>JAQHUG010000020.1:5974652-5991377 GCA_028555095.1 Dicrostonyx torquatus | reverse complement strand
GGAACTAGCTCTTGTAGACCAGGCTGGTCTCGAACTCACAGAGATCCACCTGCCTCTGCCTCCCGAGTGCTGGGATTAAAGGTGTGCACCACCACCGTCCGGCTCTCTTGGTGACTCTTTGAGGGGGGGCTAAATAAATTTTTCATGATGAGACGGTCATGAGCCTTTGACCAATGGCTAGGATACTGTGTTTTGAAAATAAAATGTCTCTAACAGGACCACAGATGTTCTCTTTTGAAGGTGTGGGAATTTTAAAGGGACA
Organism: Dicrostonyx torquatus; assembly: GCA_028555095.1. Taxonomy (NCBI): domain Eukaryota; kingdom Metazoa; phylum Chordata; class Mammalia; order Rodentia; family Cricetidae; genus Dicrostonyx; species Dicrostonyx torquatus. The sequence goes on along the minus strand of JAQHUG010000020.1, from coordinate 5,991,115 downwards.
GATCTGCTTAAGGATATTAACGGGTTTAAAGGCTGTTCTTCCCTGGTCCATTCTTTGCTCTACTTTGTCTCCCGTGAGATGACAAGCCTCACCTGCATGCTCCGTTCCACAAGTCCAGAATTAATACAACCAAGGACTACTGGTCGAAATCTAAGTTAAATAAATGTTTTGTTCCTCTTAAGCTAGAATGTCAGTTACTGAGTTAATACTCAGCCAGTTGTAAGTCCACTGAGTGCTGGTGTGGGTCTGACTCTGGGTAGAGGGAAACAGTTGGTGCGTCTCTGCAATGTAATGCAATTTATTCCAATGAGGACAAACTGCTGCCTCCGATGAGAAGAAACCGGCTTTCCCTCTGGCCATGGTATAACGGTGGGAGTCAAGGATTAGTCTCTGCTATTGGCATACCAAACTCTGTCTTCAGAACAGCTCTGTCACATATGGGATCCGTGAGCAGTTCTTTCTGCTTCTGTAGATTTGAACTTTGGCCAGCTGAGCAAATGCTGGGAAGCTGGAGACAGAAGCTGGCCAGAGCTCCCAACACTGGCTTAACTGTGTGGATGTGAAAGTCTTCTCTGTATGCTGCGGATGTGTCTTCTTGCCATTGGTTAATAAAGACGCTGACTTAGCCAATGGCCAGGCAGAATATGGCTGGGGAGGGAATCCAAACAGATACAGGGAGAAAGAAGGCAAAGTCAGGGAGACTCCAACAGCTGTTGAAGAAACAAAAGGTGAGCCTCAGGGTGAAATACAGAATAATAAAAGTGGGTTAATTTAAGTTGTAAGAGCTAGTTTGACCTGAGCCAAACAGTTTGTAATTAATATTAAGCTGCAGAGTGGCTATTTGAGAACTGACAGGTGGGGGAGAAGCCTCCAGTTACACTGCTCCCTGGGGAACCATTCGCACCACTGAAGGAAGCTAGAAAGGGGGGTGTTACTGTTTTCAGTTTGGTAGCTATTAATGAGCCCACCAAGCTCCAGGGGTTAATTTCACACCCATGGTCATGTAAATGACCCTGGATAACCACAGTGGGTCACAGAATAAAATAAAAAACCAGAAAGTGGGAAATGAAAGCAGGAGGCAGCAGAGACCTGATGTGGGATAAGGGAGCCATGGGAGCGAGAGTAATCAGAGGAACGTGGACAGAACTGCCGGATAATAAATTCCATTAATAAAAATCATAACAGACAATGCAGAACAAACAAATGTAACTAAGTATGTGATGAATTATTTCTGTTTTCTTTGAGAGGATGAAGTAGTAGATGCTACCAAAGTCGGATTTTATAGTCAAATGCACGCATTTCTGCTCCGCTTAACAGAAAGATTAAATTGACAAAATGAAAAATTTAACTGACCATTTTGAAGACTCGTAGACCAAATCCCTTAATCAGACAACAATATGTTTTAATCTCAATGAATTTATTTCTGTAACACTCTCTTTAAAAAGTATTTTTTAAATGGATACGATAGTAGTAAGATATTAGAAAAAGCCTTGTCGCGTAGCATGAGTGCTCTTGTAGACAATTTTGTAAGTGCGGTACTGTGAGCACAGAGAGAATTCCCAGCCTGAGGATGCTGAGGTGTGAAATAATATATTGACTTTCTTATTAAGACTTGGTTGAACTTAAATAAATAGGTTCGTGCATTGCCCTCAAACAGGTGCCCGCCCATAAAGCTAGTTCGTGCAAGTTATTAAGCTCATTTGCGTGTTCGTGAGGAACTGATATGTACGCTTCTACATTGTTCATGGGAAACGAGCAGACTTCATTATGAACACTAGACTGAGCCCGAGATATTAGGTAGGGAGACTATGTTGACGAGCGAGGGAAGAAAGACTAGCATTGGATACTTTTCATCTACGCTTGGGGGACGTTCACACAGCAACCAGAAACTCACAGCCCTATGCAAGGTGAGCAGGTTACTAAATATAGAATCCAAATATGTCTCTTTGCTGTCATTACATTTCTGGTGTTTGGCCCAATAAGTTTTTCCTGTCCTTTCCCATGATAAATTTGCAACCAAGCCATCGCTGATTTTAGAGGTTTTTCACTTACTGGCTTTCACACCCTAGAGTCACTGCAAATTAAAATTGCATGGGGAAGGCTCACCTGAGAGCCGATGGGTCTTCTGTACTGTGAATAGATGGTGCTCGCTGACTTGTGTTCCTGTCACACACACAATATCTCTGGCTTTATCATCTGAGTGCAAAGATCAGCTTTACAGATGATCCTGCAACCCTGGATGTAAAAGGGATGCAAATGACCTATAAGAGACATCACAGTCTTCAAGTTGTGTTCATACTTCACGGTGGGCAGAGACGCACTGAATGCTAGGTGCAGGCGTCACTAGCATAAAGGACAAAGCATTACCGAGTCACCTGCCATGAGCTTTCCAAAGAACACAGAGCTCTGAGAAAGACCAATATTTACCTCACGGCACACCAGATGGGAGATACAACAGACGCTGAAAAGAAGAATGCTGTGCTAGAAATTATGGGCACTGGTGTTTTATCACAAAATAATAATCAGCCCGGTATCTGCCACCTTAGCAAGTCTTGGCTGTTTAACTCGCTTAAATATGCTAATCTACAAAGAGCTTGAAGGGCTGGCCAGATGACTCAGTGGATCAAGGTGCAGCTGCAACCTAGAGGACCTGGATTTGAACCCTGGGACTCACATGGCGGAAGGGGAGAACCAACACCCAAAAGTTGTCCTCTGAACTCCAGCCGTTTACTGCGGCGTGTGCACCAACATGTATTCGCAATACATACGGGCAGTTTGAAAGCTTTACATTCTGTAAGTTGGCAGAAGTCAACTGGTTTGGCAAAAACTGTGCATCAAACACTTAATTTCCCTCTCCTTAAAGAACAGCCTGGGTGTGTAGCGGAAGTATGAGGACCTGCCATTCAGGCCTAAAAGCACTTCTACTTACATCTCAATGTGGGGGCAGAATAAAGAAAATTGCTCCAAAGAGTAAATTTTCAACCAAATTAAATTCTTCTCACAACAGCAGCAACATGTCTTAATCACTGCCAGGAGAACAAGGGTTTGATGGCTGCCTTCGGGGAAAGAGTTCCCAAGAGCGTCAAGTCAGGACCTGCCTCGGCTGTGGGCGGAGGGCAGAGGGGACGTTCACCCGTAAGGACTACCAGGACTCCTCCAGTTTGGTTTCCATGGTAAAGGCTGTGAGGAAAATGGCAAGATTAGAAAGGAATATCTAATTTACTATTTATTACCCGGGACTCACCCCAGGAATTACCGGCGGAGTGAGTGTGCAGAAAGTCTCACCGTCTGTCGTGAATACAGATGTCAGTGTTTCATTATCTGTTTTTTGTTGGCATACAAAGCGACAGATTTTCCTACTGCATTCTCATGCACGTGTATAATTGTGCTTGGCTCTTGTTTGTTTCCCTCCCTCTGGCTGGTTTGTGTCCCCTTTATTTTGAGATCATGTGTGTTCCAATGACCTCTCCTGTTCCCCCATCTCACCCCCTTCATGTTTTCTCTCTGCCTTTATGTCTTATAAACACAGGCATGTAGAGCCTGTCTCTCACAGTGCAGCTTATTTCTCCTGACCCAATGATCTCTAGCTCCATCGATTTCCCTGAAGTCACGATTGCGTTCTTCATGACTGAATAAAACCAGAGTGTCCCCAAAGGATTCCAAGACATCACACCATGGCGATCTCACATTTCCATGTTTCCTGCTGCACTATTGACACCCACTAAGAACTGGAAACAGGCCGGGCAGTGGTGGCGCACGCCTTTAATCCCAGCACTCGGGAGGCAGAGGCAGGCGGATCTCTGTGAGTTCGAGACCAGCCTGGTCTACAAGAACTAGTTCTAGGACAGGCACAAAAGCTACAGAGAAACCCTGTCTTGAAAAAAAAAATTGGAAACAGTCTCCATGTCCATCACCAGATGAATGGATGAAGAGAATGTGGTATACCTGTATTTGGTTCTTTGTTTTTGTTTTTGTTTTTCGAGACAGGGTTTCTCTGTAGCTTTGGAGCCTGTCCTGGAACTAGCTCTTGTAGACCAGGCTGGTCTCGAACTCACAGAGATCTGCCTGCCTCTGCCTCCTGAGTGCTGGGATTAAAGGCGTGCGCCACCACCGCCCAGCCTGTATTTGGTTCTTACCTTGCCTTTCTCACCTGCTTCTCAAAGCACATCTAACATTGTTCCACTATGACCAATGCAGACAAAACCACAGGATTTTCTGTGAACCTGGCATCTCACTTTCATCATTTTGGATGAATGGTCGTGCATATCGTAGCTGAGGCTGTGGTACCCACAACAGTCCCAATCCTGGGTGTCACACAAAGGACTCCAAGTCAACATATCACAGAGATACTTTCACATCAACTCTTACGGCCAAACTGCTCACAGTAGGTAAGTTATAGAACATGCCTACACAAACATCATCAGGGCGGTGGATTTAAAAAATGTGATGTATAAGTACCAACAGTGGAATTATATTTTATCCCAGAGATCATAGAAGGAAAGAGATTCTCCCTTTCCAAACAGCCATCAAACACCAATATCTCCTCAATGAGTGGTGGAGCCTTTGAGAGCTCCTCCCAACTCAAAATGCTGGAATTTTTTAACTGTCTTGATTTCTTTTATGGGTTAGTTTAAGTGTACACCAGCCATGTCATGTCGAAATGTCAGCGGGTCACAGCCTTATCTTCCAGCCCTTCCTCTTCCCACCCTGCTCTTCCAAGATGTTGACTGAGCCTTTGCTATAGCTGTCCCTTCTACAGCTGAGAGATCACAATTATTCAGGGCATTTGGAACAGCTGTGAGTCACTACACTGATCGCTGCTCTCTATGATAAGAAGCTTCTCTGACAAGACTGAAAGCCACACACATGTACAGACGCAAACACATGTAGAAGGCAGCTTGACAACAGGATCGTTTAGGAAAACATTAATATACACACATACACACAGAGGCACATGCATATATGCACACATGTGCATGCATACATTCAAGAACTCACATACAACATGCATAATCATGCTCTCACACACACAGAGACAGACATACACACATATGCACACATGTGCATGTACACACTCAAGAACACACATACAATATGCACACTAATGTTCACACACACAGAGACATATGCACACACATGTGTACACACACTCAAGAACACAGATACAACATGCATACTCATGCTCACACAAACACAGAGACACATACACATATGCACACAGTGCATATACACACTCAAGAACACAGATACAACGTGCACACTCATGCTCACACACACAAAGACACATGTACATATGCACACACATGCATACACACACTCAAGAACACACATACAACATACACACACATGCATACGCACAACACATTCACACACATACATACATATGTACAGTGGGCCTCTGATTCCCTAGGTGTGAGTTTTGGCCTTGTTTTCCATACCATGTATAAATTCTCTCCTGTGGAATAGGCTCAAATCCTATTAACATTAGGAATTAAACAGCGGTAGTCCATGGTACCTAGTTTTTCAACTTTGTTGTTTCAGAGGTGCCTAGCGAGATTTGTGCAAATCAAATGCATGAGCATGTTCTTTATACCCCTCCTTCCCATATTCACACCCTCCTTCCTGTAAGCCTCTTTTCATTCCCAGAGTCCCCTTCTATTTTCAACTTTCCTGTCGTTTTGCCCTGTTTGCGGGGATACCACATGCAACATGAAACATGGAATGCTTGATTATTTTTAAGGTTAGTTCAGTTCTATCCCTTTTTATGCAAGTCATTCTGCCAAATGACCCAGCCGTGCCACTTCTGGTGCACCTTGCGATGGGGCATCAATCATTCTTCGTGTCTCCCTTGACTTGCCATGCTCTTGAAGACAGCCCGGGCTTTGCTTATCGGACCATTTCCTCCTCTGTACAATATATTTTCTTTAGTAACTTCAAGGAAGCCTTTGATAATTAAGGTTTTTTTTCTGATTATGCCCTTGTTTGTTATACATTCTGAAAACTCTTATGCGGTATGGAATTCCAAGGTGTCACTCGCTGTTTTGTTTTGAACATAAAATTTTACCCTCTGAATATGCTTCCCTTTTTGTTTGGAAGACTCCATGTATCTTTGAAGATATTTTATCTCCCTGTGATTCATTCAGGTATCTGAATGGCGTGACTCTTAGGTAGGGCAATTCATGAGCACAGCCCTGTTTCCCAATTCTTGAAAACTGTGAATGTGTCAGGTGATATGAAAAAAGTAAAACTCAAGTGTCATGTAGAGATGAGGCTGCTGCCCTACTGATCCTGCAGTGTGGAGGTCATCTGTCTGAATTGTCTGGGCCACAGGTAACCTCAGCTTCTGTATAAGGAAGGGGGACTTCGAGACAGTCTTCAGTCAGTGTGAAATGTGGTGGTCCACGGAAGTGTGCCCATTTCACCTTGACTGAAGATCAGAAAGTTTAAGCCTTCTCTTGCTCTTTTGAGGTTGTTGGCAAAAGACCTGACTTAAGGTATGACTATGAACAAGCTGTGTTGACTTTATGTGTGGTTACTTGGTGTTTGGGGTATTGAGATGGCCCGCAAAAGTGGATCCGTTCCACCTTGACCAAAGGTCAGAGAATTCAAGCCTATTCCTGCTCCTTCAAGTGGATCCCTACAGGATGCTTGGTCTGAGGTATGGTCGCTGAATGTCCCACCTAAACACAGAATACTTAACTCAGGATATAGTTGCTTGATGAAGGTAATTGCTCTGTTCTTTGTATCATGGTAAAGCAGTCTTTTGCCTTCATTCCCCACTTTTGGATTGGGGTCTGAAAACATGGAAAATAAATGAAGGCGAATTCAGCACTCACTGAGTAGTCCTCCCAGTTCTAATCTGAATCTCTATTCCTTTTCTTCTGTCTCTCTGTCCTCCTATCTAATATTTCTAACCCACATGCCCCTACCCTGGAACGTGTGAATCCTGTTGAGGCTGGAACACGACTGTGGAAGATGGGGTAGAAGTCCTGGTCATAGGACAATAGGCATTCCCTAGAAGCCAGGACAAGAAAGAGAACAGAGTCTTCTCCAGGCCTCCAGGAACCATGCTGTAAGTCCAGTAGACAAGTTACCCACAGTTGAGTGAAATCCACCGTCAACTACTGATGGCAGAAGTCTGACTTTTTCAGTCAGGTTGCTCATTGAGTTAATTTAGAATGGTACATTCTGAAGTCATATAGCTTCTCTATCATTATATGTGATAGCTCACGTGACTTTATTAACTTTCCATTATCTATTGTACTATTTAAAGTTATCACCCAGAATTAAGTTCAATTCTTGCATGTTTACATTTTGAAGCTTTTAATCATTTGTTTCTTTTTCCAATACACCTGGCTGTTTTCATTTCCTTCCCTTGTTCTTATTGTTGACAATATCATTCTCCAGTCTACAAACATGAGGAAAATTTATTTTCAGTCTGTTCAAAGAATCAAAATCAATTCTTACTCTGTTGTCTCGAAGACTCTTTCTATGGCTTTTTGTTTCCCATGATTTTCCTATGGCTTCCTGTTTGACGTTTCTTCTTATCTCCCCTTATACTTTGATATTTTTAAGCCTCTGATCCTTGAAACTTTGTCCATGTCAGTGTTTTGAAACCTGGGCTTGAATTCAAGAATGACCCACAGGAATTGTCTTGCTTCCTTTTCAATATTTATGAGCACAAAAACATCCAGGAAGGTTTCATGGGCTTGTCTGCTGGAGAGTCTCACAGAATTCTATATTGAACACTTAAATTCCCACATAAGAGGACTTGACTCGTAGAAGGAATTTTTAGGTCTCTTTCCTCTAGTGCAAAAATTGAGAACCGAAACTTTCTCCACTGCCTACAAGGTCAGTGTGACACCACTGTCATGACTGGTGATACTGTTGACTGCCACTCCTGTCAAGGGTCTCCATTCTAGGTGAGATTATCTAGCCAAACTGTCTGCTCTGGACTTGGTGAAGACTTTCTCAATAAATGAGGGTGGAATCATGAGTTTGGAAGATGCCACCTCCTACATTCTTCTAGGATGAACCCTCAAGTCAGTACCTCCTGGATTCTGCTGGGATCGCCTCCGGGTCAGCATGTGGCAATCTCAGATAAAGCTGTCAATGGGAATTCTTAGAGGAAGCTCACAGTGCTGACTATGGCCAAGCACATGGCAATGTCTGGGCACCTGGAACATGAAATGCCTGGCTACCTCCTCCTTCTCCAACTCCTTTAGACTCCCCCTTGGCTATTTTCTGCTTCCATCCACCCATATCATTGGCACTGCCCCCTGCTGTCTTGGGAAGAGCTTTTCTGCTACAGTAAGGGAGATTCTTGGGGTGTGCATGACAAGAATGGGGTTGTGGGGTGGTGAAGCCCAAAGATGGAAAGAGAGGCAAAGTGGAGTGGCAGTGGTTCACGGAATGGCTGGGTCAGGCAAAGTGGAGTGGCAGTGGTTCACGGAATGGCTGGGTCTGCACAGCCAATACCCTACGTTGCTGAATGTTCAGTACTGTGAAGAACACGTGTTTGGTGTTCTTCCTATAATGGGACTATCTCTGTAGGAAAGACCTGCCTGAGACAACTGATCTCAAAGAGAGATCATGAAGAAGGGTTCAAAGGTTGACAATAAGGGATTGATTTATCATGTTTGCACACATGACTAGACACATTGATTACAGACTGTGGTTTTGCCGTCAAAATCGTCCGAGGACTCCTAGTTCCACAGGCAGAGTGAGGATGGGTTAATTTCAGAGAACGTTCTAGGCCTTTCAAGGTTTCCCCAGGAGGTGATAACAAAGAATCCTCCCGTGATTACGATCAGCCTCCCAAACTGTCAGGGGACATGAGTGGCATTTGTGTTTAGCTTCACGTTTTATTCTTATTTATTATGCTTAATCTTGTGAAAGAGGTTAGAAGATTCTGTAAGGTTTAATCGTGGGTGTGATTTGATCTGTAACTTTTCTTGGTAGATCTTTGAGTCTCCCAGCCAATGGGATGAGAGAGAAGGAAAGCCCATGGTTTCTCGCTGATTTCAATGGGATGCAAGATTCCAAGCTTCGTTTTGTGTTTTGATGTTTCCTCCTTGCCCCTACTTTAGTCGTCAAGTGTTTTTTTTTTTATCAGAAATGTTTTTTTGACTGCCTCTGGCACTCTCTACTAAAGATATGAACGTTAGTAACGCATCGTGCTTTTTTTTTTTTTTTTTCTTTTTCGAGACAGGGTTTTTCTTTCTGTAGCTTTGGAGCCTGTCCTGGAACTAGCTCTTGTAGACCAGGCTGGTCTTGAACTCACAGAGATCCGTATGCCTCTGCCTCCCGAGTGCTGGGATTAAAGGCGTGCGCCACCACCGCCTGGCAACTCATTGTGCTCTTAACTGAAGAAATAACCACCACTCTCTCAAAAGTCTTCTTAGCAATAATTCACTCACTAGAATAACCAGCGCTCCCCTTCCCTGTCACATGATGCCAAGTCCAATTAAGGAAACATGTATCTTTCATGTAATGAAGGAACACGAAAAATAAGGCAGTCGTATGTTTTGTAAACCAAAATACAGAATGTGTTTAGGCACATGTCCAGAATATCACTTGTGCAAAAACATAATATTGAAAATTTTAAAGATGTTAGATGCTAATTTCATTGCTGAGTCAATCATACATTCTATTTCTATTGTTGCACTAAAATGATTTGCATTTATTAATTTTGAGTTAATGGATTTGGGCATTTATCTTACCTTCTGCCACAGTAAGCTTCCCATTTATAAAATTAACACATGTTTATTGAAAGGTATTTAGAGACTATGGAAAAGCAATGATGTGAAAACCTAAAGATTAAGAACAAAGGGAGAAAAAACACATGAACAGTGAAGTAACCTTGAGCTATTGCTTTAAACTACAGAGACACAGTATTATTGAATAATAATATAGACACAGTATTTATTGAGTAATAATACAGACATTCCAAATGTGCCAACAGAGCAGGTAGGACCTGGGTCATTGAGAAGCATAGTTTTTTCCTTACCATGTGGTGTTCCACACAACAACACACCAAAAAAATCAAACCACTGTCCTGAGGTCAGTGAACATCATTAATAGGAGATAAACTGGAGCCTCTCCTCATGATAGCAATATGAGACTGTGGGTCCCTGAACCAGACTGCACTAGAGCAATAGGGGCTGTGGGCAACATTAGGTAGCAGTGCACTTGCTCAATCTTATGATGCCCGCCCGGTGTCTTGACAACCAAAGCTGTCGTTTTAGAAAGTTTCCATTGCTAGGAAACTGAGTATTCATGCCTGTCTCAAAGGTTAGCATGGCTGAGCTTCAGAGACCTCCACATCCAATGGGATTTCATCTCAAACTTTGATGATTCTTTTTTTTTTTTAAATTCCTTTTCAAGTCAAATGCTTATACGGTGGTCATTCTGTGTCCTGTGTAAATGTTTACGTGCATGGGGACGGACGCTGGGGGCAGGCTAACAGTGTCAAGCACCTTCACATCGCAGCTGCTCCCGTAAGTGGCGCATGTCGTGAGACTAACCCTCGCGTGTTCTGAGGAGTCACTGAAGCACAGCACAGAATGCGGGGCCCACTGCACAGCTGTTGTCTGAGTAGCAAGAAGCCACCCGGGAGTCGGAGAGCTTGGCAGTTTTACGCATGAACGGTTATTTGAGTATCTCATGCCTTCGAACACTGCAGAAGATACATTGCTCAAGAACCAAAAAGTCATAGGGTGCAAAATTAGCCACGGGCACAGAAAATAAGACACTCGGGGTTTACTCCAGAATGGAATATCAGGGAACTACTAAAATCATACAGCCATTAAGTGTGGAAAAGAATGTAAGCTAGGTGAGTGTTTCCAAGGCTAAGCCTGACAGATAGCTAAGGCACGGGGCGGGGGGGGGGTGGCTTCTTGTCTCTGAAGTCTGTGTTAGTACCTGTCAGGTGCCCATTGTCATCTCCTTGTCTTTGGTCCTTCATCGCACAGGGCTTCTCTAAAGAGTCCCTGAAGAACCTAAGGCACTTTCTGTTTGGGGTACAGAAGACATGTGGCTCTGTTATTGACTTACTGCCTTCAGAAACAAACACTGGCCACTCAGTTGGGAACTGGTCACCTCCTTGGGCTCTGCAGGGACATGTGGTATGCCCATCCCGCTATCCTCAGACCCTCTTGTTCCTTAAGCTTCCTTCCTGGCCTTCAGCCTCACTTCCTGTCTTGTACATGCTTCCCGCTGACCAGACTCTTGTCGTACAGCCCTCAAAATGATTTGATGGGTTTGGGAGGTGATTCAGAGAGGAAAATTTGCATGTTTTATCTAAATTCAGAATAGATTATTTCTTTCCCTAAACGTAAAGGTTCCCTTAGGATACTGTAGCAAACTTGACACACTACTGGAGATGCCAGCAACAATGGCTGACAGATGTGTGTGTTTAGTGCTCATTGACGAACATGGCCAGTTGTCTGTGGAATCTTTAATGCTGCTAAGCATTTCTGTTTTTGTTTTTTGTTTGTTTGTTTGGTTGGTTTTTTTTTTTTTGAGACAGGGTTTCTCAGTGAAACAGTTCTGGCTGTCCTGGAACTCACATTCTAGACCAGGTTGGCCAAGAACTCACAGAGATCTGCCTGCCTCTGCCTTTCGAGGCAGTGCGCCACCGCTGTCCAGCTAAGCATTTCTTAAACTCTTGTTTTCAAGAGGAACAGTAAACTGTGTTTAACTAAGAATCATTTATTTCCAGTTCAAAGCTTATGTATGGTGTGCTAGGCAGTACCCACTCACGATTTTCATAAATACATTAGAAATAAGGACTCTGGCCCATCAGACAGAGTCACGCCATCTAGGTGCATGTCTGGAGTTCAAACTCCGGCTACAAGCTGCTGGCATGGCCCAAAGGGATCCCTTTCAAACTCTGTAATATTGCACTTTATTCTTCCGATACTGACAAAGAGCTCAGTCCCACCCCCACATTTTGTTTATGCTACATCGTTCTTTTTTTCTATTTTTAAATACATAAAAATATATTAAAACACAGAGGCTGTAAAATATTGATAGCAGATGAAAAGAACCTTGCCCCCGTGGAAAAACCGAGCCTCCCAAATCACGTGTCAAGCGTCAGGTGCCTGCCTCCAGTCGAGGACTAGGGAGATTCCCTTGGCCTCCTCCTGCCTTGCTGTTTGACCTTCTCAGGGAGCAGCGGCTCATTTCCCTTCAGCCAGAATGGGCGTCTGCATTTGTGAATTAAACATAAGGAGGGCTTTCTGCTCAGGGGAGATAAAAGCCACGTGAAGGGACGTTGCCAGGTTTCAGCCGTAGGACGTTCACGGACTCAAGTGAGGAGGGAGATGACTTAGGAAGTTGGCAAAAGGACAGTTTTTTCCTTTGAAACTTTTTTTTAAAGGATTTTATTTTCTACTCTCTTCCTAATTAAATGAACCAGTAAACCAAAACAGAGACAAAAAGTGTATGCTCAGAGTTTCCCATTTATGGAAGACTGAAAATGAAACAGCTGCTAGCGGGTCTGTTTTCCCTGAGGAAAATGAATCCATTTCCTGGGTTCTTTTATTTGGCTTGTTTGTTTTTCTTTCTGAAAAGCGTTGTTGGGTCATTATTTTCGTCATTAATACGATACGTGATAACTTCGCGTTTGCTATTATTCTAAAGAATTGGCCGGAAGCACCACAAGCGACTTCCCTGCACGCTGGTGCAGCAAACAGCACGCACCACGGTGGGATTCCTGTCAGGGTCGCAGCTTTCACATTTCACAGTTCTTTTCTGCAGCCATTTGGGGGCCGCAGACACTGAGGTCTTTAGAGACACTTGGTTTGTCAGGCACTGGCTTCTGTTAACTAAAGGGAGGAAGACTGCGGGCAGGGGGGTGGGGAGAGGGAGAAATACATAAATGCCCCTTCCAAACCATGGCCGAAGAGCTGGAGGTTCACGTGACACACACTGAAGAGCCATCACAAATGTCCACTTTGCTCGGGACGGAAGAGCCGCCCTCCACGCCTAGGACCGCAGAGGCCTCTGAAGACACAAAACGGACATCTCCTTGTGTGTCTGTTTAGAGACTTTCCAAGGTGACAGGGCAGGAAGGAGAGAGCGGCAGACACAAAAGGCTGAGATGGAATCGAGGCTATGGATGCCAAGGTATAAGACTTTTATAAAACGGGGAGAGGGGAGAAAGAGAGGGGAGAGGGAGGGGAGAGGAAGAAAGGGAAGGGGAGGGGCAGAGAGAGACAGAGACAAAGAGAGAGGACCTGAGAGATTCGTGGTGTCACTCTAATCCTCAGATACATGGGAGAAAGGACAGGTGAGTGGGGAAACCCTGAGGATCGCAATGGAGGTGCAACAGTCCGGCAGTTGCTCAGGCTGCGGACAGAGCACTTCAGAAAAACCACCCTGGAAAGCCACGATGTGTGGGACAGTGGGTTTTGTCTCTGCAGTGAAGAAAGTGGAGGTCATTAGTCAGCACCTCATGGCTTTGCAGGCCTCATTTGGATCCACCTCTGGAACTTTCCACCCTATCACACTGAAACTGCATCCTTTGAACGTCCTTCAACCCTCTCCAGCATCCACGCCCCACCCTGCAGACCCCACAACCATCCATGCCCCTACCCTGCAGACCCCGCAACCATCTACGCCCCCACCCTGCAGACCCTGGCAATCTTGCAATCTCTCTCTCTCTCTCTCTCTCTCTCTCTCTCTCTCTCTCTCTCTAATATAACGATCCTAGGTACTTTATATACATGCAGCAATGCGTTTATCATTTTAGATATACCTTATTGTACTTTTACAAAACTCACGTAGTCTTTGAGGGCCATAAGGACTGCGATATTCCGAGGGCTGAACACAAAGACTGCGGAGCCTTGCTCGGGTAGGTTGCTGCTGTAGGACAGATGAAATCTTTTGATTTTCACAAGTTGCCTTTCTTTAGAATATTTTGTTAACTTTTCCCACAGCACATATGAACGGCAGAGCCAATATTTTTAATTCTTGCTTCCTGGTTTGGGAACTAGAAACCACTGACTGATTGGCCTGGTTACAAGCCCATTTATTCCATTGGTAAATGTTGAATTTTGTCGTCAAACTCATTTGACTACAGATATTTGCAGGTAGGGAGAGCTTTGTTCATGTCAAGACCAAAGCAGGCAGGGACCTGCACCGCTGAAGCACTCCTTTGTTCTGCCGTGTGGTGCTTCACACAATGACACCCCAGAAATACCAAGCCAGGGGAGATAAACTCCTCATCAAACACTTTGGGGAAGTCTACTAGAGAGCCTCTGGCTAAGTCCAAAAGGCTTGATGAAGACAGAAAATTTCAGTCTTCCATTCCTTGAAGAACCATGAGAGCCTTTAGACAGGGCCTACAACATGTTTCTTCTGCACGCTCCCTCAACGGCTCCCGACTCTGGTGAGTTCCAGGACACCTCTAATGAGAGACTCATTAGGTATTTGCTATTCCTTCCGTTTAGTTTACTTTTTATTGTTGAAAAATCCGGAGAGTATAAAGCAGTATAGCTGTTATGGAAATCGGTGCAGAGGTTTCTCTGAAACTAGAACTGCCATATGACCCAGTTCTACCATGCCCAGGCCTCTGCCCAGAGAACTCCGTATCTTCCCCCCAGAGACACTTGCACGTCCACGTTCCATTTCCAAGAGCAAGAAAGTAGAACCAGCCTTGGTGTCCATCAAGAGAGGAATGAGTAATGAACACGTGGGACATACACACAACCAAGATCCATTCAGACCTGATAAAAAATGAAACCGTGACATTTGCGGGAAAATGGATGGATCTTCAAAGTCTAGGAAATCCGAACTCAGAAAGACAAATAGCATGTTCTCTCTCACATGGGGATCCTGGCTTTTAATGTACACATGTATGACTGTGGGACGGTATGACAACTTTAAAAAAACAAACAAACAGAAAAGAGACCAAGAGAGTGTGGAAAATAGGAGCTGAAAAAGAAACGACAAAGGGACCAAGGTGGACACATAGGACAGGAAACAAAAGAGAGACTTGAAGGAGGTGTTTGCAAAGAGGGTCAGAGAGGAAGTGGGTGGGATTCCAGACAGGAAAATTTACTAAAATATACTTGGTTGTTTTTATTTTTTAAAAAAAATCCACAATGTTGCCTAATGTGTAACTATGATCTAAAAACAAAATGTAGGCATGCCTAGCAATGCAGGGCAGAGTAACACTGTCATAGACTTAAAAGAGAACCTTTGTTCTTCCAAGGGGTTTGCTCAGCAGGTCTTTCTCTTCTACTGATTCTTACCATCTGTGCTGCTCAGGCATCCTGGTCCTCCTAACCCCTATGCTCCTATTCCTCTGCTAGGTCCCTGCCACCTGACTGAGCTGGAAGGAGGAGCCTGTCTCAGAATTTGCCTCTTCTCCACTGATGCTGCTTCCCGACTCCAGCATTCTCCAGGTTTCCTTTATAGTGAGGAAGGAAGCCTATACAACTGGGTAATGGCACGGAAACTTAGTCCGTTAAGGCTGGTAGATGAGAGGTTTATTTGGACCAGGCAAAGAACGGCTCCCAGACCAGGGTTCTGTAGCTAGGTGAGGGTGTGGTAAAAGCGTACTGCAGACATCTTTTTTTCACCAATAAGTACCCATTTGCACGGTCACTTCCATGCCTAACGATCCAGCTCATGAGGGACTTGGTATTTTCATCTCACCCTACACACCGATTGGGCTCCTTATCCAACCAGTAGGTATGCCTATCGCGAGGGTGATGGTAATTACTCTGCAAAGTCAGACACACTTCCACTTGAATATTCTATAATGAAACGATTAAGTTACGATGTCGTCTGCCATCGATAACCCTTACGTAAACTCATAAGGGGAGAGAAGAATGGAAGAATTAGCATATAAACAACGGCGTGTTAGTGAGGTTCATGTTAGTAGGACAAAATATCAAAAGTCATTGACTTGTAAAGGCAAAAGGATTGCTTTGGCTCAGGGTTCAGTTCAGGGTGGGGGGTTCTTTTCAAAATAACAAGTTGGTCATTGCAACCAGACTTGCATTATGAGGAAGGGGCTATCTCACAGTGACCTTGAGGGCACTTTACCAATGCACAGGAACCTCCGGTAAGTGCTCCCATCTTGAGAGTTCACGGCACTCCACACAATGCCGCCCTGAGAACCAGCCTGTGCCCTGTGGACTGTGCCGCACCTCTAACCTACACTGCAGCATCTGTCAGGGTTTCTTTGCTCTGGATCATCAGTTTTAACTGTCACATCCTACGGGGCCTTTCTTTTCTGGTTTTATTTATTGGTTGCTCTGTCTCTTTCCTTAATTTGGGGAGGTTTTCCTCTGAGCTTCTTGATAATGGTGATTTTTCTCCCACATCTATGCCTGATATTCGATGATCTAGTCTTTTTTTTTTTTTCAAGACAGGGTTTCTCTGTAGCTTTGGAGCCTATCCTGGAACTAGCTCTTGTAGACCAGGCTGGTCTCGAACTCACAGAGATC
>JAQHUG010000020.1:5890587-5905871 GCA_028555095.1 Dicrostonyx torquatus | reverse complement strand
TCTCTCTCTTCCATGCCCCACCATTCAGCCATGACTCTTCCTTCTCTGGGCACAGGCTCTCCATAGCAGTGTCTCTGCATATACTGCTGGCATCTGTCACAAATGCTCCATCATCTTCTGTGATACCGGGACAATCCCTATTCACTGTTTAAAACCTTCCCCACTGCTCTGTTCTTTCCCCAAATAGCTACAACGGCTGTCTACTATAGCCCTGACCAATGGACAGTGATAGACATTGTCCCCCATTGTCTGTCTAACCTAACTGGGCCATGAGGCTTCAAAGCCAAGGTGAATTCTTCAGTTTTGTATTCATAGTGATTTAGGTTAAGCCAAGTGGATGGAAAATGTCAGGGATTTTCTGAACTTCAGAGAACCATTGTAGGTATCTCCCAGCAGCAGGAGACATTAAAACGGGAAGTGACCCAAAATCCATCCGAAGTTTTCGCAATAAAATTACAGTTATTCTAACCTGACCTTGGAAATTCCTAGCGAGAGAAGTGTATGTGATTGTACAAGCTGGTCTCTAATGAGTTTAGACAGCAACGTGCATGGAAGATAGAAAAATAACAAAGACCGAGACAGGAGGGGACCCTGGAGTAAGGTGACTCATGCTGGGACACCAAACTATCCACATCATCTCTCCGTGAGGAAGCAGAGCAGGAAGTGACACCATATCGTCCACCATGGCATCTGTCACTATCCAAGGAAGAGCACTGAAGGAAGCATCAGTCAGATAAAAGAGCCTCTGCTTTTCATGAATGTTGGCCGTCCTCAGTAGAGGTTGGACTCCAGCTGGCATGGAGAAAGAGATCAACAAAAGACAGCAACACCATTGATAGCAGAATTGGCCGGTCAGCTCTAGAGTACACTGGCCACCGTCTGGGATCACCAAGGAAGGGAGTCCGAAGGATTGCTTGTCCCAGCCAGGGGACCTGTGGGCATGTCGCTGAGGGGTCACCATGACTGCCTTGATTGGTCAGAAGGGCTCATCCTAAATATGAGCGGCAGCATTTCATTGGCTGGGCCCCAAGCTTTACAAGTAGAGAAAGTGAGTTGAGCTGTAGACCAACAAGTAAGGACACATTCATTCTCTCTGCCCTCTCCAAAACGATAGATTGTAACCTGAAACTGGCATCCAAGCATACCCTGTCCTCCCCTAAGCTGTTCTGATCAGGGTATCTGACCACAACATCCATGAAACTGGCCCATAAAGCCCCAGCACAACGGAAGTGGGAGCCCTTCTCCAGCCTTGCATGAGAGTGTAGCCAGAGGCCTGGGAGCTCAGTTAATGACCTGGAAACGTGCTGAGGAAGGCAGTGAGGACAGGCAGTCGGGAGCTGGCTGTAGCTACATAGAAGTAGAAGACAAAAGAAGTCACCACTGAAACCAAAAGACAGTAAATTCAAGTAGGCTTGACTCTCCCACTGAGGGAGCTGGCTTAGAGGAAGCTAGTACAGAATCAGAAGAGGGTATCGTCATGTCGGCATGGCTACTGTGTTGTCCTTGACCCTAACCATCATCAGCAAGAGAAACGAGTGTCAGTGTATCATCTGAAACAAAATATGGATGGGGAAATTTCACCAGGTCCACGCCCAGGTGAAGACCCGCAAACAGTCAGTGGTTGTGAGGGAAGGAAAATGGGTTTTCTCCAGGGACGACACCCCTCCCCCAGTAGGTTAGCCAATCCCAGTTGTCAGCCCTAAACACATGTACATAAAAACAACACCGAATGGACTCATCAGGGTGTGTGTGTGTGTGTGTATGTGTAAAGCAATAATAATTAGAGAAGAGGTCATGAATTTGAGAAGGGGGTCAGGGAGGGAGACACAGGGGGAGTTAGAAGAAAGGGTAGAAATGAAACTCTCAAAAAACTAAAGTTTTCAATTAAAAAACATACATTTTTTAAAATGTTCAAATCATTTGGTCTGTGCACTTAGGGGGAAAAGTCTCAACCTGCGTAATATTATCAATTCTTTAGTTATCTGCAGCTCAGTCTTGCTCAATTCGCATTGACTTCTACTTCTTGAAAGCCCATGGCAAGTGAATCAGAGAACTGGGAGGTAGCTGGAATCCAGAAGCCGCTTCCTCTGCTGGCCTTACCCTGCTGAGAGACTTCTCTGCCCTCTGCCCCAGGCTCTTCCAGCTTTTCTTTCATGGGCTTTCTCATCTTGCATCCCAGGGTCCACAGTGACATCATTTCCTCTCTCTCTTGTTCTCTAATGAGGTCGAGGGTTGTTACAGTTTTCTGTTCCTTCCACCTGGTATTAGCCGATGACTAAGGACCAACAATGATTGGGCTAAAAATTACTCTCTTCCTCCAAATCACCTTTTTAACCATAGAATTCCACAAGAATACAACTGAACTCTGCCACCCTCTCGTCGAGCTCACAGATATCACCAGATATTCTTAACAGCTGAAACAACTTGTACTTTCAAACAATCCCAAATCAATCTAAGATGAGCGTTGGAAACATTACAGCCCCGGAAACAAGAAATCAGTCAACACTTGTTCCTGTATGGTCTTTGCCCACAGAGTTCTATCCACATCTCTTCACTGAGGCAGACACAGACTAAAGGACTCCTGGACTTGAGGAAACTCCAACCGAGGCTGGAAATGGATGCTAACATGAAAGCCTTAATTGCTAATTATGGAATCGGCTGCTGTTAATAACGTGACATGCACTGCTCCATGAATTTCAATAAAATGTATATCTCTCTGGAAAGGGAGGGAAAATCATGCTTGAAGTTCATACACCCCTCCCCAAATCCTCTATCGCTGTGGGACGACGCTCTTGTACCCTGTAAAGATTTGTCATGTGTATCGGTTTAATAAAATGCTAATTGTTCAGTAGCCAGGCAGGACGTTTAGTTGGGGTGACCAGAACCGGATAAGTCTGGGAAGAGGGAAGACTCAGTCTGAAGTTGTCACCCAAATGCAGAGGATGCAAGATAAGAATGCATCAATGATAAAAGGTGCCAAGCCATGCGGTGTAGGAGGAAGGTCACTTGTTGGTTCCCGGCTGCCCAGTCCCAAAATAAACACACAGAAACTGTATTAATTAAATCACTGCTTGGCCCATTAGCTCTAGCTTCTTATTGGCTAACTCTTACATATTAAATTAACCCATTTCTATTAATCTGTGTATTGCCATCAGGCTGTGGCTTACCAGGAAAAGTTCTGGCATCTGTCTCCATGGCTACATGGCTTCTCTCTGACTCGGCCCTTTTTCCTCCCAGCATTTAGTCCAGTCCTCTCTCTGAGTTCTGCTCTGCCCCACCCTGCTCTGCTATAGGCTCAAAGCAGTTTCTTTATTCATTAATGGTAATCACAGCACACAGAGGTGACTCCCACTTCAATGTGGCTAACATAGAGAATAACTGTGGGTTAAGATGTAAGGGTTAGTTAATAAGAAGCCTGAGCTAATAGACCAACTAGTTTATAATTAGTGTAGGCCTCTATGTGTTTCTCTGGGATTGAACAGCTGCAGGTCTGGACAGGACAGAAACTTCTGTCAACACTCCATCCCCAGTGTATCACTGAATTACCTGGGTTGCTACCATCTTAGCTCACCAGTTGAGTAGTGTTCTTTTGTCCAGGTGTAGCTAGGGTGAGGGCAGCTGATCTTGCTCATGTAAGCATGGCATCATGCTAACAGTAGCCCATGTGAACTGTGAAAGTTAAGTGGTAATGACCTGAAATCTGTGAGATTTTCTATCTGCAGTCACACTGGGACCCGACTCATGTCGCCCGAGCTTAGGGAGGACTGGATGTTTTTGAACGTTTTTGGCTGTGCTACAGGTAGATTATAACAATAATCCTTGAACAGCACAGCTATTTATGGTTCAGATAACCTACGTTGAAGCCACATGGCTAATGATGGCTTTCCTCTGCTAAGAAGAGATTTGAGGCTGAGCCAGGACACTTCTCAGGCATACAGAAAAAAAGTATTCACAATATAAATTGCTAATACCTTTTGTGTGATAGGCACATTTCTCCAAGTTTTATCAAAGACAGATAAAAACAAACCCATAGCAGCCTCCAGGATAAACTCAATCACCCCTCACCCCACGTCACTCGCTAAGAAAAATAGCGTTGGGAACTTATCTCACCCAAGGTCAGAAGATCCACCTATTGCTTCCACTTACTCTAACCAAGGCTATAAGCCAGTGGTCCTCAACTTTCCTAATGCTGTGATCATCTAATACAGTTACTTATGTTGTGATGACCCTGAACCACAAAATTATTTTTGTAGCAACTTCATAGCTGTAAGTTTGCTACTGTTGTGAATTGTATAGATTTTTGGAGATAGAGGTTTGCCAAAGGGGTTGTGACCCACTGTTCTTGGTTCCTAAAATCCATGCCAGTATTATCTGAAGAATAGTATCTACCACTTGTTATCCTTCTCTCTCACTCTGGGTTAGCCTGCCACATAACTTTTCTAGACTACATTGGGTTTTCTGTGAAATTCAGAGAAAAATCTTTATGAATATTGATTCATCTAAGTGGGAACAATGTTCTTTATCAAATGCATTCCATTTTCAGACTATAGGAGCAGCTTAGTTTACATCAGTATAGGTTTGGGAGTTTTTTTAGGTCAGTCCCACAAAAAAAAAAAGTTTAAGCCCCAAACTCCAATACCTCAGATGACCTTATTTGTAGACAAGGCTATAGAAATAATCAAGGTAACTTGAGCTCTATGAGATGAATCAATTAACCAACATTGTTGATGTCCTTGTAAAAAGGGGAAATGTGGATAATGATCTGAGGAGTTCCAGAGGGACAACAGTGCTGAGCCCAAGGCCAGGTGAGAGGCCTGGGGCACATCCTCCATCACAGCCTACCATGGGACAGCTGGCAAGCCCATGGCACTGTGGGAGAGGTTCAGCTCGGGCAGCTTAAGTGACCCCCACATTTTCCTGCCATATTGTCCATCCCCTCTATACACAGTCCACCAGTACCCCAGAAACTTCCTGTTTACTCTCCAGAGCATCAAGGAGCAAATAGACTCACACAGCCATCTGCATCCAGTCTGTTCACACGGTTCTGTCCCAGCCAGGGGATTCACAAAGAATTCACTATCTGCACCCAAAAGCACATGGCTCAAATTGCAAGCATGTATGATGAAAGAGAAGGACTTGGATTTCCTGTCTAGAATGAGCACCGTGAGGCTGCTCACCTGGTACACATCATATACTCCCTAGTGAACTGCTCTCAGGTTCTCAGGCTTCAATAACACAATCTGCTTCTCATTATCTCACTCACAATAAACCTGAAAAGATGGGTGGTGTCAAATTTACACTAGCTGACTAGCGGTTCCATTACCCTTGGCTACTTCTTGCCCTAAACTTCTGCGTGAGTTACTTTTCATATCACTATGACATCATGCTGTCCAGGAGGGGAAAAAGTTAAATGGAGGATTCACCCTGGCCCCTGGCTCACGGTTCAGCAGGAACACTCTACCATGGTGGAGAAGCACAGTGGCAGGATTGGTGGCATCTGTTGTAGCAGGAGTGTGAGGCAGTCACCTGTTACCTGGCACTGATTCAGAAGCAGAGAGCTTGAGGGGCAGTGTGAGTCCAGGCTAACCCACTTAATCCACCCAGTCCAAAGCTACTAAAGGTTCCACACCTTCCTATAATGGCACCACCAGCTGGGAACCAAGTGTTTAAATATATGAGCCTGTAGGCAGAAGTTTCTGTCCCTTCCAGTCCTGCAGCCATTCAGTCCCAAAGAAACACATGGAGGCTTATATTAATTATAAACTGCTTGACTTCTTAGCTCAGGCTTATTATTAACTAGCTCTTACAACTTAACCCGTAATTCTTGTCTATGTCTAGCCACGTAGCTTAGTACCTTTTCTCAGTGCAACATTCTCATCTTGCTTCCTCTGCATCCTGTTTGCAACTACATCTCTGCCTTTCCTCTTCCCAGGATTCTCCTAGTCTGGTCACCCTGCCTATACTTCTTGCCTGGACACTGGCTAATCAATGTTTTATTAAGCCAATATGAGTGACAAATCTTTACATGTACCCAATCATTATCCCACAGCTGAGTGTGGGGGTTGTGGGCCCCCAGACCCTGAATTTCCTGTAAAGAAG
This sequence comes from Dicrostonyx torquatus, assembly GCA_028555095.1. NCBI lineage: Eukaryota > Metazoa > Chordata > Mammalia > Rodentia > Cricetidae > Dicrostonyx > Dicrostonyx torquatus. The sequence goes on along the minus strand of JAQHUG010000020.1, from coordinate 5,899,772 downwards.
TTGTTATGCTTGCAGCTGCTCTGAGCAAAATGACGTGTTTCCCTGTGTTTGCAGCTGCTCTGAGCATGAGACCCTCAGGAGTTCCTGATGGTAGGGGAGTGGTTTCTGGTGGGTTTGGCTGGGGCATGGCTGCAGTTAAGGATCCCTATATAAGCTGCCCTGAAACACAACAAAGGGGCATTCTTGGGGAATTCAAGGATGACCCATGTCCCCATGTCTCTGTCTGGTGTAGGAGGTCCTTCTGTATTTGTGTTGATTTCATTGGTTAATAAAGAAACTGCCTTGGCCTTTTGATAGGGCAGAACTTAGGTAGGTGGAGTAGACTGAACTGAATGCTGGGAAGAAGGGCAGTGTGGCAGATGCCATGAAGCTCTTGCCTGAGACTGACACTGGTTAGAATCTTTCCTGGTAAACCACGACCTCATGGTGTTACACAGATTGGTAGAAATGGGTTGAATTAAGATGTAAGAGTTGGTCAATGGGAAATTAGAGCTAATGGGCCAGGCAGTAATTTAATTAATACAGTTTCTATGTGATTATTTCAGGTGTAAGCTAGCGGGGCAGCTGGGATAACAAGCACCCTGCTCCTCCTGTTACAGCCCACCGCCCCTTCTACAACATCTGTCTGTATGTGTGTCAATCTCCAGGCCCTTGCCCGACCGAGACTTGTAACTTGTAGTACAGGTGTGTACCATACAGTAGCATGTAGCAAATAGCATGAAGAGCAGACGTGGTGCTGTGCTTTACATGTGAGCGTACAGAAGACACTTCATACTCAAGTCATAACAATTACTAAATATGAAAATAACAAAAATACTAGATAACATGGTTATCAGAAAAATCTGTCACAGTGCCAATTAGGGTTGCAGCAAACATGGTGGCCTTTTACTGACATTCGTCCATAGAGCCATGATCATCACAACCTCTGCTCATAGTGACCTGTAACAGACTTAGTTTGTGAGATATCAGAACTTATGAACAATGGGTAGGCTGTGCATTTTGTCCTTTGATTTTAATTTTGTGTCCGACAGCATCTTGCCTGGTTCCAGTGGACAGTGGACACTCAATATATTAACAGACCTGACATGAGTAATGAGCTGTGTTATAATAGGGTAAAATTATATGAATAATTAAAGCTTCAGCCAAAGTCTATAATAGAGAACAAGGCTTAATTCAGCTTAGAAAGGGCACAGAGTCCTTGCTAATGACAAACTTGAAGGCTTGTTAATACTCTAGGAAAAGTGTGGTCATGAACACTTGTCTACTTTGCCTCCCAGTGTAGGGCTATGTCCCCTGGGCCTTAACACGTTGGCTCACGGAATTCAAATCTTATTTTGTGTTTGCTTATCAGGTACTCATTAGTACCCATAGCCACAAACTCCTAGTTTGGGATATGCAGCGGTAGGGGGCAGCATTCTGTTTCTAAAACCATAGAATCTTAGGAAGAATGAGCATGTCTAAAACAAATGAGATGTGTCCTCGCAGGAAGGATGGAGGCCGAGGTGAGGATCGACACTTCAGCTCCATTAAAGAGCAGTTATCTAATGGTTGGGGAGAATGTCTCCTAAAAATAAATGTCTAACATAACTGTCAGGGACCATCGCCCCAACACAGAAACTGGTGCTTTGCCCTAAGCGTGTTCTCAGAGGCGTGTGGAAGAAACAGGCTTTCACACCATCATCGTTCAAAGGCAGCTCAGGACTTCTTGTCCTTACAGCATGACCATGCGTTTATTTCTTCTCCTTCCAAGCTCTGAATGCCCTCTGAAAATGCTCCTCCACCCTCAGGAATTCTCTATTCACAATCCTTTTCCGGGGACACCACACATCTCATCCACACACCTGCATATCTCACCAGCTTTGGAGCCAGCAACTCCTTCCTGGGCAATCTACAAGTCAAAAGAAAGCCGGAGCCAAGCCTTTCACCTTTTGTCTTTCTAAATTGCTAGCTTTCCAGTTACCAAGCTGTATTCAAGCCATGGCCGTGCCAGGCTGGCTGATATCAGAGCCCACACATAACGATTATTACAGCTGAGGATCTAAGATCATAAAACATAATAGATGTGGGAAATGGGTTTGAGTAAGGTCACTGAAGTGGAGCCCTGCGTGTCAACACATTATCCTTGTGCTATCTGCAATTTGACACAAAAGGATGATCTCCGCTCCTATGAGTGAATAAAATATGATTTATAGACCTCAAAATCTACTTATAGAAAATCTATGAGAATAGAGTTCCATCCAGATCACAGAGATAGACTCTTGACAGCCCAGGGAATGTCTTCCCCCTCTGGCCTCTCACTGCACAATTTCTGCCCATCGTCTTCTCCAAGGACATGTGTCTCTCAGAGCTGACAGGAGGAAGCCCCGCACTCAAACCCACCCTTCAGTCAGATCTCATGGCACAATGCTCATGGCAAAGGAAAACCAGGGCTTCAGAATGTAATATCCCCACCCACCCTGGGACATTGATGCCTGGGACAGGTGGAGGAGCTGGCCCTGGGGTCATGGGAACAGGAAGGCTGTCTGTGTCCCTCATCAGCTGTAGTGCTCAGGAGAGTGGCTCCACACCTCACCTGTGAAACACAGTAGAGTTGACCCTGATAGTTGGAACTGGAGAGTGGTTTTTTGTTTTATGGCTGCCCTGACCCTATACACAGACACTATATTAATCCCAACACTGTTTAGCCGATGGCGTAGGCATATTTCTAGCTAGCTCTTTCATCTTAACCCATTTCTATTAATCTATGTATCACCTTGAGACTTTGGCCTACTGGTAAGGTTCTGGCATCTGTCTCCTTTGGCAGCTACATGGCATCTCCCTGATTCCCCCTACTTTCTCTGTATCTCTCTACTTGGATTTCCCACTTGCCTCTGCTCTGCTAAGCCATTGGCTGAAACAGCTTTATTCATCAACCAATAAAAGCAACACATAGACAGAAGGACGTCCCACATCAGATGGTGTGGGGGTGGGAGAATTGACGCTGAGGGCATGAAAGCAGGAGAACGGGCCGTGTCCCTCGCTCATCGCTGCAAGGGATGAATCAGCTGGTACAGTATTGGAGAGCTCACCTTGGTGGTACACTGGCAGGCTGACCAACCCTGCAGCTGCCCAGGCCCAGAACCGCGGTTATGACTTGGCCCTCCCCAACCTCCATATTATCTGTGATCTGCTGGAGCATGTAAAGGGACCTGAGTTGCAGACTAAAAGCTGCAGGATCTCCATGACACAGGGCGACAGTGGGACATCCAGAATGAATCCTGATGAGAGCCCAGCATTGATAGCATAATAGAAACCAGAGGCCTCGAACCAGACCAATGACTATTTATTTATTTATTTATTTTTATTTATTTATTTATTTGGTTTTTCGAGACAGGGTTTCTCTGGAGCCTGTCCTGGAACTAGCTCTTATAGACCAGGCTGGTCTCGAACTCACAAAGATCCACCTGCCTTTGCCTCCCGAGTGCTGAGATTAAAGGCGTGCGCCACCACCACCCGGCCTCTTTTTTTAATGAACACTTGCAAGTAAAGATACATGGACAAGGGAGTCTAGTGTGTGACTCTCTGTGTCACATTGCAGCTTCCATGGTGAGACTTTTAATGTTTTTCCCTTTGTTTTGTTCCCTTAAGTTTTGTTTTATTTGGGTGCATTGCAAGGGCAGAGGGTGAATATGAAAGGGACAGGGAGGTGAATGGGATCGAGATGCATGATGTGAAAGACACACAGAATAAATAAAAAGTAAAAAAAAAAAAGAAAGGAATTTAGACTTAAACTGTAATCACTTTGATTTCCCATCCACTGGACGGTCTTTTCCTGCTTGTCCCATCCTCAGCCATCATTTTACTAGAAACTCTTTCAGAAGAATCTTTATGGGACAATAGCCTTGTAGACATTCATAACGCAATCAGTGCCTAATTTCTAAATTCTCAAATATCTGGAGTTTGGGGGCGCTTCCTTAGGATAGTGCGTTGTTTGGAAATATTATCACAATTCATAAAGATTATCTCTGACTTGTCTGTGTGTGGCCTTGAGCTAGGTGCTCTGTATCTGAGCCCTTTACCTGAGTTCTCTAAAAGCCCCACAGTCAGGACTCTGGTTGAAAAGTATCCGCCTACAAGAATCAGAATGTATCTAGTTGAGACAGAACTCATTGAGGACACACAGAACCAACACACACATAAATAAGCTGAACTAATAAAACCATTGGAATTTAAACTGACAGTTCATATAATACTCGGGGATCAGTGATGGAACTAAATGTTTCTGAAGGAATAAATGACTTGGGGGTAACAGAGAAGACAGACATTTCAAGAATACTCCCCCTCTTTCATTTCAGTGTTTGAGAAAGCCAACCCCATAAACACATATTCCCGATGGAATGCTGGCGGCAAATTCCACACAACATAACGTCACTCTCTTTTTAGGTAGCCTACAATTGAATTTTCCTGATTCAAGTGAAGCTTCGCTAGATGCATTGATAGTTTCTGAAGGTTTAACTTTCAAACAGAAGGGTTACCTTAGGGAGAAGCAATGATGAGAATCCTGTGGAATCCAAAGACCTTGATGAGTATACACACCTACAATGCCGCTGTGTGGGTCTGGGGTGCATGGGAGAGAAGGAGGGGGAGAGGAAGAGAGAGAGGAGTTTAATTCTATGGGAATGGATGTTTGGCCGGCATGTATGTCTGTGCACCACGTACAAGCCTGATACTCAGGGAAGCTAGAAGAAGACACAGAGGATACAGGATTACCTGGAACTGGAGTCACAGGTGTTCATGAGTTGCCATGTGGATGCTAGGAATTGATCTCTGCTACTCTGTCAGAGTAACAAATGTCCCCACCCACTGAGCAGTCTCTCCAGCCCCTGACGCACATTTTCTTTTTAATCTAAAATTGGAAGGAGAAAGCCCATAGAAGAAAAACAAGTAACATGTGAGCCACATAAAAAGATGTTGTTAATAAACAGACTACAAATTGAACAAGGTAAGATGGCCTTTCCTCTCCACTCGGCAAGCCCTGGGATTGTGTGCCCGGGAGATGGACGTGGCAGTGAGCGTCCCCTTGTTGCTGAGTGCAGCTGTGCAGCTTCCTGGGGGATGAGTCAGCGTGACAGACCTGTTCTCTCACCTCCTCCCACCTGGGGGACTCCATCCTGCCAGCTAGCTTGCAGATGATTTTAAAATGCCACAGTAGTCAATGCTCACGGCCACACTATACACAAGCAGGGAATATCTTCGATGACCATCAAAGGAGCAATGACTCTCCGGCATAAAAGCGGTGTGCTCTGTGGCTATTAGGAGGGACAGAGGTTGATATTGTTAAAATGTAAACAGTCCCTAACAACAAATTCTCTTTTGTGTGTTTTATACGGACATGTGGATGGATAGATGCCAGCCCACCTCATCACACCATCCCCTCGCCTACCTTCCTTAGCTCAGGTATTACTAGACAGAAATACCGCGAATTACTTTCCCGGTAAAATGTAACATGTTTCAAATACAGAGAGTGCTCTTTCCACATAGAAACTTGATTTTTAAATTCGCCATTAGATACCTGGAGTCTTACTATGAAAATTAAATTGGTTTCTTTAATCATTAATAGTTAAGATGAGAAAGTAATGGCAGGAAAATAGGTGACAAATGAATAAAACAAGACAAATATCCCCAAATGCAAATACATGTTCTACAGGGTTCAACACAACATAAGGAGAGGTAATGAGGATCTTATCACTGTGTTAGATGACATGAAGCAAGCCTTGGATCCTCAGTCTCCTGTTCACCAAAATAGATCTGAGGCCTGGTGAGGTGCTCCCGGGTAAAGAGATGATGCCAAGCCCAACGACCTGAGTTCAGTCCTCAAAACACAGGCTGTCCTCTTACCCCTAAATGTGTACCATGGCATGAGTAAGTACGCAATACACACTACAGAAATACAAAAAATAGATTCCAGATGTTACTAAACAAAGAACTGCTCTATCTACTAAGCCATAAGACAATTGGAGGAAAAGACAAATAAGCCTTAAATAAAGCTAATGCGTCTTCAGGGAATCCAAAATGGAATGGCAAGGAAAAGTGTCTGTGACATTGGCTGGATTTATGTTTGATGTTTTTAGTAGCACCCACCTCATCAACGACAGGGGACCTTGAAGTGCAATTTGCAGGGAATATACACAGTCAGCCTCCTACCTAGGTACACATCTCTTAGAAAACCACTCCCCCATACAATTGAGATAAAGTCAGCCATTGCAGCTTCTGCGAAGGAACAAGAGGGCCTGGGAGCCTACAGCCCCGCACGGATCCCATTCCGAGGAATGTCCAGTAACCAAGAGCAGGCAAAGAGATGGAAGACGTTTGTTAAGGTCTCGTAGGAAAGAGAAGATCCCGAGGCGGGTGAAATGGAAGAACTGAAGCTTAGGGACACCGAGGAAATCCTGCAGCTACACAAGGAGGGGCTGGGGGAGTAGGGGAACGTGGGGAGTAATCACGGTTTGGAGTGAACCGAGCATAGGGTGTGGTAGCGTGGCGGGAATAAAGCAGGCCTTAGATGCATTGGAATCGGGACCTAAAACTCCCTGCAGCCACATTTTTACTCCTAAAACCCGGTAGATTGCCTTGATGTAAGTCTTCCATAACTTGAAATACAAAATATTCTAAGGAATGCATATGAAAGTAGATATTTTTCTCAAACATTTTTATTTTTTCACTTTTTTAATATTTTGAAGACTGCTTTAGAGTCATGCACAGATAGCTCAAAATTATGGAAATCCATAATTCTAAAACAGGAAGAAACTCCCCTACTTATAAATAATTCATGATGGGGCTCCACAGAACGATAATCTACTCTGGTATATCTAAAGCGGAAGCTGAGTTATGAACGATTTATATTCTCTTAAATGTAAAAGTAATGGCCTTTGACTCCGAGGACCAAGGGAGCAAAGCTGCTTTATGTGAACTGTGCCCCTCAATCAAGGAGAGCAGAAGAGGCTCGGCTTGGCTCGGCTCCTGGGAGGGTGCTTTCCGGAGGAGCTGATGTCCATCCTCAGCCAGATGGCACTGGTACAAGCTGGTTTTGCTGTCTCCTAGGGTCGAGCCTGTGGCATGCATCCAGGGTACCAGTGCCTACCACCCACTTACCACCCCATCTCGTACAAGGCAAACCCCACACACTCTGTCTGGCAGCCACAGGTTCTGCAGCCTTGCTTGCCAAGTGAGTTTTTGACTTCTCGGGAGACAGATTGAGCTTGGAAGTGCCCACATTTACCAAAGCTACAACATTTGGGAGGGAGTTGAAACACTCGGATTCTTTGGTTTAACATGGGAAAGTGGGAATGAGAAACACCCACACGGCAGGTTTCTAAGTGGCAAACAAGGACATTCTCTGTATTCCTTTAGCCTTCCTCTGACCCCTCTGAGCCTCGTCAATCCTAGAGAAAGTCTCCGTTCTGCTAGTTTATATGGCAGAACCACCTACTTCCCAAGTGTATGCTCTCCCAAGGGCTCCTTAAAGAGTATAGGCTGGTCCTCTGATCAGGGTTCTCGTACCTGCACGTGGCCCGGCCTAGACTCTGTCTCATTTCTGGTCTCTTGGTCACTTCTCAATGTCAAATGTGCCCATGGGCTACAAGGCAGAGATTCTGCCAGAAACAGCTTCAATATTTCCTAAGTAGAGCTGAACTTCCGTTCCCAGGCCCTATTCTCAGAGTGTTTACTTACATGAGATACTTCTCTGTCCCCTCCCATTGACGTAAAAAGGTTTTACAGCTCAGGAATATCATTCACAAGGAACCTGGAGTCATCCCTGTGAGATATAGACACCAGCAGAGCAGCCCTAAAGTCTGCCAACACGCCATTGACACGTCCATACAGGTATACCACAGATCTCCTCAGTGTACTTCAGAAGTAAGACAGAAAATGTAATACTACAGAGGCAGAAACATGAAGAGCAAAAGACAGAAGGTGAAGACCTCATGCATATCAAGTCCTGTATTAGTTACTTCTGTGCTGCCGTAATTGAAACAGCAGAGAGAACCCTTTAAAAAGAAGTAATTCCCACTGTGTTTCAGAGTTCAGCCATGGGAGATTGGACCCACACATTTGAGCAGAGCATGATGGTGTCAGGTGGGCAAAGAGGAAAAGGTTCTGCACCTCGTGGAGGATGGAAGAGTGGGGAAGAAACAATATGGGCCATGACGAGCTCGCCGGTCATTTCTCTAAGTCACCTACTTCCTCCAGCTAGTGACCATAGTAGCCAGGGTTCTCTAAGGAAAGAGACTTTATAGAATGAATAAATGATTGACAGATAAATGACAAATAGGTAGATAGAGAGAGAGAGAGAAAGAGAGGATGATAGATTGTTAGGTATATAGATGATAGATTATAGATAGATAAATGATAGATAGATAGGTGATAGACAGACAGGCAGATGATAGATAGATAGATAGATAGATAGATAGATAGATAGATAGATAGGTGTTGTAGGATATTTGTACATTATATGAAGATGTATTTGCGATGGCTGCTGTAATAAAAAGCTGAACTACCAAATGCTAGGCAGGAAGTATATGCAGAATTTCCTAGGAGAGGAAGGAAAAAGAGAAGAATCTAGGCACACAGGAGAAGCCAGGAGACTTGGAGAGGAAACAGGAGGTACAAGATGGCAGAAAAGTAACTCCACATGATAGAATGTAGAGTAGTAAAAATGGATTGATTTAAGTTATTAGTGCTAGTTAGGAGCAAGCCTAAGTTATAAGTCAAGTGTTCATAATTAATCAGAAGTCTCTGTGTCCTTATTTGGGAGCTGGCTGGTAGAATGAAGAAAGACTCATTGCAGATAGGTAGATAGATGATTTATAGATAGATTGATGATAGGTAGATAGATGGAAGATAGACAGACAGACAGAGAGACAGACGGATAGATGGATGGATGGATGGATGGATGGATGGATGGATAGATAATATAAATTAGATAGAGATAGTTAGAAAGGATTTATTAGAATGGCTTATAGGCTGTGGTCTGGTTAGTCCAACATTAGCTGTCTGTCAATGAAAGGTCTAAAAAATCCAGGAGTTGTTCAGTCCATGAGGTTGAATGTATCATTAGGTCTTCAGTATATTTTGGCTCTAACATCAGTGAAGAAATTGACTTGCCAGTCAGTGAGGGCAAGCAGGCAAAGAAAGAGAATGCTTCC
>JAQHUG010000020.1:5871781-5889496 GCA_028555095.1 Dicrostonyx torquatus | reverse complement strand
ACCACCATCACCACCACCACCACCATCACCACCATCACCACCAACACCACCAACACTATAGAAGTACATCATCTCTCCATTTCAAATGACTTATTAATTAGGAAAAATTCCCTCGCAGGGATACCCAGCCATTTGGTTTTAGTCAATTCCAGATGCAGTCAAGTTGACAACCAAGAAGAGCCATCACAGGGGCCCACCTCCTAAAATTTCCACCACCTCCCAAAACAATGCCAACGGCAAAAGGTCAGCTGTTCCCATCCATGAGCTGGTGTAGGAATTGCTGCCAAACCATAACCAAAGATCTGTGGGTACGTCACAGTTTAAAAAAATGTATTTATTCAAACTTCACAGGGCTTGCATCTGGGTGGAAACCTCCAGAACTCTGCTAGAAAATTACCCAGATGCCCCACTGTTCACAGTTAGCAAGGGAACTGCTTGTCAGAGTTTATCTTCAGGAGAAAAAAAGAAGAAGAAGAGAAAGAAAGACACTCAGGTGAAACTTCAGGTTTTAAAAAATTCAGAAATGTTTAACAGGAAAATACTTAACTTCAATTTTACTTTTTTTGGGAAAGGTAGGTAGCACTTTAGATGGTTTGTAAATAAACTCTATCCAACTTCAGAGACATCACGTGTCTATTAGCCATGGCATTGGAAGGCACACTGGTTATATGTATTTCGGAATGAGAGTACTTTAAGAAGTTCGAAGCCGGCAATAAAAGTGGGTAACGATAAACTGAATTAGACCAGATCTCTGTGCGTCCTCCTTTTCTCTCTCACCTATACCTTTTTGTCTTCAGAAGCGGATTCTTCCACCATGGTGGGAAAGTGTATGTTTTATAACAATGTCAACGTGGGTGAGAAACTTAAGGCAGCCATGACTGATTGTACACAGCTCTCATTCCAGCACTGAAGAGCAGAGGCAAGAGGACTACAAGGTGTAGGCCGCCTGAGTTACATAGCAAGTACCAGGACAGCCAGGGCTAAATGCACAGGATATCACATGTGTGTTAAAACACTCTTACAAACGGCACCCTCAGGTTCCTCTGGGGCTGCTGCTCTTTCCTGGATTTTTCTCACGTTGTGGGATGCTGACAGGCAGTTTAGATAGTCCTCTACTGGGGTCTGCTGGATGTTCGTTCCCTCTGGGGGTAGCCATACGTTCAGGAGAGGAATCTCTCAGAGGTGTGATGTTGTTCTTACTGTCCCATCACAGGACCCTCGCTATCAACACAGGCTATGACTGTTCATGCTGATCTGGGTCACCCTGCTGGGGTCCCCACCATCTAGCTACACTGTCACTCTTTCCTGTCTCCCCACAGTGGGGAGTTAGAGGGAAGGGGCAGGAGTAGTGGTGTATGCTGTAATCACACTTGTGGGGTGAAAGTAGGGCACCACAGCGTGTTGGAGACCAGCCTGTGCTGCCTAGTGAGTTCCAGGCCAGGCTGAGCTACTACTACAGTCATTTCAGTAACAAGAAAGATAGGAGGGGGAGGGGAAAGCAAGGAGAAGAAAGAAAAGACAAAGGAAGGGAACAGGGGAGAGGGAGGAAGGGATGGAAGGAGAGAGGAAGAAGGAGAGAGGGAGGGAAGAAGGGAGGGGAGAAGGCAGGGGAGGAGGAAGGGATGAGGGAGGAGAGAAGGAATCAGTCAATAAGTTTAGACAACACTTGGGTGTATCAGTTCTATCTCTAGGGGTCAAAACACTTACAAAAATGATACAGATTTCTTCTGTATCAAAAACAATATCCTTTTACTCATGTAGTTACATCTTCAGGCATCTGTGCACAACCAACACGATACTGGGTGTTTATTTTTATCCTTTACATTCTGTAACTCCAGCCGCCCCAGCCTTGGCTCTGTTCATTCCGTTCTGTGTCCCTTGGACACGGCCCCACCGATGAGGGTCTCATCGATAGTTTCATGCACTTACTGCTGCTTCTCTGATTAAAACTCCACCTATTTACCGCCCCAATCAATCCTTGAATCAGCCACTTCCCCAGAAGCCCTCAGCTCCTCTTGTTGGCAGTAAGCTCTGAATCCAGCTATGCTCATTGGTACTGGGGCACTGATTCTCTGTTGCCCTCTGAGTTGATAAAGAAATATGTACCTCCAGTCAAGGTGTGACAGTTTTTAGCTTGCGGCTTGAGCGTATCTCCTGGTTTTGACACTCTTGAGTTGGAGACTTCTGTCTTGCACACTTCTTATAGTGTGGTCCTTCAAGCTTTTAGATGTCCCAGCTGAGACTAACAGGTCTGTCTTCCTTCATGACAGCTCATTTCCCCTGTGCCTTGAACCTTAGAAAGTCCTACCTACCTACCCCTCAGCCTGGGTCTCTAGGATAGACATGTGTCTCGGGTTACCTGACTCCTCTCTCCTGATCTCTCTTCTGAAGAACTGGCCCTAGCTGGATTGACAGCCGAAATTCAAATGTTAGACTCCAACTGCTGTGAGATGGCCTGAAGGGCTGATAGACTCTTGCTTTCTGATGTTGATTTTCTGAAGTTTTTTTTTTTTTATTGTTAAAAGAAAAATTTACATTTACTCCCCTTGTCCCGGGCCCTCTCGCTCCCCTACTACCCCACCGCCCTCCCCCTACTTCCCTGATATGGGGCAGGATACCCTGCCCTGTGGAAAGCCCAAGGCCCTCCCCCCTTCATCTTGGCCTAGGAAGGTGTGCATCCATATAGAATAGGTTCCCAAAAGGCCAATATATGCAGAAGAGATAGGTCCCTGTGCCAATATCCTTGGCTTATCTGTCAGTCCCCATTGGCAGCCACATTCAGAGAGCCTAGTTTGGTCATATGCTCCTTCAGTCCTGGTCCAGCTGGATTTGATGAGCTCCCAATAGATCAAGTGCACTGTCTCAGTTGGTGGGCCAGTCCCTCAAGGTCCTGACTTCCTTGCTCATCTTCTCCCTCCTTCTGCTCTTCCACTGGGCCTTGGTAACTCAGTCCCTTCCTCTGATGTGAATGTGGGTCTCTGGCTCTATCTCCATCCATCATGCAAATGGATGGAAATAGAAAACTCTATCCTTAGCGAGATATCCCAAAACCAAAAAGATGAGTATGGTATGTACTCACTCATTAGTGGACCCTAGCCATTAACAAAGGACATTGAGCTTATAGCTCACAAGCCTAGAGAAGCCAAATAGCATGGTGAACCCAAAGAAAAACATATATAGATCCTCCTGGATTTTGGAAGCAAACAAGATCGCCAGGCAAAAGTTGGAAGCACGGGTGTGGGGATGGGGGTGGGGATGGGGGTGGAGGTAGGGGTTGGGGGTGGGGGTAGGCAAAAGGGAGGGGGATAGAAGGGAGAAGGAATAACTGGGGAGAGCCTGGGGGTGGTGGAGGGCGGAGAGGGAGGAACAGTAGAAAGACCACGATGCCTCAACCTACACAGAGGACTACAGGCAGCACAGGAAAGCTCAGAGTGGGATAAACAGTTGTGCCCAGGAGGAGCACACCAATTGCTTATCGAACACCAGATAGCCCTGACAACATACATACAGATAACATGATACAACCTAACAGGTTACATTTAGGAATATCTATAACTAGTGACAAAGGAGACTATGAATTTGGAAGAGAGCAAGGAGGAATATATGGGAGGGTTTGAAGACAGGAAAGGGAAGGGGGAAAGAATGCAATTATATTATAAGTATCTCAAACAAAATTTAAAAGTGATTATAAAAAGGTTCATTTGCACGTCAGTTTTCTACGTCTCAGCTTTGCTGATTACTAAATAGAAATAAAGTAAACAACTGTCAAAGATGTTTACTATATGGCTCATTCTGTCTCTAATGCGTGACTGGGGCACACTCTTCAGGAGCTGACACTCAAAACTTCCAGCTTCTTTTTCTTGGAGTATTTGTCTACGTTTTTATTCAAAAAGCTTCAATGGCCAGGCAGTGATGGCACACACCTTTAATCCCAGCACTCAGGAGGCAGAGGCAAGTGGATCTCTGTGAGTTCGAGGCCAGCCTGGACTACAGAGTTAGTTCCAGGACAGGCTACAAAGCTACAGAGAAACCCTGTGTCGACAGACAAACAAACAAAAAGAGCTTCAATGGATACATAATTTGATCTCATAACTGTCCATAGCTACTAGCCAGACCATGGTGGACTGCAAAGACTCACTCAGGAAGCTAAAGGAAAGAATTAAGAGTTCCCTTTGATTTATGTCTAAAAGTCACCGATGAGTGAGCAAATATTATATTTGTCTTTCTGGGTCTGGGTAATATCACTCAGTATGGTTTTTTTCTTAGTCCATTTGCCTGCAAATTTCAAGATGTCATTAGTTTTTGCTGCCAAGTATTACTCCATTGTGTAAATGTACTACACTTTCCTTATCCATTCTTCAGTTGAGGGACATCCAGGTCGTTTCCAGGTTCTGGCTACTATGAATAATGCTGCTATGAACATGACTGAGGAAATATTGAGGAAATGATTGGGCATTCTTTGGGTGAAACCCATACTGAGTGAGGTAACTCAGACCCAGAAAGACAAATATAACATATACTCACTCATAAGTGGCTTTTAGACATAAAGCAAAGAATTACCAGCCTACAATGCACAAACCAGAGAACCTAGACAACAAAGAGGACCCTAGAAAGAAATACATGGATCCACCTAGAAAGGAAAAAAAAAAAGACAAAATCTCTTGAGTAAATTGGGGGTGTCAGGGGCAAGGGGAAGTGGGGGAAGGGAGGGAGTGGGGAAAATGTACACCTCAATTAAAAACAGTAAAGTGTAATATTAAAAAAGAATTAAAAAGTGAGAAAAAATAAGTGCTATGTAGGTAATTAAAAGCAAAAAAGACTCTCTTTTAGGAAGCTGGAGTGCCAGTGTTCACAAGCACTTTAATGACAAGTAATCTGTTCAACACAGTGGCTGAGCTATCAAGCTTGGTGGGACATTCTGCACACTGGTGAGAGATTTTTCTCATTGCAATAAACGAACACTGTGGGCCCTCTGCTGACTTTTGTGGACAGGTACCTACCAGGAATATCTAATTCACCAATGCCTTAGAGCCCACCCCACCTTCACCCCACCCCCACCCCAGGGAGGTTCTAGTCCTTTAGGGCGTGGCTGATTTCCAACCATTTCCAGGCTGAAGCAAAAGGCACCTCCCCCCCTTACACAGCACATTGTCACTGTGTTTTTTTCTTCATTCAAATACATCTGGGGGTGGGGTGGCTCAGTGGGTAGGGAAGCTTGCTATGTAAGCTTGGCAGACCGAATTCACATTCCCAAGACTCACAAAAAAGCTTGACATGGCTGCACATGCCTATAGGCCGGACACTGAGTGAGGTGTGTGTGTATGTGTGGTGATAGGACAATCTTGGGAGCTAGTGAGCCAGCCTAGCCAAAAAGGCAACCTTGCTAGGCAACAATGTGCTAAGTGATAGTGCCAAACACCCAGGGTCCTTTTCTGGCCATTGTTATAATTAATTTGTAAGGGGGGGTACCCGGTAAGGAGTGCCCAGGGTCCACATGGTCAGATCTGCAATGGCGGCTGCTGGTGGCGGCGGCGGAGGCAGGAACATGAAGCCAGACAGATATTAAAGTTAAGCATTTATTAGATGGATTATGGAGAGAAAGGAGCAGAAGGGGGAAGAGAGAGGGAGAGAGAGAGGGGGGGGGAGAGAAAGAGGGAGGGAAGGAGGAAAACGGAAGACAGAAAGAGAGTGTTCTCAGGCCAGAAGCTGAAGATCAGCCTGCTTCAGCGGATGGGGGGTGGGCGGGTGTGGCTTTTCTCTTAAAGTGCCAGAATCATAACAGCAATACTATGTGTGCATATGTAGACACAGACATACAGCACACAGAGAGAACACATACACAAATGCAGTTAAAGTGTCTAGAAACAGAGCTCAGGGCTAAAGCGTTTACTTAGTGTGTGACCAAATGGGGTTCTGTCCTAACACCAAAACGATCACAAAGGACAGAGAGGAGTCACACAGTTTGTCGTCTTCAAATCTCATCATATTTATAATAGGATGTAAGAGCCTTTACT
The DNA here is from genome assembly GCA_028555095.1 of Dicrostonyx torquatus. Taxonomy (NCBI): domain Eukaryota; kingdom Metazoa; phylum Chordata; class Mammalia; order Rodentia; family Cricetidae; genus Dicrostonyx; species Dicrostonyx torquatus. The sequence goes on along the minus strand of JAQHUG010000020.1, from coordinate 5,883,482 downwards.
CTTCGTGCTAAGCCATTGAATCACCAAGGAAGAGGATTGGAGCCTTAGCTCTCTGCTCCCTGGTCCTTTCCTTTCCCTGGAGTTGGGTGAGAGCTAGCCAATCTTCATCGGCATGGTTACAGCTGTTTACCCCCACCCTGAAATGAGAAATAAGGAACAATGCTTGATTTCAGCTCGTCCACCTCCCATTGGTCAGAGCTGGAGAGTACTCAGGCTGAGCCGTGCTTGGGCTCAGAAGAAATAAGTCGGGGGGGGGGGCACTAGCGTGACTTTGCCTTTCTGCACTAGGCTCAGCATGGAGCTAGGCATGCATTCCATTACTGGGGGCAGCATTACATGGCACACACAGCTGCCCCGTGAAAGGGAATGCCCAAAGATACATCACATACACCTCCTCTTTCAGGAGATTGTGCAATGAAGCCGGGCAGGAGGAGCTCAGGGAGCCAACTATGAACGAGAAGGCTCCAAGTCTGTTGATTTTTCTGGCCTGGCTGCTATTCCCTTCCACCTCTAACCTTCTTCTGCTGTGCAAGCTGTCTTTCCCCTGACTAATATTGGCATTAGTCCAACAGCCATTACTGAGAGAGCCAGGGAGGGAGGGGCTGTCTCTGGGTTCTGATAAAAATACACAGACAGACAGCGGTAAGGGCTATCCTCGGGTAACAGTAAGGACTCTGAGTGAAAATAAGGTTTCAGAGAGTGAAGACACCAGCATCGGTAAATGATTGCATTCAAACAATGTACATTGCTATTTAAGGTAGGAGGAGTAGGAGGGAGGGATGGGCACAGAGAAGTCAACTGGTGGAACTAAGTCAGAGTCAGGAAGGAGCAAATGGTTCTGGGATGCCTCAGACCAGTGAGACACAGAAGTTTTGCACTTCACATTAAAGAAAGTAGAAGGGAGTGTCTGTAATGCCTTCACCGCACACAAGCACACAAAAAATAAACAGCGAGGGGTGGGAGATTCAACTTGATCTGAACATTATACAAAGCAGTGGATAATGTCATAAAAAATTATAGTTTTTTATGTCTTAACATAGCTATTAAAATGTTTAACTAGATACATCTGGAAGACAGTAAAAGTAAAAGGGTCATTGCTAAGTCCCCTTGTCCTTCTTATGCTCACGGGAGAAGAAAAAAGTAGGGGTACAGATATTTCCTTGGCTCTACCACTCCCCAGGCATGGGGCTGGACGGCTGAGCTTCGGAACAGGTAAAATTATGACAAAGAAATCCTCTTGAGATTAGAGGGAGCCAGTGAGGCTCAAGGGCACAATAAAGATGGATTCTCCCAGCGGTCCCGATCCTCAGCCTTCTCCACACGCAGGCTTCTCCCAGCGGTGCCCACCGGGTGTCTGCGATTCTTTCAGCCAGGCCCTGCCACCCAGCAGGCTTACGGAGTTCATACTCTTGCACGCTAGCTAGCATCAGCATCCCGCCTGCTCTCATTGGCTTGTTAGCAGGATTCCTTCATAACTAACTGCTAATTTCACCAGCATTTTGTGGTTACCTCCATTACGTGGCAATATTTTCTGAAAACCCATCGCGGCTTTTCTATCACTCCGAATTTCACGAGTTATTACGTTTCCGACAAGGTTTGAACATTCCGCACGGTTTGAATGCCAGCCAAAGGAATGGCCTTGTTCAGAACCTGACCACACTCGCTTTATTGCTGCAACACAGCTGGGCAAAGCCTGTGGCTCAGCGCCAGTGTCTGTAACACATACCAAATGGTATCAACAGAGAGCTGGCCTCAAAGGGCTCACAGTAATAGAAAAGCGGGAAGCATAGCCGCCCCCCCCAACCGTGATGTGCCTGTCACCCCAACAGAAAGTTATTTCACCCCTGTAATAGACATGCCTGCTATCGCCACGCTAAAGATGGAGGGCGGCTCAGTCACATCAGAGAGTAACCAGCAGTTTATTGGTGTCTTTTTTTTTTTTTCCTTTTTTCTTTCTGAAATTCTTGCCTTTGTGGGATTTCATGCTGCCACCTGGTGGAGAGACAAGGATATGTGTCCGCTGCTGGAGGAGATCGCATTGCCGTGTTTGACGTTTTACCTTCTCACAAAATAAAGCAAGCGGATGCTTCGGCCACCGCACCGGGCTCACAGAATGGGAGCCGCTGAGTGTCTTTATTAATAACTACATAAAACGTGAGATTCCTTGCTGTGGCTGCAACCTAGTGGACTATGAGAGTCTGAAGGGCCTCGTGGGTAGTACAAGAATGGCTCCAGTCCCCACTTCCCAGTCTGTGTTCTTCCCACGGTTTCGGCGACCCGCAGTGAACCACAATCTAAGAATTTATCAAGTGACAATTTTCAAGAGTATAAAATCCACAGCCTTTACACTGAAGGGCATTCTGAGTGCCGTGATGAAACACTGGGCTCCTGACCCAGGCACACGGGCAATCGCACGCTGGGGCACCGTACCCAGGCTGTACATGCTGTCTTCCGGCCATTCGCTCAGCAGCCATCTTGAGAATCAGAGCGACTGAGACAGGCTTCACTGTGTCTGTGTCCCAAGCATCCTTATTCTACTCAATAATGGTCTCAAAGTACAGGGAGCAGGATGCCTGCGATTTCTCAGTGTATCATGACGACGTCCATTTTTTGCTATATTAATTTGTGAAGGCTTTACTGATTGATCTTAACATAGCTTGCTTTTTCACAGATATACATGCAGAAGAAAGAGCATGCAGGGTCCAGTACTACCCAGTTCCACAGCTATACGCTGCCATCAGGAAACGGAGAGGAGCAAGCACTGGTGTAGCTATAGTCCATTACCGTGCATATAATCCACAAGAGCGGTAGAACGAAACGTAATATAGATGAACGTGACATTGGTAAACAGGTTTTCCTTTAAATTAGAAAAAAAGTTAAATAGCTGATATCGTGAAATAGCTTAAAACTTCAAACGTATGAAATAGCAAAACAAAGATTGAAAACCTAGCACTCTCCTCCCGGAACACTAAGGGAAAATACTAAATATATTTTTAGATTTTTATCAGCTTTTTTGTCAGAGTATTGAGTTCTATAATGAGAACCATATTTTTTTATATATCCTATTTCTGAGTTTAGATCCCAAGCCAAGGACAAATTTATATGAAATCCCAGAATATGATATGGCATAATTTCATAAATAAAGCTTAGAAAAAAATAACACTTCAGGATTCCAAAGTACTAACCCCAAATAGAATCTGAGCACACATGGGATCCACGAAGACAGGAGAACTAAGGACACAAGGTGCCTATTTCCAGAGGTGACAGAGGCCCAGCAGTGAGAGCAGGGACTCGTTTGCAAGAGTGATGCATTGTAGTGACAAGCATACACCCTAGAATAACCCCTGGATCCACGACCACTCTGTCTAGATAAAACATTGATGAGGGCCAAGATGCCCAGGGAAGAAATGGTTTCCCTTCCTAGTTTCCCGTGGAAGAGCACATTTCTGCCTCCCGACATCCCTCACGACTACGCTGTGATCACTGGACCCCATGCTGCCATGGGCTGGGTGCTGAGGAACAAGCTGTCAGCGAGATGCCTCAACTCTCCTAGACCCAGTCTTCAAGAATATCTTCCCCAGATTCTGACGAACACACACACACAGACACACACACGCACAGAGAAATGCACACACAGACACACACCCATACACACAGACAAATAGACACAGACACACACACACAGAGAGAGAGAGACATGAGAGGCAGGCATGCACACACATGCCAAGCCCTTCTGGATCCCTTCATTGGGCCTCTAAGGATAAATTATCTGTACCCTTTTCACAACCAAGAAATCTCTAATACTAAACTCCAGGTGGTAAATATTGAAAAGAATGATTGAAAATCTTTAGTCTGTTCAAATAGACCCATGTCACCACTGACACACACTGCCTGGTAATCACAAAATCTATGCATTTGGCGGGAGGGTTGAGGATGACATCTTCAAGAACACTCTCAGATTTATGTTTTATATATTGCTGGACAGTCGAGAAGTGGCCTTATTCATGAGTTTCTTTGTAGGCTATAATCGTTGAAGAATATCACTTTAACACCACCTGGTTTGTGAAGTAACCCCTCAGATTTATAGACATGATACCACATTTGTTTCCAGATATAAGGAGACATTTAATCAGTCCAAATTAACATGGCTATCTGACAAGTCTTAAATCCAAACGGAAATGCTTCAGCTCCATCTTAGGATGTGAGGCGAGTAGATGGGTTGCTACCACGGTGAGTGGGGAAGAAAAAAAGAAGATACAGTGGATTTTCCAGGGAGTGTCCTGTGAAGTCTGGCCATGAGCTGAGGCAGGCTGCCATGGTGGCTGTAGGAAGAAAAATGTATGGGAGAGCAATAGGGCATGGCCCCATGTAACAGCAGGGAACACGGAAGAGAAGGGACCCACCAGTCCCTGCACTAAAGGGCTGAAAGTCTGACAGCTCAAAACAGTGGCCTGTTCTTCTCCCAGCACGGGGTAACCTCCAGTGCGAGGGAGCACATTTCCTCTTTGTCAGTGCTTTGAGAATAGCCAGTTGGAGTGAATGCTCAGCGCGTGGAGGTAAAAGTGTCACCTGTAGGTGTCAGTGCCATCAAGCTGACAGGATCTAGAATCACCAGGAAACAACACCTTGTGTGTGCCTGTGGCAGAAGAACCACACTGAGTGCCTGTGGTACCATTCCCCGGGCTCAACTGATCTCAGCACTGGCTGCATCCCTGCCTGCCTCCAGATGGCAGTGCCATGTGTCTGATCATGACAGACAGTAGCTCCATGGTGAACCAGGGTAAACTTCCTTGTTTACATTGATCTTACCAGTACCTTTGTCACAGGAACAGGAAAAGCAATCAATACACAATGGGAGATCCGGGTGTGACTTCCTTTTCAGAACTCACTGCTCTCCATCCATGTGACCGCGCCACTCACGATAGCCAAGATATGGAACCTGCCTAGACGTCCCTCCTTTGGACAAGGAAATTCTCAAATAGAGATACTACGGAATTTTATTCAATATAAAGAAAATGAAATCAAGATATATGCAAAAAACAGACGGAAAGGGAGACTATCACATCCAGCAAAATATGTCAGGTTTAGAAGGACAAATATTGCATGTTTCTCTTGCAAGCAAAATTTGAATTTGGGTATATTTCTATGTTCATGTAAGATATACACACACACATATGATATGAAAGTAGAAAGCGTTCTATGAGAGGGAGGGGAGAGGTTTGGAGGGAGAGGAGGAACAAGAGGACGTATAATATATATGTATATGTATATATACACATGTATATATGGAATATATAGGTATATATATAAAACATGAAAGCAGAAATGGGATCATTGGAGGGAAAGATAGGGGTCAGCAATTAGTTGGAGAGTCATGGACAAGATATAAAGAAGAAAAACATAATCACATGCAGGTAGGAAAATTTCCCAGAGAAATCCATTTCTCTATAAGCTGTTTACAAAGAACGGTGGAGGAGACGCCCACGCTTGGTAGCACTCCTTTCTTCTAGACCTTCACGGTGCTCTCTCAGACACAGAACACTGCTAGTCTTGTAGTCTGGGTTTCTATGGAGCCTTCTCACCCTCTCTGTTCTCACCGTTCAACAAAACTGCAGGTCAACAGAATGGAAGCAGAACTCAGCCATTTCACACCCTGCATCCCCCACCGAGGAGTACCGCTGATGAGTAAGAGCCGAGGCTTGAAGTCGAGTCAGCGTGACTCTTACCTAGAACTTGTGACCCTCAGTCTCCTCAGCCATGAGCACTGTTAGAAGAAGGTGTGCAAACATGAAGACCCCAGACGTGCAGCTCTGCCTGACTCCAATTCCAGACATTCTGGTTTCCTGATTCCCGAGTTCACTTCCTAGAGGAAGAGGAAGTAGAGTATGGTGCTAGGGCTTCACAGCTCATGGAGAGGAGGAGATTGCACAATACCAGAAAGAGCCAGAACTAAATTGAAGGGAGCGAGCCGACTCAACGGAGTTAAGGGTCCTTCCCATCTACTCCCTGTGTCTCCTGAACCCCAGGACTATCGGAGCAAGGGGAGCCTTGAGCAAAAAGAGAAGACCAAGGACAAGTGACCCACAATGCCTTTCGTTATGATTTCAGTCACCTCTTGTAAACTGAAATTCTAACAGTCACAGACACTCACATTTTCCCTACTAGAATGGGGATAGATGTAAGACCTGGCAGCACATTCTTCTTCTAGAACATGGGAGAAAGAAGGAGTCTAGTGTTCTGGGGGTCAAAAGGAAAGCAGACAAGCAATTTTATCCTCCATTGTGTGGCTTCCGCTGTAGGATAACACTCTTGTACACTGTCAAGATCTTTCACTTAAATTGGTTTAATAAAGCACTGACTGGCAGTAACCAGGCAGGAAGTACAGGTAGGGTGACAGGACTAGGAGAATTCTGGGAAGAGGAAAGGCAGAGAGTCAGTTGCCACCCAGACACAGAGCAAGCAAGATGAGAATGCCTTGCTGAGAAAAGGTCCCAAGCCACATGGCTAAACATAGACAAGAATTATAGGTCAATTTAAGTTGTATGAGGTAGTTAGTAATAACGCTGAACAATAGGCCAAACAGTTTATAATTAGTATAATTCTCTATGGGTTTGTTTGGGACTGAATGGCTGCAGGACCGGGCAGGGCAGAAACTTTTATCTACAGGCTTTCTTTGGGAGATCAGAACAAATGTCTCCTGACCCCAGACGAGGTATTAAAACATGGCAAGGAAACAATCCCATCCCATCCAAATTGAGCTTGGCCAGCCAATAAACTTACAGCATCTGGAGTCACTCATGTTCACAGGGCCCATCCCTGCCTAGCGGGCAGGGGTGGAGGAGGGAGTGACTCATGATCCGCCATTTCTTAGCCTCCCTGTGGACAGCCCCACCAGTCTCCTCTTCCTCTGGGAAGGGCTCATCCCTGAGTCTTGCAACTTTCTTTTGAGTTTTGTGAGCTTCCCTTCTTTCCCTCCATGGGAGAATGCTTCATTCTGGTGAAAATGGCTATGTTATGCTCACCCATTTTCCATAGAGGGCAGTGTATAACAACCGGGACACATAAAAAGACCTGTTCTTATACCTTAGCAAGCCCAGGACTCTACTTGGAATTTCCATGCAAATGGTGGCACAGGTTAGCCCAAAACTGGACCTCCTGGCTCTTGAGTTTGTTTTCACCCACACCATCAAGCAGTGGTTTCTGCTTGTTTTCAGAATGGCAGCCTGACTCACCCCTAATGTCCTCTCAGTAATCTGTTGTGAACATAGACACCACTGACAGTTTACCAGCCCCTGCTGGGTCACTTGGGGACAGCAAAGGTGACAGCCTAGGTCCCAGGGTCCACTGTATAAAAGCCTGTCTGCCTGTATCTGGCCCCATCCAAGCCCAGAGTCAAGCTGTGCTCAGGTACCATCACTTGCTATGAAGACAGGAGTGGGAGGCTGCAGGCAGGCAGGGCCTGAAGCTCTCAGCAATGAATACAGCAGCTCACAGAAGCACAGGGAAGCATGGCGCGGCTCAATTCAATGTTTTCGTCATGACGAACTCACCTTTAACACATCAAATGCATCAATTACATATGAACAAAGACACACAGACATAAAACCTTAAGATCTGGCCAGTGGCCCTCCAAAGATGGTACAGCAAGTGAACAGAGCAAGGCTCTGCACTCAGCCTCAGGGTGAGGGCACTTAGAGGGCTGACAGACCAGTGATCCTGGGGTATCTGGAACAGACAGTAGCCCACCATCCGGCAGTCATTACAGCTGAAACACTGAGGCAGGTGAAGCTCCCCGCCTCACTCAGTGCGCGAGTATTCAGTGCCACCCAACAGAACCTGATGCTATAAGCCAAACGATGGCAGTCATCAGGAAGAAGACACAAATACCAAATAGGATTTCTTACAATGAACTTGATTTGTTTCTGTCAGACGCTGTGCCCTTGGACTTGTTTTTCTATTTTTACAACGTATTTTGGGAAAACATCTAAGGCAATGCCAAATGTCTCTTCGTTCTGGCTGGCTAACAGTGGTAATCAGGGTTCTCAAATGTGCAGCATCATCGCCATGGCTGCTTCCAGGTTGAAAACTGCTGAGTCACGTTGTGGGGGTGGCTCCCGATAGTGCCTGTCTGGAGGGACTGCTGTCTGACCTTCCTCTGAGTGGCCTGGGCTGCTGCTCCCATAGAAGCAGAGGCCCAAGGAGGGCCGCACATGAGGGCCCCTGTCTTGCTGCACCATCGCTACCGTTCTATTTTGTTCCAATGAAATGGAACTTCATGAGTCTGCCTTCCCTGCCTCAAAGACAAGAAGAGGGTCAAATCTCTCCAAGGAAAACAACTTTAAAATTCAAAGCAAGGAAGCGCATGGCAGCACACCTGGCACAGAGTCCTCTCGAGGCCGCCTTGTCTTTATTATCCGATCATGAATGGCGCCTTTCTGATCATAAAGGTCTTTTTTTGGAATGCCTGACTGTGTCCTGTGTGGCCCTGAGATGTGGGTAGAGGGTGCTGCTGACATGTCTCTCGGGGAGCCGGGAGCTTGTGATCTTTATAAGGCCCCTGGCAAGGGCAGCGGCACAGCGATAGCTTCTAAGGGATGTGGAATCCAGCCTTTTGCAAGAAGACTGTGGACAAGACATGCTTTCTGTGTGACTCTATCCAGTTTGTATCTTCATAGAGGAATAGAGAGTAAGCCTAATAAATAATAACATAGAAATAGGTCGATATACAGAATACATTCCACTATAATAGTCCAATATTAGAGTGAAATGCAAAGTCCCCTTAACTTCTATATGAAAATTAGAGACATGAATCAAAGAAAAAAAAAAACATTATCTGTGGTCAAGTTCTAGCCATGATGCTGTCATACAGCTGGGAAAAAATATATTTTCTAAAATTCAATTTTTATGTAAACATGTTGTGTTCTTTTCTGTACTTTCCTCTTCTTTTTAACCCCTAAAATGTCTAAATGCTTCCATTTCAAACTCTCTCTAGCATCACACCCAGGACCGACATTACAAACACTGCCTTACACACCGCTGACTCCACAATCCTTTCTGACTTCCTTTTAGGATTCCACTAAGCATCTGTACCTTAATATACACGAGGCAAAATGTCAGCTTCCGTGACCTGGTGGAATGATTGTGCTGGCTGTGAATGTCGTATGTTTGACAACGTTGAAAAAAATTGCATTAAACTTCTCAGTGAAGATGACAGTGTTTGGGTCATTGCAAAAAGGATTTTCTTTTTTTTTACATTAGAAAAAAAACAGAAATATGAGCTGTGAGATATGGGATTTGCATCACTAACCTGGTGGAGCCTTTGTGGTGCTGGACGGGGAGGATCAGAATGGAGAGGAGTTGTGAGGATACAGGTCTCCCACACGCCGCCTTTCTTAACTCTCACTAAGGAAACTTCGTGAAGAAGCCCCCACTTCCCACCTGGAAGCAGGCCATGCTCTGGTGCTGCGCAGCTCTCGGCGAGACCTGCAGGACCTCTGGCTGGAGTGACCCAGCATGACTGTGAGTCAGTACCAGGGCTGGGGCGCTGGCCTTGGGGAGCTGCCAGGAGCAGGATTCGGGAAGTGACCCAGCAGCTCTGGGAGGTCCATGAGGCCAATTGTTGTTGGTTGTTTTTTACTCTTTGGGCTCTTTACTCATTTGGGGACCCCCCACCCAGCTTCCAAATAAATCCACATGGAGTCTTATTGTTACTTATAAATGCCTGGTCTTTGCCAGGCTTGTTTCTAGCCAGCTTTTTTTAATTTAAATTACCCCATCTCCCCTTTGATGCTGGGCTCTTTCCTTACACCTTAAACTTATTTCTATTCTTACTCCATGGCCGACTGTGTGGCTGGGTGGCTGGTCCCTTCTCTTCTTGCTCCTTGATCTCTCTTGCTTCTTTCTCTTTTTATGATCTGTCTGCCAGCCCTGCCTATCCTTTCTTCTGCCTTGCTATTGGCCAGTCAGCTCATTATTAGACCAATCAATCAGGTGTTTTAGGCAGGCAGAGTCACACAGCTTCACAGAGTTAAACATAAAAAGAATTCAGTACATCTTCGCATCATTAAACAAGTGTTCCACCGCATAAACAGAGGTAATGCATCTTAAAATAATAGTAATTCTAAAACAGCCAACAGGCATTGGCCTCTTGCTTTCCATCTCGCTCTGATTAGAACAAGAAACTCATCAGCTTTACGGTTTACAAGACAAACCCCACAACACAGTGTGTGAGCAGCAGTCAGGGGCCAAGGGTGGGACAGCGACGCCAATGAGAGGGTTCCTCGACAGCTCAGTATTTTTACTGCAGTGTCCCCCCACCTCAGCTATCAGTCACAGAGCCTGCTCCCTTCCTATACACAGACGACAGCGGTTCAGTGGACACAGCTGTGCCAATGACACGGTTTTCTGTGGATAAACAGAAGGTGACATCATTAAACTAATTAATCTAGTTATCCCATTCTCCTTATGAGACAGTTCTCGAAAAATATGGGTGGTATGGCACCTACCCCTGCTGAATAGCCTGGTGGGAGTACAACAGGAATGTGGCCTTCTCCACAATACCTCGGCTTCTGGAAAGCACTATCTCCTCTGTCATTGCCCTGCCAGGTGAAACAGGCTTCCCCTGAGCCCATCGGTACACTTAGCTGTGTTGAGCAAGGCTGAGGAGCCACGTGAGAGTTCGTGGAGAGGTACTGTTTAAGTACTTCTTAGGAGAAAGTTTGAAATCCTAAGTCTCTGTGGCCGGAGTCATCTCATCCAGACCAGGGCTACTCATTACTGTTAGCCTTGTCTGTACTCCTGATTTTATTGAGACCCCAGGTGATGTCAGTCAGCATCGCTGGCCCAGCACACAGGGAGGAACAGGGTAGAGCTTGCTCAGGAGAGCAGACCCTGTTTCTCTTTGGTTGTAAAACAATCGCTTCTGGGTAAGTAAGGCCTTGCAGTGTGTTGGGAAGGGGGCAAAGAGGTCACCTGTTGAGACTCCTACTCTCTAAAAGAGAAATGAAGAGAGCCATGTAAGCAAAAGTTCCACCTACACAGCGGGTTCTTATTTCTTCATCGCCAATCTTTAAGGTAAACCCAAGATGGAACACAGGCCAAGAACAAGCGTCTGTTCTGCCTCTTGCACTGACTTCTCACCCGCAGCCCCCTCCCATGCCTCCACTCTCTCCCTACTGCAAGCTCACTGAGTTGGCTGAGACCGTGGACTAACGGAACTGGGGAGATCAGTGTGTGCACCTCAGCATCCCCAAGCTTTTCCAGACGCAGGCTTCCCCAGGCCTCAGTTTCCTCGCTGAGACACGGTGGTGGCATCTATTTCAAAGTGCTGTCGGTGACAGCACGGGAGAGCTTGGTGTCTCCAGGCAGCGGTGCTCGGCAGATGTTAGATGTGTTTCCGCTGAAGACCAGAGGGGAGCTACATTCCACGTTCAGCTATAGGCAGGGCTGTAAGGGGACGTGACGCCAGAGGGAAAGAGGCATATGGGTTAAGAGGCAGCTTAGGTGTATGCCTGGGCTTTGGTCCCCAGAACGAATCACAAGAACACAGGAAACCTGCTGTCTAGAGACTGAAGGTAGCAGGAAGAACATTGTTCTCATCAAGACAGTCAGAGTGGGGAGGCTTGCCCCCTGTAGGGGTTCACAGCTGTCACATTGCATCTGGAGATGGTTTGTGCAATTCTCCACGCATCCTCTTCTCACA
>JAQHUG010000020.1:5808565-5858056 GCA_028555095.1 Dicrostonyx torquatus | reverse complement strand
TCTGCAAATAACGAAAGTTTGACTTCTTCCTTTCCAATTCGAATTCCCTTGATCTCTTTATGTTGTCTTATAGCTATTGCTAAAACTTCAAGTAACCTATGGGCCATGAGCACTTGAGTTTGGACCACTACTCTTTGCGCTTGGCTGCTCTGTTAGCGGAAGTCCTCTCTCTCCTCATCACATGCCAACAGCATCTCCATCTGCAGGAGGAGGGTGGGATCTTCCCCAGGTGTGGGCATTTCCAGAGGATAAAGGGATCCCTGGCATCAGGCAAGGTGCTCCTTGGTACTGTGTCTCTCCGCCCCGCTCACCGTCCCCTGCTGTGCAGCAGCTGTGCACATACCGCGTGTGGAGCATCAACTGCACGTCTGCGTTCCTTCCTTAAAGCAACTTCATAAAATGAATGCTATAATTACATTATTTTGTAGAAGACAGAACTGAGGCATGCAAGGGGTACACAACCAGCCTACGCAGACATCAGATTTCAAAGATAGGCTTTTCCCTTTAAGATCCATGCTCTTGGACCCTGGGCAGCAATACACTCTTACAAAAAGGTAAACTGCTTTTGTTTTGACAGAAAGTTTTCCATCAATGTACATGATTAATTTCACAGACGCTAATAAAGAGACCGTATCACAACAGTGTGACTGTAATCCAAAGATACTTATGAAAGTTGAATAAACCTAAGACCCAGTGAGCCGTAAAAGACTCAGATGGTTATCTCTGTACTCAAACAGCTGAGCTGAAAGGTAAAGTCAGACAAATAGACCGTGAGGCAGAAGAGGACAAGGAACACAAGCACTGTGAGCCCTCGGGACACCGAGAGAAGGGGTGAGGTTATCCCCTGGAAAACTGAACATATAATCTTCAGCTCTAGAGATGAGATTTGGAAATTTGAGGGAATGCATTTCAAGTGCTGAGGGAGCAGATGTTTCGGGAGAACAGAATACACGCGGAACTAGAATGGGTGCCGTGTAGTCTGTACATCCAACCGGGAGCTGGCCAAGCAGAGCCTGGAAGGAAGTGTAGTCATAACAGGGTTGGGTTGGGTCCAGTGGGCTCTTCAGTGCTTCTGCGGACCACGGACTGTCAAGTGGTCCTGTCAAGTTGACTGTCAACAATGCAGGCATCGAAGGTTTCAGAAACAGAGAGTATGAGCTGTGTACTTGTTATCAGCTACTGTGTCCTCATCAGGGACTGAGTTAGGGCAGAATCTGTTTCCCTGCGGTTGGGGCTGTTGGCGATTTTTCCCTTCCCTGCAGGTATGAGGTCTGTAGGAGTTCTACAAAAGTCAGTGTGACTCTCGGTTGTCCACTGCTGTATCAGATAGCCAAGGCAGTTAACTTACTGGATGGAAAGATGTATCTGCATTATGACTGTGAAATTGTAGTCCAGGACTGGTCGGCTCCACGCCTTTGGGCATCAGCAAATCATGACAGGAATGCCTGGTGAAGCAAACCCACTCATACCAGGAGCCAAGGAGCAAAGAAAAGGAAGTGAGAGGAGAGGTTTGGGCATCATAGTTCCTTCAAAAGTATGCACCAAATAGCCTAAAAACCTCCTAGTAGGACCTATTTCTTCAAGATTCTACCATCTCCCATAGAGCCACTCTAGAGATAAAGCCTTTATATGTGCCTTTAAAAGAAAATCAAAATCCAAAGTATAGCAGCCAGCAAGGTGAGAAAGAAATAGGAAGAGGCTTGGATTAGCCTGTAATCAAAAGTAGGTGTGGCATTGCAGCATCACCATCATATTCTACTAAATTAGAAGAAAATCACACCTCTGTCACAAACAAATGGAGGGGGCAGCACAAGCATGGGCACGATACAGAAAAGCAGAAGGGTTATGAGTTCAAGGCCAGCCTAAGCTACACAGTAAGAGTTTCTCCAAAGTTTGTAAGTGGCATAGGAGGTGCTTCTTCATTTGTATTGCTTTCATTGGTTGAATAAAGAAACTGCCTTGGCCTTTTGATAGGGCAAAATCTTAGATAGGCGGGGAGGACAGAATGGAATTCTGGGATAGAGAAGGCTGAATCAGAGAGAGCCGCCATGAAGTCAAGAGAGTCAGACATGCTGAATCTTTCCCAGTAAGACCACTACCTTGTGGTGACCTACAGATTATTAGAAATGGGTTGAATCAAGATGTAAAAGTTAGCCAATAAGAGGCTAGAACTAACGAGCCAGGCAGAGTTTAAATGAATACAGTTTCCGTGTAATTATTTCAGGGTATGAGCTAGCCAGGACCAAAAGCAGGCCCATGGCCGGGAGCTGAGCGGTGGGGACACAGCCCACTTCCGCTCATTACTACAGTGAGTGTGTGTGGGAAGTTCTGATCACCACATTCTGTCCTGTAATGTGCTGTGTACCTGCTCTCAGTAATTTATAACGGATAAACTAGCCATTCCTTTCTAAGGTTACCAAGTCTCACCTTATCATTATGTCTGCCAGTTGTGAAAGTCACTACAAAGACAGCTTCTACTGCGGATGACGTTGTGACACACGTCAACCAAAGACCTCTCTCGTGGGTCTGTGGAGCTGAGGGGACTTGGTCTTGATCTCTAAATAATCAACATGCAATAGCAGCGGCACAGACACAAGGACTTTCCTGGCAAAGAGATGAGGACTAGGAGGAGAACTGAGGCTTTTGTCCACAGCAGTTCTGACATCCACCCGACAAATATTCACAACTTTTCACCTGTACCCCAGAAACACTGATAAAACTCATTTGGGTCGCCAAATTGGACTTGGTGGTATCCTTATTTTTGTCTGTTGTTGGTCCCCAATCTCAGATGCATAGATGTCTGTTCACATCTCCCCTGGAAAACTGTCACGTGGCTGGTCATCAGTGTCATCTTTCTTCTCTTCAGCGTTGCTGACAGCAACACATTTCTTTCTCTTGGGCTGGGTCCACTCCCAACTCTTCTCAGCAGGTATCCCATGACTCTAACAATCTCTAACATCTTAGGGTCTCCAAGGCAATCCAGTCTTCAGCTTCACAGCTGCACACAATGGCCTCTCTCGGCGGCCATTCAGGGACACCCCTGATAGATGCCTGGCCTTGGTGGCTTTTCTTAGTTGCAGAGGAATATAAGCCAGAACCACATGGCTGAAACTGCCAAGTTCTGCTGCTTACTGGGGCTGGAACAGGCCCCCCTTGTTCAATCACATCTTCACCAACTTTCTGTTTCCAATGATTAGAGCAGGGTGGCCTCAAACTCAAAGATCTGTCAGCCTCTGCTTTCCAAGTGCTGGGATTAAACATATTTGCCACCACACCCAGCTCTAAACTTTCCTTTAATTCCTTTCCACAGATTGGAAGGAAAGCTGGGTGTGATCTTGCCCTGAGGTCACCACTCCCTTTATTCCATTTCTTAATCCGTTTATCTCCTTGAACACAGAGTCTAGTTTCATTTCATTTCCTGGTGCTACTTTTCCTCTCAAATATTTTTTCCTTGCTCAGTTTGCTCCTTTTCATTATAAATCTTCGTTAGAGTCAACACTAGTAACCACACCACACTACACTAGGCTGTCTGGAGATCTCCTCCGCCAAAGGAATTAATCCAAACTCTTCACATTAGTGTCAGGCAGACTTTTCAGACAAGGGCAAAAAACAGTCACATTTTTCACCAAAATATCACAAGGACATCTCTGGCCCACATATTAATATTCTTATCCTTTGAATCCCTTTGAGCCAGGCCCACACAGTTCATCACATCACAGTCAGAACCACTGTCTTCCATGCTCCCACTCAGATGGCCCATTAAGCAGCTCTTAAACTGTTCAACTGTTTTTCTAACCCACGGTCCTTCAAACAGAAACAAGGTCAGGCCTATCACAGCAATACCCCACTCGGTGGTATGAATTGTGTCTTAGGGTTTCTATTGCTGTGAAGAGACACCATGGGCTGGGTGGTGGTGGCGCATGCCTTTAATCCCAGCACTCGGGAAGCAGAGGCAGGCAGATCTCTGTGAGTTCGAGACCAGCCTGGTCTACAAGAGCTAGTTCCAGGACAGGCTCTAAAGCTACAGAGAAACCCTGTCTTAAAAAACCAAAAAAAAAAAAAAAAAAAAGCTGCTCTCTGGAAAAGGAAACACAAAGGATTAAGAGTACAAGAAGCCATGGAAGCAACCACCTTAAGGATGGCACAGGCATCAGATAATGGCTAAGCGGAGGACGGCCAGTTTGACTGCTATGGTTTGAGCTTGAGACTCAGCGAGCATGGGGAAACCTCAACAAACTGGCTTGAGAAAGCAAGGTTTCTAGGAGAAACCCTGTGCAGGCGGCGTCTTGGGAGCTAGTGCTGCTTTCCTATCATCTACAGGTCTGTCATATGCAAGGCTGCCTTTGGCGGTTACTGAAACAGGGCAGTGGAGATTTGTTACTTTTTAGGTATTTATTTTTTCTTTTAAAAGGAACAGTAAATTTGAAGAGTCTATCAACCAGTGACCTCTAGCACAGCAGAACTGAAGGACGAATACAGTAAAGGGGATTTATCAGGTTGACTTATCTGGTATGGTCTGGGGAGTCCAACAATGCTTCTTTATTCTCCAGAGGCAGAAGACCATGCAGCTGCTGTAGAGACCTGGGGCCTCCGAGGCCTCAGTATGGCAGAGGAGGTCAGAGTGCTCACAGAGAGCCACTGGTCTTCATGCTACCTTGGAAGAATGAGGAAGGTAGGTTCTGGTGCCAGGAAAGATGGAGGAGATGGTGGTGGTGGTGGCTTCATCAAGTACTTCACCAAGAAGCAAAGGCAAGCAGGTACAGAGCAAGCGCTTTTCCCTCGGACCCCCTCATATCAGGGGTTGCCATATTTAGGGTTGCTCTTTTGATTTCTAATTAACAAATCAAGGAAGTCTCTTGCAGGCATGCCCAGAAGCTAGGCTAATCTATACAACGCCCTACCACCACCACCACCACAGGGTTTCCTAGAAGTGTGCCTAAAGATGATTCTAGGTCCTGCCAAGTTGGCTATCTATGAGCCGTCACAAGAGGCCTGTCAGACTTCACATTGAGGGGTTGTATGACAAACTGGAGCTGTTGTGATACTTAAAGTCAGGGTACAGTGTACCCCGAGTCAATAAAATCAGAGTAGGTCTGGCTGGGAGCAACCAAGCAGCAAACATTGAGCCTTGGTCAAGAGGAACCAAAGAAAGTATTTCTCTAAGGGCTTTCAACACTCAGCAAGTCACTGATAAAAAAGTGTGAGTCAGAGCCAGCACTAGGACTCAGGGTACCAGTTACTGTGACTTGTGGGGGGGCAGCTCTAGGACTCAGGGCACAGTTGGTGTGATCAGAACGAGCTCTAGGACTCAGGGCACAGTTGGTGTGACTCGGGGGGGGGCAGCTCTAGGACTCGGCACAGTTAGTGTGACTTGGGTTGGGGGGCAGCTCTAGGACTCAGGGCACAGTTGGTATGACTTGGGACCAGCACTAGGACTCAGGGCCACTTAGGAGTCTCTAAAGGAACAGAACAGACAAGAGAAATCCACGTATCGAAAAGAGATTGACTGGGCTGAAGTACAGGATATTTTTCAGGCCGGCAAACGATGGCCACTTCATACAGGAGGCTGTGAATCTAGAAGTCACTTGGTCTGTGAAGCTGGATGTCTCGGCAGTCCCTGTTTGGCCCTGGGGGCCGGGAGGATTCCTGGAATGCTATCTTCAGCCTCCACGAGGATCCTGAAGAAGCAGGTTCCAACACAGTCAAGCAATAGATGAGCTTGTCAGTGACAGTGAGGGAAGAGCTGTCTCCACTTTCCGTGTCCTTTCATCTGGACTGCCACCGGGTGTCACCCACACTCGGGGAGTCTTCCTGTTTTGAACCCCTCACACCCCTCACAGGAGTGCCCAGCAGCTTGTGCTTTAGTTGGTTCCAGAGGCAGTCAAAGTGACAACCAAGCTTAGCGCCATCACACAAGCACGCCAACCTCGTAACAGATCCACCGAACCGCTTGACGGGATAAGGAAAGGTGGACGGAACGTGAGGGGCTAACTCAACGCTGGCCCAGGTTAAGAAGGTCCGTGGGGTGCGTCCAGGGCAGTGCTAGCCTGCAGTGAGGCGGTGAGGCAACTTCCACGGCCTGCAAATATTCTCACAACTTACTGAGGAAATAAAGAGGCATAGTAAGTTTCAGCGTCGTTACCTGAATAGTGGCTTCATGGCTCCCTTACCATGGTCACCATAAACAAACGTTACCTCTGGTAGGAAAATTATAAACCTTCAACTATACTTGCACTTTGGAATGTGCCTCTATAAACATGAAGAAGTACACACTTAAATTATCAAAGTTCATTTGGTATGTGAAGCCCAATGATTCCAGAAGGAACACGATGAAGCTGGTCTGAAAGTACACAGAGCGATGGCTCGCGTCCGTGATTTCAATGCATGGGAGCTCACAGTCACATTACTGTAAGTGCAAGGTCACCTGACACCCACCTCACACGTAAAGTGTACCGACACTATAAAATCTGAATAAAACAACTAAGACAAATTGCTTTAAAATAAATGAACATTAATTATTTTGGTACTACATTAAATATTTAATAATTTTATTTAAATTACAATAACCACAAACATTTATTTGATCATTTCAAAAAGAAGTCTAATTGCTTCAGATAACTGATACCCATGACCTCAGGTCCCACACTTCTCCATTTCAGTGCTGCCATGGAAGTACATTTGAGTACAGATATAATACACACGACCGTGACTTCAATAACTATAAAAGCCATCTTTAAAAGTCAAAGCTTTCTCTACTGACGTCACAGCTTGCTCTCTGTTTGGGCAGCTGCTCAGAGGGTCGCTGACAGGAGTGAACTCTGTTAATGCTGGTGTGTTCATTCGTGAAAAGCATTTCTCTTTGAAACATGTCCCACTTCAGAAAGATTAAATCTAAGATAACTTAAGACTGCAAAAAAACGTGTGTTTTTATTTTGTAATCAAGTCAACTAACTTCTCATGTCTGGTGTTTAGATGATTCTTCTTTTAACTTCCCCCACATTATCAAAAAATCTTATTAATTCATTTGACCATAACCATAAAAAAACACTTATTAAAATAGCTCATGCTTCCAGGAGGCATTTGAGTCCTTGAATAAAAAGACTTACTTTTATAAGTCTAACTGTAGTAACTCTGATTTTTTGAATAATCCTTTTGCTAGCTAAGAACAATTACAATTTTTAACTCTGGAAAATTCTGTTTAGAAAGCCAATAGCTGTGATGGTTCTAGAAGCTTCCAAATACTTTACTGATATTGAATCAAAATTCTAGCTTCTGCATGGATACCGCACAAGCACCTCTTGAAACTGTCATTGTGTGTCATGGTTATCAGCCAAGTTAGAAACTTTGCTTTTAGTGTTGGCCCTTTTCTTTCTTTTCTACCTAAAAATTAGTGTCTTCGGGTGACGAACACTTTTGAAGTATATAAGAGATAAAGTGAACGTTGCTGGCTCTTTCATCGTGAGTGCCGCTGTTGCCTGACACAGCCTATGCTCTCCCTGGAGAGCTAGCTCTAGAGCAAATACTGACTTTCATCCTGAAGCTCGCACTTGTCTACTGAATTGGTCACCCAACGTTGTTGCAGGATTTTAAACTTTTTCTTAAGAGTCCTTCTGAAAGCTTTGAAGTCTGCAACTCGGCTCGGATCTTCGCCAACGATGACATGAGACACCCCCTCAGATAAGCAGGAGGCTACCTTGGCTCCATGAAACCGCAGCTCAAGCGCTGTCACACCTAATCTCGTTGCTTCAATTTTGGAGCTCAAGTCGTTGATAACAGCATACGCGTCCAGATACACGGTGCAGTGCCGAAACATGCTGAGAGGGGAGCGATCCCAGGAATAGCGGTATTCTAAGTCCGCGATCACGCGGGCCATTTCTTCAGGAGTCTGCTGCTCCTTGGGTTTAATTCCTGAAAACACTTCTTTCAGTTGACCCAAATCGGTATCAACAAAATAGCTATCGCCATAGCAATCATATTCACGGGCAAAATGCTGCTTTGTTGACGGGCACATGTGAACCATAAAGCGAGGCTGCCACGGCACACACGTTTTTGTTTGAAAACACTCCAGCAGCCACTCGGGCTTGACGACATCGTGCTGGTCTGAGGAGATAATGTTCCTCACTCTGATGTTCTTGCACCCTGCGATCACACAGTATGTTTCTGGGCCTGGATTCTGCACGACACAGCCACCAAGTTCTGCAATTCTGTTCTCCAGGTCAGGCTTGGGATAGCCCTCCACTCCAGTCATGACACAGAACTCAACGTCCTCAAATACGTTAGAGACCTTGCTTACGTTGGAGAGGTTAGGCGCTTTCAAGTGTTCAATAATTCCGATGGTTTTCTTCACTTTGGAGACGGGTTTCCGTTTCTTTTCTCTAGGTGTGTCGTCGTCGTCGCCGCCGACATGAAGGTGCTTTGTGGCAAGCTTCCCAGACGCTCTCCCCCTCAGCTCTTCCAGATCACCCAGGGTCATACACTCATGCCAGTCTTTGTCATCTCTGATCTTCTCGATGCGTGGGAAGCGCAGCGTGGTCCCAGTCTTGTACATGTCGCTGGGGACGATCTCTGCCGCCTTGATCTGGACAATCACGGAGTGATGAGGCTTGATGTACACTTCCGGCTTCTCTGTGCCGCATAGAATGCTACTCGGTGGAGACTTCTTATGGAAAGGCTTCCAATATTTGGCCAACTTCAGGCCAAGGTCATAGAGCTCCTTCATGGTGTATCCTGACCCAACACGGCACAGAGTATGGAACACAGACGGCCTCTCACCGGGAGGGGGCGTCTCTGCCACCGCACACAGAAAGTGAGACATCATGCCGCCTCGTGAACCTTTACCCCAGTAGCCCCCCACAATTAAGAGGTCTAATTCATCCATTAAGCCAGTGACATACTCTGGCTTAATTTTCAGCCACCCTTCGCCCCTCTTGTCTGGCTTGTAAATTGACAGAGGGTGTTTAATCATGATGCCCTCTTCTCTGTTATCGATGGCTTCATTTAAGGCGTCCACTACCTCATTCTTCGTGTGAGCTAGCTTCTTTTGCACGATATCTATTCGACCCTGGATGGGTGTCAAAGTACTGCTAAGGATGTCATATCTCTTCCTCAGGGTCTCACGCCCCAGCTTCTTATTATTAACCATCAACACGTCGAAGACGCAGTAACACGTCTGCAGGTCGGAATCCTCCACCATCCTTTTGATATCGAACTTGACCCCCTTCTGCATGAATGTGCGCGTGGTCGGGTTGTAGGCCATCATCTCGCCATCGAGGATGCACTCTTGCACATCTGTCCGGAAGGCGTCGTGAATGAAGGGGGTGAGGGAGCCTTCCTGGGGGGAGGCGCCAAACTGATCGGTGTAGTTGTAGCCGTTTCGGGAGAAGTACCGATACACCGCCCCGTCTTTGTGCATCTGCATGCGTTCACCATCCAGCTTGGTCTCGATGTAGAAACTCTGCTGCTTCATGTCCTTTTCCACGCGCTCCACATCGGCGACGGCGGCTAGCATCGGCTTAAAGGCAGAGAAGAGACTGATAGAGATGTCACTGAGCCCTACGGAGGGGTCATGGAGCTGCTGGCAGACCTTCTCCAGATCCGTGGTGACATTGTGCAACTCAACGGCGTCGTTATGGAAAATGTTGAGTATGGTTTGCTGACTGACGCCGAGTTTTAAGTCTTTAATGATCATGCGAATCAGCCACTTTTGCTCCAGGGCCGAACTCTGGGATATCAACTGGAGAAGGCTCTTTTTCACTAGCTCTTTTCTCTTGCCAGAATTATTGCTGGCAACTAAGTCCAGGAGTTCATTCACCTGCTGTATGGTTAAGCTTCCTTTCTGTAAGCACCGTGGCTTCAGCACGAAGTACGCGATCATGGCGAAGTCCCCAGCATCCGTGCGAGCTCCACTCGGTGTTCGATAATTCAGGAGCTTCAGGGCGTCCTTGCCTTCCCTTGGTAAATTCAGTAATTCGATGTAGAGCTTGGCAAGCATGGTTTCTTTGATACCATACGCCATCCTCTCTCTCTCTAACTGAGGGAGGATGAGTCTCATGGCGGGGTAAAAGGAGTCCGGAACGTCCTTCTTGTTCTTATGAAGGGCATCATGAAATTTCCGCCAAGAATCTAAAAATTCCTTGAAGTGCCTGATCTTCTCTGTGCGGTCTTTACTTTTATGTATCCGTTCCAATGTGGAACATAAGTCTGCAAAGGGGACATGAGCAGCTACGGTTTGTGAAGACTGTGAGGTGGCCATAGAAGGGGCGGCAAGTCCTCTGATTTGAACTGATAAAGCAAAGAGAGAGTAACTTTAAGTGGCGGTTGCAGTCTATAAATATTTAAAACAATGGGCTTAGAGAGGCAATTTGGATCCCAGCAACTATTCATAGTTCACTCAAGAAAAGCAGGTCAATGCAATAAATGACGGACCCACACACAGCGGCGTTTCCCGTCACTGCGTTTCCCATCCGGTCTCAACAGCTTCAAGTCCTATAACTGAGCACCGTTTATCTTACATGCTGACATCACTGGCACTCTCTCTCCTAAGTATTTAGCACAGGGCACAAAAATATGATTTCTAATAATGGAAAATGAGATGAGGTAAACTTTATTTCCTGGTCTCTGGGGAAAGTCGGCTATGCTTCCTCTTTCTTGGATAATCACACAGCACTCAAAACAAACGACTTGCCATGGTTTTTAAGGAATCATTTGCTCGTTGAACCGGAACCTCATTTCTTAGGCATTCTGAAATCCCAATCATTGCTGACAAAACAAACCAATGTCTGCATTTATCTTCATTCCTTCACTGAGGCTAAGACAGATCCTCTGCCATTCAAACCAACTGGAAGGCCTGTCCCGATAACAGCCTCATTTTTACCTGTTTCTATCACAGTTACACAAATATCAGTTCACGAATATAGTTCTGTTTGATTCTGTCTTTGTAATAGAGCTTGTTATTTCCCAAATGTTTGGTGACTACAGACGAGCCAGGCAGTATGCTATGGCCAATACTGTTCTGCTTTGAGACAGCATATAAGGAATAAAGGGTACAATGAGGGAAATTAGCTATTAACACATTAAACACTTTACCAAAAATAAAATTAAAACTTTAACAATCACCGCCCTTTCACCAAAGTCATCTAAAACCAAGGAAGTAACTGAGTAGGGTCTAGAATGTTTCCTAACATGGTTACACACGTATGGAATCTGTGTGACTTTTTAAATATCCCTGAAAGTCCTCTAGGGATCTATGTCAGTCGCTTTAACATACTTTTTTAGTTTTAGCTTTGGAGCCTGCACTGGAACTAGCTCTTGTAGACCAGGCTGGCCTCGAACTCACAGAGATCCACCTGCCTCTGCCTCCCGAGTGCTGGGATTAAAGGCGTGCGCCACCATCGCCCGGCTTTAACATGGTTTATATTACATAACAGTCAAGCAAGTTTTCTAAAAGTGATTTCAAGTGAAAGGTATGATCTAGGATTCACATTCATGCCTCATCACGTGACTTCAGACAACAGCATCTGGGTTGCTGACATTGGTGATTAAGAAAGTTCCCACCCTCCACTTCTCTGCCCCACAAAGAAAAGTCTCACATCAAGTGGTAACTTGTGCTTTCCATGACGAGTATGATGCAGATTTGCTTGCGGAACTAATTAATAAATGATTACATGCGATTTGTGGGAAAGCACACGGGGCGGGGACTGGGCTGGTTAAACAATGACAACAGCAAAACTGGCTGCCAGTTCGGTTCTGCCCGCACTGGCAATAATTTACAGCCAGTACTTGTGGCCCAGAAGGAAAAACAACAAACCTCCCTTCTAGGTCTTATGTTTGACAGAGAAAACCCAGTTACCCAGTAGGTGAGATCAAGAGAAGCCCACCTGGGGCTGTAGCTCCTGACCTTGCTAACTGCATCCCCTGCTGCAGCTGGCTCGCATAACTGACTGCACCACCTGCTTCTGTCAAAGGGGAACACGATGGTGTACAATCCTGGACGCCATTGTAACTCTAACTTCTGCACAATGCACGAACAACGAAACATATAAGAAACACGTCCTGAATGAAGTATAGGCTGAAAGACCCCCCCGCTCTAGGCATTCTGCACAGCTTAGCCATAGAAACGCCATTTTACAAGGCTTGCACTTACCCATAAGAGCTCAGATAAGAGACAGCCCTAAATGAGGAATTAGCTCAGGGCCATTGCCAGGCAGGATATCTGTGGTCAGATATCTGGCCTGGGAAAGTACTGGCTGTTCTCCCAGACAAGAGCCAAGTAAGTTCCCTCCGGTTGCTCCCTTCAGATGAGAGCTGAGCAAGCCCTTTGTCTAACTCCAGCAGTAGCCTCCAGATAAGGGCTGAGAAAGCTCTCTATCTAATTTCTCAGCCTTCGAGAACATAACCTCATCCTCATGATGGCCTTGTCTAAATTAACCAATGAAATCCCTGTAATCATGCATCTCGCTACTGTGCCCCCCCCCGTGCTTCTGCACTTCTGCCCCCATAAAAACCCCTAGAGCCCCGACCAAAGTGCGCCAAAAGTTCTTTGAAAAGACTTTGACGCCCCGGGTATCCGTGCATCTGAATAAACCTCATGCTGATTGCATCCGATGGTCTTGGCTGATCTCTGGGGAAGGGGTCCCTCCTGAGATAGATTCCCTTCGGGGGGAATCTTTCAGGCACACTGTCTATAGGTCTATCGGTAGAATGCATGTCGTCTCGAACGTTCCCTCAACAAAGCGGAGCAAGCGATACTGGTGAGTTTAGACTCACGGTGTGCTTCAGGAAGTGGTGAATACACGCGCATCTTAAACTAACTATTCTCGCAGATAACAGGTTGCAAACTGCTCTAAAAACACACAACTTCTGCTCAACACAAGGGAAGTTATATATCGGAATGTCTGCTTTTACCCGATCTCCAATTTTATTTTACTTTTTTTTTTGCTTTCCATTCGCAATAAGAAAAATTATGATCGTTGTGAGGAGGCTTCAGGCGCTTAAGTTCAAACGCACTCTTAACTTTCTAACACTCCACAAAATCGCCTACCACAAGCTCTCGAAGGTGCTCAACCCGGGGCGGGGCTTCAGAAAGAGACTGACACTTGTTACTTCAACGTCTGCTAACCTAAGCAAGCTGCGCGGCTGGGGCGGGGCGGGGGAGTTGTGTGCAGAGGATCATCTGTGTGCAGAAGGAATGTAAGCAATTAGAACGGGATGTCATCCCTCGGTGGCTGCCAAGTGCAGGAAGGATGCCAGCCTCAGGACCTCGCACGCCCCCCCTCTCCCACCCAGCCATACCTCCAGGCTCGCAGCGTCCCCTCAGTACGCTCAGCTTCGCTCCGACCGACCGGAAGCGGTCCTTACCTTAAGCCGGTCCTGCGTTTCTGCCAGCTGCTTGCCGCGCAGGCGCAGTGGGAGCAGGAGCGCCTGGCACCGGTTAAGGCCGCGGGCGAGCTGGGTGCGCAGGCGCAGTGATGAGCAGGCACGGTGGGCGCGGCGACTCAGAGCGCCTGCGCAGCAGGGTCTCCCCGGCCTCGGGCTGTAGCCGAGCAAGTTCCTTTCCACGCCGCTGGGTGTCGACTTCGAGCCGAACTTGGAGCCACGGGGTTGCTGCCCGGACATGTTCGGTTTACAGCCTTCTGGGGGACGACAGCATCCTCCCTCCCAAAGCGTCTAGGGCTGAGGAAAAAGACTTGCAAAATTATCTCAGGTTCTGCTTGTAGCGGTTTTACTGTGCAGAAACGACACGCCATTGATATTCATAATTCATGCCTCAGAAATACACCTTCACGGACCACAGGCTTCCCAAATGTGGTCGGTGACTGGAAATAAAGTTAGCCGAGAGTTTTGTTGACTTGACTCAGTAACTACTAGATATTCAAAGTAGACGGGAACATAGACTCCGCGCCCCACATCCAAGAACTCTTGCCTTCCACTGGAAATGTGGCTGGGACCTGCCCTATCCCTCCAATCAGAATTCAGAAATGACGGGCAAATGGTGAGAACGCCTGGGATTATTGCCTTTGGAAGTGACGCTTTGCTGCACGGGTGAAACGCTAGGGGGTGAGGGGCTTTAGCGGTGGTCTAAGTGCAGAAACGAATGTGGCACCGACAACGGTTCAGGGCTGGTCCAAAGTGGAGCCAGGTCCTAAGGCTCCTTGTGGCCAGTTTCTGTTTAGTTCGCCCTGACCTCCCGCATGTTCCCAGTGATGTAAAGCCACAGGTAGGAGGCCCCACTTGCTGGTCCAGGGAGACAGCTTCTGTGCCTGATTCAACCGCTCCTGGGCTCCGACGTCAGACACAGGCGGAACTGGGCAGGACGAGGAAAACTGGGAATCGACTCAAAGTCCTGGCGATGGTATATTGCTTTAGCCACGCGGTTCATGGAGAAAACCAAATTTGTTTTCTTTTGTTTTGACTCGCAGAATTAAAAAATAAAAAAGGAGGGAAGAAGCGCTCTTAGGTATGGTGGGAAAGTTAAGTGTATTGTAGATAAAAGGGAGAAAGGGGAGGGCATAATCAGAGGCAGAGACGTCTGGTGAGTCCGGAGTGACTGTAAGAGTAAGACGTCATCTGCCTTGACAGGTCCGCTTCAGGGACGGTAAAAAGAAGAAGAAGGAGAAAGGAGAAGGAAAAAAGAAAAGAAACAAACAGGGCAGCGCTTGGCCTCGGGAATTCGAGTCCTGGTTCCCTGCTGCGGGTGCAGACGGCGCGAACTGAAAACGCCGAGCCGTTATCTTGCTCCTAACCGGCCACCGTAGCGCGAGGGCAGAGCCTGGCACCCTGCGCATGCCCAGAAGGGCAGCCCGGCTTCCGACTCCGGGGAGGAAGCCGGAGAGCAGGTTATGTGGGGGCCGGCGGGGGCATTTGCCAGCGACACCGCGCGCGAGCCGGAAGTGCGGAAGCCCCGGGCTAGACGGTGGCGACGGCGGCCCCTCGGCGGGAGGAGGACGATGAGGAGCAGCGGGGGCGGCGCGGAGCTTCGCTGCTGCGCGGAGCCGGGTTCCGAGCCCGCGGCCGACTGCGCAGTCCGCCCGCGAGCCTGAGTGAGTGCGGCGGGGACGGGCGAGCGAGCGGGCGGGCGGGCGGGCGGCCTCCCCGACCTTCGCACCCCGGCGCCTTGGAGCCCGGGTCCGTGTCGCCCTCGGTCCTCTCCCCTCCTCCCGGAGCAGTCGGTCACCAAACGCCCAGCTTGGGATTCTCTGTAACAGGTGCAGACCTGCGAACCCCGCGGCTGCAAGCCACGGGGCCTTCAAATCAAGAGTTTCCGCACACTTGAAGTCACTTGGCCAGGGCTAGACTTGTGCCACCATCGGTTTGAAGCCAGAAGGCGTCAGGGTGTGCGCTTGGCTGAGCTGTCAGCCTTAAATTGACCCCCTTCAACTATTTTTGCACTTTTTTTTTACTAGACAGAGTGGCCCACTGGCTTTAAGTTTGACGTTTGGTCTTGGGGGGTTTTGTTGTTGGTTTGTTTGTCGATCCGACTTGTCTTCTGGCTTGAATTAGTACTTGTGTGTGTGTGTGTGTGTGTGTGTGTGTGTGTGTTTTAACATGTTCTTTTCTAAAGCACTGTTTTGTCTCCCTGAGAATTAGTGACGGTCCGTGTTGAGTTAATGCGGTAACTGTACTGTCCAAGACATCACCCAGCTGAGCTCGGACTGTGTTGGACTTGCTCGCTGCACACCTTGGGTCTTGCTGTGCATTGAACGTGTACAGTGGAGTGACATAAGGTCACTGCCTTCCAGGATCTCCCAGCCTGTGTCAGCAGGCTCGTCACCACATAGGTAAATAACAGCACATGCGTTGCCCCAGACTACAGCGTGGAACTGGTGGCAGGAGGGAGGAAGGTCCAAGGGAAGCGATCCGGAGGCTCTGTAGCCTGAGCTGGGTTCCCAATAGAAAAATGAGGCCTTACCCCAATAACTTTACCACATGCAAATGTCATCACTACCAGTGAGTCATGGCTGTGATTTAGCTGGGATTCGACATGCTTACCGAGACTTCCTTGGCGGTGGCGTGTAATAAAACGCTTAAGTTGTGTCTCTGAAGTGGCAGCGTTTATGACCACATCTTAGCCACATTTCGAGTAATGCTTCACCCAGCCGTTGTATATTAGGAAATAGTCAAAAAGACCCAGCAAGTTGAAGACAGGCTGTGCCTACAGGTGGCGCTTGGCGTGCTGCCTTTCCCCAGCATACTGGTGGCAGTTTAGCTTCTGAGTAATTTCCTGGTCAGACTCTGCTGGACCAAGTGCGGGACATTGTGCAGAAACCCAGGCGCTACCGGGCTGTGGGCTCTGCTCCCCCGGGAATTGTTTATGTTCTCTGCGTCGTTCATCCTGTGAGGCCCTGATACCTTTCTAATGACGGTTGCTCTGCCTCAGGAGAACCTCAGGCCCTTAAATACCCACTTTCGAATAGATCTAGGTCAGGTCCCGGTTCTTGTAATTACCATGTTTGGCGAGTGGCAAAGCTTCCGAGCACCTTACTATGTTTTATGCCACCGAGTCCCAGAAGTCTTAGATCTCAAAGCAGTGCATCCTGCTAGGTTTGCTTGCCTGGGATGCAGGTTTTCCACAATGTGGAGTGACCCTGGAGCCTAGGTACTTCTATGAAGTCTACTTCATATAAGAAAATGTCAACTTAATACCTAAAATTTGGCCTGTTTACAGTCCCTTACCATTCTACAAGGTAGTCTCAGTGTTAACATTTTAGACTTGAGAGTTTCTTTTTGTCGTGTACCATTTTCTTACTTGCAGATAAAATCTCAGAACAAATTGTTACTGGCTCTCATGGTGACAATAATGTATCATCCAAGTTTTTTTGCTAAGATGACACTTTTGCTCATCTTTGGGGTTTTCGAGGGGAAAGCACAGAGGTGACCCTAAATTCCTACCTGGTGTAATTTGGGGGTGTCTGCTTCAGGTTTGAATGCTCTCTGGACCCGACAGTCCCTCCAGCATCTCTAGGCAGATCTGCTCATCTGTCCCCTAGGACTATTAGAACACACTTTCTCGTTATTGCTGGCATGTGGGCAGCCATCAGGAAAACAGCTAGCTCGTGCCGTGGTGTCTTCAGCCCACCAAGAGCAGCTATTTGTGTTTGCCTGTGAGCTGTGTTGCTGGCACAGCGCGTACCAGCAGACAGGAAGCATTGATACGAGAATGGAGTTCTGTGTTCTTTGAAAGGTGACTGGAATCTGTGAATTGCCCCGGAGTACTAACGAGCATCTTGAGGTTGTCCCCTGGTGATGCAGTTATCAGCAGGGACCTGTGCTCACCACTCTTGGTGGTTAACAGCCAGCTAAACATTGTGATTCACAGAGTGGTTTTCAAAGATCTCTTGCTGTTTGTAGAATCAGTTAACAAATATAAACTACACTCTTTTCCACTTTTCAATAATTAGAGTAAGTGAGATTGTATCTGTGAGGTAGTTTTGACCTTTATTAAAAAAATACGTGTCTATGATAAAGAAATAGATTTGACTGGTTTACTCTCTAATTTATTACGACAGTGGCAGTTAAAATACTTCTCCTAGAGCTGCATTTCAGTGATTCTTACGTTTGTTACTCTTTCAGGTGCAATGTTACTGGGTAGAGAACCTATTGCGTGAAGGATTTAAATACTATGCTGCACTTCATTTCAGGACTCTTGTCTTAAGGAGTGGCTCTCAGACTTTGGTTTCAGGACCTTGTTATTTTTTTAAAAATGCTTTTTATTTTTTAACACACACGCACTCTCGTGTTTGTGTGTGTGTACACATTGAGTGTGTACACGTACGCCTGAAGCAGGTGCCCTCACAGTTCAGGGGAGAGTGTTGGATCTCCTGGAGCTGTGGAGAGGTGTCCAGCGTGGGTCCCAAGAGCTGAACTCAGGTTCTCTGTAAGAGCAGTGTTTCCTCTTAACCACAGACCTATCTCTCCAACCTTCAGGACCCCTTTGTATTTTGAGTAATTTTTGAGGACTCAAAAAGAAATTTGAGTTGTATAGTATTTTATTGTTAGAAAATAAAAGTGAGAAGTTTGTGAATTAGTAATAAATCCATGTCAAAACAGCAAGTGGCATTCCTTGTAAACACGTACTTGCACAAGCAGGGCTATGGCGCTGTAACGTTTTCAACTTCACTTTAGTATTTGCTTACTGAGGCTTCTGCCTCCGAGCTCCTGTAGGTAAAGCGTGCAGAAATAGCCCTGCTTCCTGCCTCGGAGAGCCTGTGAAGCATGCAGAAGGAGACCCACACACAGCTGTGGCTGTAGGTGGAGGAACAAGGTGCTCTCTGCTGCTGCTGCACATTTAGGAGCAATTTACTTAGAGGTCACTCACACAGTGGTGTTGGGAACCTGTGAAGGAAGTCTTGATGCTCAGGCAGTGAGACCCACTGGATCTGTCTTAGGTCTGAAATGAGCGCGTCATGTTACCCTCCTGTCAACCTAAACTCCTGCACAGTGTCTGTCTGGCCACTTAGAGTGTGTTCACTGAATTCAGCATTTCCTGCAAATGGTAACACATCTAATCACTTGCCAGAAATCACACTTGCTGGTACCACCACCACACAGAGTTGTCAGTCTTCAGGTATTAGAAATTTGAACTTCATTCGTTTCCCTCCAAAACGCCTTGTAAACACATATACCTGCATATATGTAATACTGACCATGGCTTGTCAGTTGCCTGTTAAAGTATAATCATGTCACTGTGAGAAGGCGGCCAGTGTAACCTGCACTTTACATGCGTCCATTCTTAGCACAAGAGCTTTGTGTGCGCTTCTGATACAGTGCATCCCATGCAAGCATTAAAGGTGTTAGCGTACAGACGACACATGAATCCTGCCTTTCCCCTTCCTCTCCGAGCTCATGGTTGGGGATGGGAGGAAAGTCCTGCCTGTTAGCTCTGCACATAGGCCCTTGCTCGGGCAGGCTTCTCAGCCGTCGTTGCATACACACAGGAGATGTCAGACTCTGGAAAGGAAGACAGCACCATGGTGTTGCCATGAAGACCGTGCTGATCTTGTGGGCCCTGCACAGGCTCTGGAGCAGCTCCAGAAGTCTGCCATCTTGCGAGAACTTGGGGCATAAAACCATCTCAGCTGGGGCCTCAGTTCACAACTCCTACCTGCTCTGACTTCCTCTCTGCTGTCCTTGCCAAGTATGTGTTTAGATTATTTTGAATCCTTTGTGTTTCCATGAATAATTGTGCTAAGTGATTAAAAATAAGTGGCACAGACAGCTGCTTAATGGGAAGAAAAGAATCCCTGCTCTTAAAAGATGCTCGAGTTTTCCCTTTGGTGATGGCAGCCGCGAAGGCTGACGCCTGCTCTGCTGGGTTATGGACGACTGTGATCCTCGGTTTCTTTTGTTTCCTCTGTAACTGCATGAACTTGCGTGAGGCAGGTAGTCATGAGTGTGTCTGCCATGCAAGCAGCTCAAAGGCTGTTGGAGAGGACTCAGCAGATCCCAGGCCACACAACACCAAAGCTGGCATATTGATCGTATTCAAAAGTGCAGAATTTAAGCAGCAGGGTCAGAGTGGCATCTTTGTCTGTGACATTGCCCTCTAACGTTAAGTGGTATAGCATAGTAAGATGTGTTAGTGCTGCTTAATGAGCTTGTGTGGAGACAAAGCCGGGAGGCCAGCTGTGGCAAGCGCGAGTTTTCAGGTGGCTTTGACAGCGCCCCTGGGGCCTCCGGCAGTATTCTAGGGGCAGTGTAACTTTGATCCTGAACTCCAGTTTTCAAACGCCAGTTTATAAGGTGGTTAAATGTTCTGCCTCTTATTTTATGTGCATGTGTGAGCCTGTGTGAGACCATGTTTACGCTGTGTGTGCAGGAACCTGTGAGAACAGAGGAGGACGTTGAATCCCCTAGGATAGGGTTTCAGGTGGTTGTGAGCTGCTGTGAGGGTGTGGGGAATCCAATGAGCAGTAAGCACTTGTAACCCTGGAGCCATCTCTCCAGCCCTTAGAGAAAACCATTGCACGGCTGACGAGGTCAGGTGAGTATGGCCAGTATGCTCAGTACTTTAAATGGTTTCTCATCCCAGCCTCTAGTTGGTTGGTGTCACATAGGAGTTAGTTTTCCTTGTGCCTCACTGACGCCCTGTAAAGAAGAGGCAGAAATTGCATGGCAGTGGCTGCAGCCCTGAGGCGGGGCAGGCTACAGCTCCTTTACACGGCACTCGCCATGTGAAGACTTCTTGTGCCAGAAGTGGGGCTGGGCTATGATTCTCAGGTCTGAAGGCTACACCCCTCCTAAAAAGTGCCATGAGCTGGGGGGCAAGTGCTGCAACCTGCATGTTTAAATCCTAGCTGTGGTCCCTACCAGAGACTTAGACGGGATGCATCAGAGCACGAGAGACGTGGAAGAGGTGTAATTGGGATGCAGGAGATTGCCAAGTGACTACTGTACTTATAAAGTGCATTTCAGTCACAATTCTGATGCAGTCTAAGATGTAAGCAATACTTCACATTTGTGTCTCGGGAGAACAAGCCTATCCAACCTGGCTTTGCCTGCTAACAGATCCTCGTGTTCCGTTTCCTGAGACGTGCGATACCCCAGAGCATGCTGCTGAGAAAGCACTCGGTTTTCTCATCCATAAGAGGTCAAGCAGATTGTAGTAGGTGTATACCTTTGGATTCTGTCATGCATGGTTGGTGGCATTGATACTATAATGCATAATTTTTGCACGCCATACTTTTTGAGTAAACATAAGGAGTTAGTGGAGGGGGGGAAGTTGGAGCTGTCATTGAGGCATCAGGAGTTAGAACAGAGAGATGGGAATGTAGGTGAAGAACAGGATGGTAATAAGGACTAATTCATACGAGAACGTGCCGAGAGTTTTGAGAATGAAATCACTAAAGGAAAACAGTGCTTGCTTCCATTCCTGCAGAACAGTACCTGATAACATTAGTGTTAAAAGGCAGAGACCCCTGTGGCTTATGCTTATAGATGTCCACTGTGCTCCTTGTTTTGTGTGTGTACAGGGCAATGCATGGTGGCACGGTATGATTGACAGAGAAAATCCCCACCCCCTTAGTGTCCTAACTTCCTAGTAGGCCATGCTATCTGAAGCTCCATGTCTCCTGAGGGTTATTGGGGACAGCCACATCTGGACTGTCCCAGCAGTGAGCAGATGTTGGACAGAGCCTGCTGCGTAGCCCCTGGAGAAGAGAGGGTCTGATGGTGATGGAGTTGTTGGCAGTGGTTGCCGCGGTCAAGTGGAGACGGTGGCCAGTGAGCTTTTTCTCATGTCATTCTTAGGAGTTTCCTGGCAGTGGGTAAGCCCATAGTGATGGTTTCTAGAGACATCTGTGTGATGTCATCAAGTCATGTCTGATAACATGGTAAGGACAGGATAGAGAAGCATGAAATTAGGTATTCTTTTAGACACGGCTGAAAGCACACAGCAACGATATAGAAGAATGGTGTGGAAGAGGTCGATGCTTAGTGAATCTGCATTCTTCATAAACTGGTCTACTTCTTAATGCACAACCCGTCTATTGGGAAAAATCTTTAATCTTTGAGTAAACTCATTACTTCTGATTGTGATGCTAAGATCTCAGTATAAAATGCATTCTGGCATGCAAAATATTTGACAAGTATTTATTCTTTTCTGGTGGTAATTCATAAATATTTTACCATATGGTACATACTTTGAGGTACAGTTGATTGCCTGAGTTGTGGTACATGACCAAGTCTTGGAGTTATAGCTGGACATTTCAGACTCGGAAGACCTAAGTATTGCACAAGGCACCAGCCAAGCTCTGCATTCTTCAGTGGCGACTTCTCGAGAGCCATGTTGGCATCAAGTTTATCTTTCCCATTGGTAGCTCAGGTACAGTGGGAAGACAGCACAAGAGGGGGAGTAGGTTCCACACAGTGCAGCTGTTCCCTGCTTCTCACAACCCTGTCTTGTTAACAGTCCATGGGCGTAGACTCCAACACCCAGCAGAGGACACACTGTTCCATATGGCATCCAGCTCAGAGGCGCCCTCACTGAAACTTGCCTGTAGCCCTTCACTGTTCTCAGCCATGATAGAGCTCAGTGTGCTGCACAGAAGCTCAGCAAGTAGCCTGCCCGTCTCAGCTGCTCAGGGAAATAGGCCTGAAGGCTAAATGCTGGTTGCTTTCTATATGCCGAAGGAGGAGCTCTTATGAGCCCTTTATCTGATTAGCAGACTAGACACAGAGCCCTCATCGATCGGTGCTGGCCATAGCTCTGGGCGGCTGATTCCTTTCCCTTGTCAGAACATCTGGGCTGTTTGTAGTTGATAGTGCATCTCGGTAGTTGATAGTGCATCTCGGTGGATAACTAGCTCAGGGTGAGTGGTTTGCTGACTGGGTTTTGTGGTGTCTTTCTGAACCATAGTCTGTCAGTACGAAGGAAACATTCATACATGTGTATTAATCTATTCTAAAAGCTCAGGTTCAATTGGTATTCTTCAAAATGGGCTCATAATTATTCCTTTATTGTCATGGAATCACCCATTGTAAATTATGCTCATCATTTTTTGTTGTCAAAATTTTATTATCCTTTAAAGTGGCTTTGAGGATTTTTTTTTTTAAAACTTCAAAGTTTTTATTTTTGGGGGGGTCAACTTCAAAGCTTTATTGTGCAGAACAGAGGGCGCACTTCTGCCTGCCACCTCCAGACTTTACATGGCTGTTGCTCTGAGACCCTTCATCATCTCCACTGGAGTTTGAAGAGAGGATAACATAGAAAGCTCAGCTTCCTTTCTTAAACAAGGCAGTGTATTATGTTACAGTTTGTCTTTACATTGAAGATGAGAGCCACACTGGAATTTATCATTCAGCTAAATTTAGTTTTCCTTCTTACATGTCTTTGCTACAAACTTCTAACTATTCTTGTGACTTCCTGTCCTTCATTTTGTGCTGTATACAATGTCTTTATCCGTTTTTGGAACTTTTGCAACTTTTTTGGTACCCCGAGTTAATTTTGGGTTAGGTTCACTGGCCAAAAGTGGCTCCATCCAGTTTTTCTGGATCTCAAAGACCTGGCACCTAAATCTCCAGAGACTCCCTTCTCTTTCTGAGTCTTCAAGATTTCTCACGTGTTCTCTCCTCTGCTGCACACTGTTTATTACTTATTGCTAACCAGTTACACATTCAGACAAATGGCTTCAGTACCCTCTGCTCAGAATATCGTGTTTTAGCAAGCTGCTCCTTAATGAAATCTTAAATGCTATCTTACCATATTTTGCAGCACTCCAGTGTGTATGTGTATGCAGTCTCAATGCGTGTGTATTATTCCAAACCTTTTAAATCTGTTTTTGGGTCATAATTAAAATCATTAGACATCTCGGTCCTGAGTGCGTAGCTTTGAGAGATACGGCACTTAGACAAGGGGCCGCTGTAGTCGTGAGGATTGCAGCTGTCGAGTAGTCTAAGGGACATAAGTGTGGGTTTGAATTCAGAGTGTGCTTCCTCTAGTTCCCCTTACACATCTCTCTCTTTTTCTTTTATTTGAAAACTAAGTTACCTTGTTGCTACTTATCCAATTGCAGGCACACTTTCCGTAGTCCTATTGAGTTAGAGTGGAGTTAGATGATAGATTGGGAGCTGTGAGCAGAGGCGTAAGGGCAGTGGAGTTTCTGTGTGGTTTCATCTAGTGAGTCACTAAGATGAGCCTTGAGTTCTTTATTGCTGGCCACTCATGGACAGCTCTGTCAGATAGCTGGGTGGGCTCTGAGAAGAGCAATGAGGAGTTTGAGTTGCTCCTTAATGAAATCTTAAATGCTATCTTACCATATTTTGCAGCACTCCAGTGTGTATGTGTATGCAGTCTCAATGCGTGTGTATTATTCCAAACCTTTTAAATCTGTTTTTGGGTCATAATTAAAATCATTATCATTTCTGTTACTTTGCAGAGCCGGGGATGAAGTCCCAGGCTTGGCGCGCACTAGCAGGTGTTCTCTGGCTGGCCTATACATGCTGCCTCCACGGCCTTCTGTATTCTATATCAAGTTGGAGCCACTTTCTTTCAGTTTTCCTTAATCCAGTTCAAAAATAAGTCCAATCTTTACATGGGAAGCTTGCGTGCCATGCGCCATCAGGGTCTGCTGCCCCAAGGGATAAAGCAGCCCTGCCTGAACTGTTGACAGGTTACAGGGAGCATGCGGTAAGCAAGCAGTGACTGTTGAGTGTGCCTTGACTGCATCCTACGGTTCTGCTTTAGCCACATTTAATACCTACAGTGCTTGGGGATTTTTTTCTTTAAGTTGTGTTTTATTTGACCTTTGGTGTTTCTTTTTCTATAACAAAGCTTGCTAAATTGGATGGCAGTGTTTATTTCTAGGAATTAAAGATAAAAGGGTTGTGCTATTATCTATGTTCAATATGATTGCTTTGAATAAAAGCCAAGCAAGAAGACTGGGGGTGCGCGGTTTCAATTGCCTAGCATGCTGGAGCCCCTGGTTTAGCTTCCAGCACCATATAAACTGAGCATAATGGTGTAAGGCTGTAATCCCAGCACTGGAGATGCGGAGGCAGGAGGATCAGAAGTTGTTCAAGGTTGTCTGTATATAGAATTGACTGTATAAAGAATCTTTAAAGAAAAAAAGCTGAATGTGGCAACATATGAAGCAATAGTAAAAACTCCTTTATGAGAAACTGACTCTTGACCGGTGTATAAGGGCTGAAGTGAGGGAAGGAGGGCTCTAGAAGCGTGCTGCCTCACGGACTACTGTAGAGCAAGGACAGCAGCCAGGTTCATGGGAATGATCTTAAATTTTTGTTGTTTTGTTTTATCAAATCATTGAGAATACATGAATGAAGCACCTGGAAGCAGGTATGTGCCTTCTCAGAGTGTGACTGTTCTGTGACGGCGTGTTGGGAAGACAGAGGACGGAGCTACTAAGGAATTGTGAGCCCAGTTTCCTAGAGTTGTGAGTGCGTTCATGATGGGTCTCACCTCTGAAGTCACTGCTTCTCTCTGTGTCTCCTAGGATACCTACGTGGAGCTACCATGGAAAAATCCTGGATGCTGTGGAACTTTATTGAAAGATGGCTACTAGCCTTGGCGTCCTGGTCTTGGGCTCTCTGCCGCATCTCGCTTCTGCCTTTAATAGTGACTTTTCATCTGTATGGAGGCATTATTTTACTTCTGTTAATATTCGTGTCCATCGCAGGTATCTTGTATAAATTCCAGGATGTCTTGCTCTACTTTCCAGAACAACCCTCCTCTTCCCGCCTCTATGTTCCCATGCCTACAGGGATTCCACATGAAAATATTTTCATCAGAACCAAAGATGGAGTGCGCCTGAATCTGATCTTGGTGAGATACACTGGAGACAATTCCCTCTACTCCCCAACTATAATTT
This sequence comes from Dicrostonyx torquatus, assembly GCA_028555095.1. Classification (NCBI taxonomy): domain Eukaryota; kingdom Metazoa; phylum Chordata; class Mammalia; order Rodentia; family Cricetidae; genus Dicrostonyx; species Dicrostonyx torquatus. The sequence goes on along the minus strand of JAQHUG010000020.1, from coordinate 5,832,734 downwards.
ATTTTCATGGGAATGCGGGCAACATAGGCCACAGGTTACCAAACGCACTGCTTATGCTGGTGAACCTCAAAGTGAATCTCGTGCTGGTTGACTACCGGGGGTACGGGAAAAGCGAGGGAGAAGCCAGTGAAGAAGGACTGTATTTGGATTCTGAAGCTGTACTAGACTATGTGATGACTAGACCTGACCTCGATAAAACAAAGGTTTTCCTTTTTGGGCGCTCCCTGGGAGGAGCGGTGGCCATTCACTTGGCTTCTGAGAATTCTCACAGGATTTCAGCCATCATGGTGGAGAACACATTCCTGAGCATCCCACACATGGCCAGCACACTCTTCTCCTTCTTCCCGATGCGGCATCTTCCTCTATGGTGCTATAAAAATAAGTTTCTGTCCTACAGGAAGATCTCCCAGTGCAGGATGCCTTCTCTCTTCATCTCTGGCCTCTCTGACCAGCTGATTCCGCCCGTGATGATGAAGCAGCTCTACGAGCTGTCCCCATCCCGGACTAAGAGACTAGCCATTTTCCCAGACGGGACGCACAATGACACTTGGCAGTGCCAAGGCTACTTCACTGCGCTCGAGCAGTTCATCAAGGAAGTGATCAAGAGTCATTCTCCTGAAGAAATGAAGACATCGTCCAACGTCACCATCATCTAATGCCACCCTCTCGATGGATGCCTTGGGTTTCAGTTTGTGTAGAGTGACGTCCTCTCTGGGTGTGTGTGTTCACGGGGTCTGCACAGTGACTGAGCGTTGACGGGCCTCAGCACTCTGTCCTGATGATCCTATAACTCTCTGTATTTTCAGAACTGGTCTTCTTGAGATTTATTCATAGTCCCACCAGAACTTCTAGCCTGGTTAAACACCCTTGTCTTTAGTTTAAGATGCCGGTGTGCTAGAGCTCATCCAAAAGTTTCCTGTTGGTTAGGTGGTAAAGCCTATGTTGTAATCAGATGGAGACGCAAACACGAAACCTTCAGGTGTCATTCCTTTAGTAAATATTGGGACAATCACGGTAAGCAAGCCTAGTGCTACTGCGTTTTCACCTTAAACATTAAGATGAAGTGCATGGTGGTGTTTTATTCTTTACTTATGCAATGCGATATTTTTAATGTAAATAACTCTGGTCACATGCCAATGTATATGGTTTCCTGGGTTATATCTATTTTTATGTAAACTCTATTTTGTTTGTGGTGAGGAATGAGTGTGAGGCCTGTGAGCAGATTCCATGCTCTGCTGCTGAGATCCGGCTTCTTCCTAATAATAAACAGGACCATTTTCCAACGTAGATGTACTGTGTTTCTGTTAGGTACTGTCCGGGTCATGGCTCGTGGGCTAGGAAGGTAGCATTTTACTGTAGCTTTCTTTGCACATTGAACTTGGTAACACTCGTGATTTTGGTTAAACAGAATTTTAGCCTCTGCCAGTTTATGAATCTGCAGCTAAAACAGTAACAGCCGCAGCAGGGGCTAGAACTAGCCGAGAGTTGAGGTAGACTGTCTCCACAAGTGTGTGCACACTGCCTTATGCAGTGTCCATCTGAAGTCCCGGTGCCTAGGATGTGCCTGACCTGACAGAGACAAGCATCATTTATTGTACTTGCTGCAAGTAGATTACATCATGAAAGAAAACCACAAAAGCAAATAACCAAGGATGACTTAATAGTTGAGTTCTGTGTAGCAGGGCTCTATGTAAAGTGACAGTCTCTCCAGGTGGGGCTGAAGGCTCCCAGAGCTCTGGCCAGCCTGTCACAGAGTCGTGGGTGGGAGGTTGTGCTTGACAAAGTAGCAAGCCTCTGAAGCCTGCGAACGTGTGCTAGCGTGCAGCCATGAGCTGGGTCCTGCCGGGTCCTTCCCCACAGTCCTCACCAGAGCCATGCGCTTGAGCCCTGCACCTTAGGTCAGCTCCTACACGACTGCAGATCACTTAGCTACATCTATTGACCTTCCACAAGCAGCTAGAGCAGAGTAATAATGAGTCAATAATCTTGACCTTAATTTAAAACTTTCCATGAACATAGGGCTAGAAATACTTTTGCCAAGTAGCATTCTTAGCCTTCATTTTATGCCAATGTTTAGAAAATAATAATGTATAGTGAGTATAATTTCTAAAGATAATGATTTTCTATAAATTATTAATTGTAAAGAGTCTTGTTTTTTAAAGAGTTGGTATGCATCATGGAGGGTGTATTTTGTACGTGTAAATTCACTACAGAATTAAAGGCTACTTTTCATCCTGTCGGTCTTTGCTATGTAGAACGACTGTCCTGAATGCTCACCTACTGGAAGGACCAAAAGAGCAACAGCCGGAATGTAGTTTCTGTAGAAACGAGCTCTCATGCATACTTGGTCACTTTTGACGCTTACAGAGTACTGCGTCTGTGTTCGGCTTCCACTGGTCCCTTGGTCTGGAGGAGTGACCAGCCAGCTTGGGTTGTACATGTTCTCCTGATGAAATAGGACAGCAACCCCTTCCCCTTCCCGGCTGTTTCCCTGCTGCTCTTTCTGTTCAGATGTGGCCGGCTGGGACTTGGGGGGTGGAAGAACACTGCCGCTCCGCACCCACCGCCTTTGCTCTCCTGAGCAGCAAAGACAGCTCTGTGGCACACCCCGGCATCAGTCTTGCAAACTTTCTCAGTTGGTCTCAGTCATCATTAGGGGGACTGGCCTTGGTCTGTCTGTCAGTTTCTAGCACATTGTTCAATAGCAGTGAGAGAAATAAATAAATAATCTTAAATTATTAAGCTACTATGAATTTATAAACACTAAAATTATCTTAAACATGACAAGATCAGTTTACTTGAAAAAAAATCTAAAATTTCTTATTTTAAAGAATAATAGAGAAAACCAGATTTTTTTTTCAAGAGGATCCTACAGAGAATACTGCAAACTAAGGGAAGAAAGTATTTGTTACAGACAAAGGGTGTCAGTAGACAGCAGTTGGTGACTCTGCTCTCACATAGAGAGGCAGGGCTACTTACTTGCTGAGATGAATAGCAGAGAACCGCAGGATACCATTTTCAGTCGCAGTCCTAATACAGCAGGACCCTGTGCCTGATGTAACAAGTGTTTCACAACATTTATTTGACCACGATGACACCCATTAAGTATTGCAGTAAAACGGGTCGGTCACGCAGCAGCTTAAATCACAGGTGTACTGCAGACACTTGAATGAGACAGGTCATGGCTCTGCTGACATCACAGGTGATGGCACGCGTGTAGCTGAGGGTTCCTGCCTGCTGGTGCTTGGCCTGGGCGGGAATAGATCTGGTAGAGATGATTAAATAGTATGGAAGCTGCTCTTAGTGGCGGTTGTGTTAGCATGTCTTCCCTCCTTAGAATCAGGAGTTAGTAAGGTGATCCATTGAAAGAAGTCACCTTTTCATCTAGGCCAGTGGTTCCCAGCCGTGGGTCGCAACCCCTTTCCCAGGGGTCGCCTAAAGCCATCAGAAGACACTGATAATTACATTATGAGTCATAACAGTATCAGATTACAGTTATGAAGTAATCACGAAAATAATGTTGTGGTTAAGGATCACCACAGCATGAGGGACTGTGTTAAATAAAGGGTCACAGCGTTAGGAAGACTGAGAACCACGAATCGAGGCTGTCATTGCCATATTTGAGTCCTTTGGTCATCCCCCTGAGCCTTTTCCCCATCATGTTTGATAATTACATATATTTTAAAAACTGAAAGGAAAAGAATTAGTCGTAAGTACCTCCTTTGGATAGTTCAGTTGAGCTTAGGTATCTCCGTGTGACTCAGGTAGAGTGGGAGTTGACAGTTGGAGCCCTTTTTCAGCTTGCTGGCTAGAACATGCAAGGCTCCTGGTGGTATCTCCCCAATCAGAAGCACTGCTCACTCGCGTGGCAGAGCCCGCCAGTCATCCTATGCCAGTCAGCGTTGGCCAAGGGCACAGATATACCTCCATTTATATTTTGTATTATAAAAGTGTAGGTTAAAGACAGGACTGTATAGCCCATACTTTTTGACATAAAGTGCAATATATACGTGTATCACGGGTGTGTGTGCAGCGTCATTCATAACGGTTTCTGCAGTACAGTGGATGCTGAAGTTGCAGCTTCCATGGTGATGTGCACTGAGTATGAGGTTAGTCCAGCTTCATAATCTGAGCCATACTTTTGTTATTGCCATATTTCCTTTGAAATAGTAATAAAGTTTTATAGCTCAAACTTGAATGTCCTCATACCTGGGCACCAACCATGGCAAGTTAGTGAGTTTTAGTTTTTAATTTGGTTTTGGTTTTTGTTTTTAAATTTCTTTTAAGGTATACTTTTATTTTTCTGTACTGACACGCAATAAATTGATACCCGAACAATTTGATTAATGTTAGATGGTTTGTATTCAGTCTTTTTAAAAGTTCTATTCATGTATTGTAGGACATTAAGGTAACTAATTGTTCAATAAAACTGCATTTCACTGAAAGCAATGAATCTTACTCTAATGGTGTGGAAGAACATGCTTGCATTTCCTTCTCCTGAGAGCATGGCAGTCATCCTGTGCATTTAATTTAGGCTGATGTCGGCAATATTTCCTACATGTGAACTACGGTTGAGAGCCTAAGCCCCAGACATCTTTCCCGTCCCGTGGATGCTGTCAACTGTTGGCCATTGACTGCTGTCTTCAGATTTCATAAAGTACCTTTCTAAGAAGTTTTCATGGTTTCTTTTCCTCCCGTTTGTGTTTGCTTCCGACCCCAGCTGATTCAAGTGGTCTTACAGTTAGTCTCTATGGGTCTGTCACACACTTTGTATGGAGTGATGCCCACCCAAGCATGACCGGAAGCGCCTGGCTTGCCTTAAAGCACCCTGAAGAAGCATCCCGGTCGGTCACTGTCGCAGAAGATGTGCCGGGAAGCAGGCACTCACGTGCGACCAAAGACCCCCAGCCTGGATTCAAACTGGGGACAACTCTGGATCACTGCTTTCAGCATTTCATGTTGAATTCAACTCTTCCTTAACTCCTCGCAGCGTTTTAGAAAGTAATGAAGAGCTGATTTACTGAGGGATGGGCATGGAGGAGGTGGTGTTTGGGTCCTTAGAAGCAAGGCCTGGGAGTTAATGGGTTTGTGACACTAAGTCACTAAGTCTCCATCTCAGATTTCTGTAACAGGTGAGTAATGTGGCCGAAGGATGCCCCTCCCCCACCTCTCAATCTGAATCTAGAATACATTTTCTAATTTTACTCAATAAAAGAGCTTTAAAAATGTCCATCTTAGAATAGATTAGAATTGCTGCAGTTGGAATCCAAAGTAGACTCACTAGGGATCACTGCCGAGGAATTGCCAAGAACTGGAACTTAGAACTGTATGACAAACTGTATGTACTTGTAAATAGTTACGTGTTTGTGGTCTTGCAGAGGCTCAGCACACTCAGTTAACCTGCTCTCCTGAGCCTCTCAGCTGGAGGACTGGCTGGGAGGTGCTAAGGGAGCTCCTAGTAACTGGACCCCAACTTGCTGCTTCCTGCTCTCCACAGTGCTGCCGTTCTGGGGCTGAAATCATGACAGCCGACAGTATTTATTGAGACCTTAGGATAGAATCAGTATTTCTCTCCATTTTTGTCATAAAAAGATTTGGTTTTATTTTACATGTTTGGGTATTTTACCTGCGAGTGTCTATGGGACCTTGTGTGTGTAGTGTCTTCAGGGGCCAGAAGAGGGCATTCAATCCCTTGGAACTAGAGTTACAGATATTTGTGAGCTGCCATGTGGGTGCTGGGAGTCAGATCTGGGTCCTCCAGATGAGCGGCAAGTGTCCCTCACCCGTGTTGTGTCATTCTTATAACTGAAGGGTCTGCCAATCCTATCTTAACCATGGAGGTAGCCCCCTGCCCCCCACAGTGGGAGTTAGGTAGCTGCCTCGCAGGTTTCTATTGCATACTCTTGTTTTCCTTTCCTCCTCCTGCAGCAGCAAGGCCTGACAGAATTTCCTGTTGTGTGGTGTTTAATGGGGTCCGAGACACCTTGTCCACCCCCAACGCATCCCCAGGAAAGGAAGCACAGAGAAGCAGTTGCTATAAAAATGTGTTTCGTAGGGGTTGAACCTAGGATCACCACTAACAGATCTAGAACTTAAATACATGTCTTGCTTAAATTAGAAATCCTGGGAATAACTCGTGGTTAAATTTTCAGGAAATCCCGAGAGATCCAGCGAAACGCTGAGTAGAGGAAAAGTGGAGTGTCGAGGAAAAAGAGTTTGAGGAATGGACACTGGTCAGTGCGTGTCAGTAAGGCGAGTGACAGACTCACAAGGGAGGGTGCACTTGGGGAAGACTGTAGAAGGAAGAGAGCTGGTGGGCTGCACTGTACGCTTAATAGATAACTCTGATCAGCAGACCAGAAGTGGCCCACCAGGATTAGATAGGAATTCTTTTTCTTTCTTTTTTGGAGGGATTGGAGGGGTGGGTAGTCATGTCCCATTTCTGAATTTTTTTTTTTTACCCCCACATGCTGTCTCTTAAAATGATCACCATTAATCTTAAAACACAAGTAAACGTCACTGGCATTTTCCTGAGGTGAGTTTGGGCATAGCATTATAAAAATGATAAGAACAAGCAACAGACTGACTGTACCAGCAAGTATGGGGACAGGGCTTTGCAGTCTGTCACACCCTGCATGCTGGGCTTTCCTGTGTTTTGACAACTCAGTTTCCAGTCGGTGCTATTGGGGAGGCGCTTCAGGAGGTAGTTAGGTCATGGAGGAGGGCCACAGCCAGCTTGGTGCGCAAGGAGAGAGAGCTGTCTAGACGGCTCTTCCTTCTGAAAACTGAAAGCTCTACAGAGCACCCATTGTAGATGAGCTGCTGGTGCCTTGGTCTCTTTTCCAGAGTCCAGAATGGAGAGAAATAGAATGTTCTTTCCTTCGCCTCCAGCTTTGTGGGATTCTATTCCTGCAGCCTGAATGGAATTCCTGAGCAGACTTAGAGATAAGAACTGACTTCCCAATGAAGTCTCTGGCTATCTCAACCCTCTCTACCATAACATTTGGATATCTTGTGCCTTAGTCACTAGCATCTTGAGTTACAGACATCAACTGTATATATTTATTTGGTTCAGAAAAACCTACAAAGTTTATGATTTTGGAAACAATTCTCTTTCCTCAAATATATAACTAGGTTTCCGTAAAAAATGAATGAAAAGCCCCTCATATGTAGGCAGTGCCCCCACTGCATGCATCAGTCATAGGAGATGTGAATAACTGTATCTCCCAGTCACATTCTCTCCAGGGGCAAAGTTCTCGAACTCAAAGAGGTCTTTGAGTCACCATCTTGTGTGAAAGCCCATGAATGCTATAAGTGTGCAGGGCAGAGCTAGTCAGGGTGTTAGAGCTAAGATGATCACAAAGATCACAGCCTGGTGTAAATGATAATTATTCTCATTAAAGCAGAGTCATTCAAATAAGCATAAGCTTTGAATAAGAATACCTAGTGCTGGTTTACATAACAATTTTACTAGAATATAAGATGGGTAGTGACTACTGTGCTCCGTACTTTGAATGGAAATGCCTAAATGAGATTCAGACTTTCTATGCCAACTTACCCATGTGTGTAAATTGCATGTATTATGTGTTTTGTCTTCTAAGGGGAGTATCTGCTGTGATAGCATCATTTTTTTTCCCTTCTTAGTATGATTATTATTGTATCTTCAGACTTGAGAAAATAGGTCACTGGGCATACTGCCTCTTGTCATGTGACAGAGACTGAAAGGGGAGACGGAAACCTACCCGGTACTCTTGAGAACCCATCTGCCAGGTTCATAAGAAGCTGATGTTAGCAAACAAAGTGTGTTCTACTGAACGGCAAGCGAGAGCCAGGAAATAAGATGTTGGAAGGTGAGGCTGCCGTGTGGAGCTTTGTGGATTCCCTCCTGCTTGAGCCTCAGGTCTTCTGGCTGTGTGGGGAGTCCATGGGTCCTGTCCCTTACACTTCTTATTCTCTACATAACTTATTACTGTGTTCTTCCTTCCTCCCTCCCTTCTTTCTTTTTTTTTTGGGGGGGGGGGTTGGAGGGTAGGGAAAAGAATGAACTTACAGAAAAGCACCATGTGTAAATGTTTATGGAGAGAGAAACCATTCTAGGAGTGAACAGTTTCCTTTGGCTTATGTTTGAGAGGTCTCTACCCGTGGTTGCTCACCTTACAGCCCTGGCAAACAGCTTTAAAGTGTTCTGGGACAAGAATGACCCTAAACGCACACGCCTTTCCTAGGCCTTGCCTCCTGATGGCTGTTTCACCTCTGAGGTGAGTGAGTTACCCATTCATGAGGTCATCACCCTCACAGTCCGTCACCTCTCAGCAGTACCAACAAGCCTTCCACAGATGGTCCTTTCTGCAAGACACTGCAAACCACAGCAAACAATAAAAGCAACTTCTAAATCGTGTCTAAGCTGAGGAGTCACCTGTGAGCAGTGCGTATCTACCAAACATTCAGCACAGCCTTTTTACTAAACACTCTGTGCAGCCTTTAATGTCAAGAAATGCAAAATGCATAGGTTTTACAAAGCATGTTGCATCTGGTTTGGAGTTAGACCCCAAACATTACAAACACTGCTGTTCTGGGTGCTGATGTAGATGGCATACATGGGTCTGCTTACAGCCAGGCAGTAAAGTGAGCCATGACCCACTGCCCCTTGCCTGAACATCGTTCTGGTTGCTTTTCTTTTTGCTATAGCACAACACCTGACTGGTGACTTAGGGAGATTTTCATTTGGTTCAGGATGTGAGAATAGTGTCCATCCCATTGGAAACCCACTATGGCAGGGGCATGAGACCACTGGTCACACTGCAGTGCAGTCAGGAGGCAGAGGGAGGCTGCAGCTGGTCACCCTGCAGTGCGGTCAGGAGGCAACTGGTCACACTGCAGTGCAGTCAGGAGACTGCTGGTCACACTGCAGTGTGGTCAGGAGACTGCTGGTCACACTGCAGTGCAGTCAGGAGACCGCTGGTCACACTGCAGTGTGGTCAGGAGACAGACAGACAGGCAGATGCTGATGCTCAGCGTTTTTCTCCTCTGGTCCAGGACCTCTGCCCCCAGCTGTCCCCTCTGGAAATAAAAATAAAAATGACACACCATGAGATGGGCCTATTGATTTTAAGCTGACAACTGAATATAATCATAACTGTCAAAACCATAGGCTGTAAAATACAAGAATGATTTCATAAGTACATTTCTTACTCAATCTTTATATTTGTTGCCAAATAAAGGGATGAGCACATAACTTTTTAAGAAAATGTCAATATTTATGCTGCTTTGGCTGAAATTTCTAGAATCTGTTTTCAGTATTGCTGAGCAAATCTCGTGTGGATTTGTGCAGAAATCAGATTCTGCAGCACAGGAAACACCTACATGATGGCTAACACCATGGATAGTTTCCTGTAAGAAAACAAAACCCAGTCTTTTATCCTCAAATAGAAAACCACAAAAAAAATGGCAGGGATTGGTTAATAAGTGGAAATATTTAACAAACACGCAGTGCGATCTGAAGCACACAGGAAAGGAAGGACGTGAATAGAGATTCAGAGCTGTTGGCGTCTGAGCACAATGGAAGTGCCGGAGAAAACAGTGGGAATGAAAATATACCCAAAGAAGAAGTGGCTGAAAACTTCAAACAGTTGATAACAAATACCAATATCCATATTTAAGATGAAAGAACCCCAGACAGGGTGAACACATAGTGACCAGCACATAGTAGAAACGCTGAGAGGAAAAGTTAAGAAACCAGCCGGTTATGTCAAGGAATCTCCAGTGGGACGGCACATTGATCATCGGGAACCCTGGAGCAGAGGAGGTGAGGGACTGCGGGCTCATGTGCTGGGGACAGCTGCCATTGGGAACGCGTGTAATCGGGGAAACTCGGAAATGAAGAGGGAGAGCTGAGGAAATTGCTATTGGACCCACGTTTCAGGAAATACAGGATGTCGTTTGCACTGGCAGGAAGTAACGTACAACGATTCAATCCAGATTGATGTGTGCATGAACCAGAGCATTGGTATTAAGAACCAGAGATAGTAAAATGTACCGGCCATCTCCTGTCTTCACTTAGATCACACAGAAAGGCACTGAAGAGAACATCAGCATGGGACTAGATCACGTTTATGCAGAGTTTTAGATGATCAGACAGAGAACATGGGTGTGAGCTAACCTGCACTGGAATTATGAGATCACAGAAAATAGTTACTTTGTCCATGGAAGCAAAGCAAGACAACGGGTGTGTAATGGTGAGATTAATACTACAAAGCACTTCTTTTCTCACCGTCAGAACACGTCTCTATACGTCTGCTGCCAGTGTCACACCTGTCCAAAGCAAGGTTTGGGGGGACACATTCAGGTTCCAGTAGATGATGACAGCTTCTGAAGCCTTTCTTTATATTGTTACAACAGAATTCCAAGGCTATACGGTTTTATAGTTTGTGAAGGAATGATGTCTACTTTGCCTCAACACAGCAATTAAAAGAGGCATACTAACTCACTGCATTAAAGCCAACTATTCAGAGGCATGCTTATAGGAAAGACACACAAACTGTCTAAGGATAGAAGATACCCCGTCAAGCAAGCAGATACACTGGCGCTGTGTTAGTCAAGACATAAAAGTTCTGATTGAATCATCATCCGACCCTTTCCTCTGCAGGAAACAGACCTTTGAGTTACAGAAAGAGTTGTGGAGGTGGTGCAAACAGTGGTGCCTGCTCGCCAGGTGCTCCCTGGCAGCCTGCATTGGAAGAAGCAGCAGCCACTGAAAGACGGTGACACTGCTCCAGGAGCCAACATTGGGTACTTAGTCTGAAATGAGACCTGAACTCAGATTGGCCTGGGCTTCGTCCTGAGAGCGTGGCTATGACGTTCTTTGCCTAACAGAGCAGAGAAGACAAAGGATGTCTTTGAGCCCAGTGAGAGAATTTTCTCTGGATGAATACACAGAAGGACATGGAGGAAGGGCCATCTCTGGCTCCTGCACTCCTCTGCATCCTTTAATTTCTGTATGCAGTTAGGAAATGCTAGCACACGATTGAGATACGTGCCTGATTGTGAAACAGTGTTTTACTACGAAGCCAAGGCTAACCTTGAACCCACAATCCTCCTGTGTTATCCTATACTGTGATGGAATTACAATCCTATCACTAAGTCTCAAGATTGAATCTCTTTCAGTGTGGAGGTCTTTAGAAAAGTCACACCTTATACCAGGGGTCGTTACCCACAATGCTTTGCTCAGTGACCTAAAACATGGTAACACAAGCATTATTTGATGCCAGGACTGAAGACATTTCAAACCCATAGTTCACATTCCACTTCCACCTGGGAGATTAGAGAAGAGCTCATTTGGGAGTAACGAGGGCAGCACTGGTGTAAGGTTCTTTAGAACTCCCACAAGTGAAAGGAAGAAAAGATCCAACCCATGAGAAAGACCCATAGCATCTTTTGGGAGTGAGACAGGACATGGCCACTCAGTGGGAAGATGTGTCTCTTGGTGGGGAAGCCCCTGCAGATATTACTCATACAAAAACACCAATTTCAGAACTGACTAAGTTTTGTAAACAGAGACTGCTCGTTCATTTCCTGGCAACCCAGACCGGAATAATCACACAGAAGCTATATTAAGTTTAACACGGTTTGGCGGATGTCTCAGGCATATTTCTAGTTAGTTCTTACATCTTAAATTAACCAACCCATTTCTATTATTTTATATTTTACCATGAGGCTCATGGTTTGTTACCTCTTGCTTCTTGGGCAGCTACATAGCGTCTCTTTGACTCTGCCAACTCTCTATATCTCTGTTTGGATTTCCTGCCTGCCTTTATTCTGCCCTGCTATAGGCCGAAGCAGCTTCTTTATTAACCAATGGTAATAAAGCATATTCAGGGCATACAGAAGGAATCCCTACATCATATGAGAACATTCCATCTGTGCTTTGAGAAGAATAAATAGGAAACGGAAGCATGGTGAATGTGATCACTTACTACCCTCTACCCTTCAGCTGCCCCAGGGATGCACACTGTCCTCATTCAGTGTCTCACGGACGAAGCTGGTCCACACAGATTCTGTAACTGACACAGGGAGGGCAAGAGATAGAAGCAGGACTGGTGCCTGGGAAGCCTACCTCTGTAGTCCTTGCATCTCTGCTTTTCTGTTTCTGGAACTTTCTTCCTAACGTTCCCAGGGAAGGTAGCATGAGACTCAGCGGTCAGATTGAGGTGAATGGTGGTGACTGTCGTTAAGTGCCCAGTGCCTATGCTGTAAGATGAGCTGACACTGAGGTACTGGGTCCCCAACCAACCTTCCAGACCCGGAGTGACTGCACGTCACCAAGTCCAGCCATGGAACCAGGACGTTCTGTGTCCACACTTGAGGGACTAGCACCATCAATGTGGAGATTGTGCATCGGCTCCTAGGCACGGTTTATGGGGGGAAACTGAGGCTAGTGGCTTTCAAACACTGAGCCTCAGAAGGCAAAAGGGGAGCCACGCTTCCCTGTAATCCACCCCACATTTAAAGAGCCCCCAGTATGGCCTTAAATAGATCACTCGCAGGCTCTCTGTATTGCACTGTCAAAATGAGAGCGGAGAAGTTCAGCGGAGTTCAGTGTGCTCCACAGCACGTCATTTCATCTCCCACTGGGGAGCTGTTAACTTCGTTGTCCTGCAGCCAAGTGCAGTTCCCTGCTCAAGCACCGAGCTTATCTGACTTGCACATTAATTATCTTTTATTACACCAGTGGGGCCTTCAGTCCTTTTCCCCCTTCCCTAGAACCATGCGGCCCAAGCAGACAGAGTTCTCAAGCGTATGCAGAAGGGAAAGCACCTTCAACAATGTCTTGTTAAAAGTTCTGTCTGGAGTGAACCAGTCTGAACCCCAAGTTCTCCCTACCCAACCGTGTCAGGGGCCCCACATCACCCGCAGCAGGAGGTGGCATGAAAAATCTTACAAAAACTGAAAGTGAAATCAGGAAGGCAGATTGAGCAATCCATGGAAGGACAGAGCCAGAGAACCTACTTCAGGATAGCAAAAGATGGAGAACAGAGAAAGTCAGGAGAGCGCTCCTAGGGGAACCTCCACAGACACAGATGACAGGAAATGACCCACCCCTGTGGTCACTTACTCCAAAGGCACAGACCTTCAAAGTGCTCGCCGTGGAATGGATGAGACTGCAGAGACCCAGCCACCGCGCCCTTCTTTTTGCCCTGAGAAAGGAGAAGAAATGAAAGTGGGGGGTGTTTCCATCACTCCGCAGAAGGAGTGCGCCTGGGTTGGGATCTGCAGTGATGGAAGGCTGCTGACTGCAACTCTCCTGCTGGCCCTGTTGTCCAGCAGCCTCACGGTGATGTCCTTGTACCGGTTTGCTGCCCTGCAAGCCGACCTGATGAGCCTGCGCGCGGAATTGCAGCGCTACCGGGCTGCAGCAGCAGCGGCGGCCCCAGGGGCTCCAGGGGCCCTCGCAGGAGCCAAAGTGAGTTCACCCCTCCTGTGCTGGGCAGGCACGCTGCTGCTCTTCCTCTGCACGTCCAATAACCGGTGGATGTCTCTTTTCTTAGCTCCTGGCACCGGCAGCTGCACGAGCCCACAACTCCAGCTTCGGCCACAGGAACAGACGCGCTTTCGAGAGCCCGGAGGAAACAGGTATGTCTAGGGTGTAGCAATTAGGAGCTGGGGCTGCGCACGCCTGCAGCCGCTGCATGGAGTGCCTGTCTGGTCCTCCAATGAGCAGGGTGTGTGGACAGCAGGACGTCTGTGCCCTGTGGGAGATGACGGAGGATGAGGGTGCATGGAGAGATACTGTGCTCAGCAGCAACGGAGGAGCTCTTCCTGTCCCTGCAGAGTGACGTATACACCTGCATCCCAGTCAAGAAGCCTTGACACGAGGGTGTGCACAACACAGAGACAGCAAAGATTCTTTAACGCACACCCTTCCATCGGCAGTATAATTTCCCTGCAATCACTCCGTAGTGACCTCAGTGATTCTCCGGGCACTCCCTAGCATTTTGAGTTGGGAGTTTACTAAAAAGATCTGTTCTCAGTGCTTCAGGAGGGAAACAGCAGCAGCTCGCGTTAACTGCACCGTTTAACACACCCTTGCTGTTATCACCTTTTATTCATATGAAAACATTTTACCTGATAGCCGGAGTTAAAAATAACTAAAGTCATATAAACAAATAGCTTCTCAAATTTATTTGGATGTGGACCCTGTTTACTTGTCACAAATATTTTCCACGTTTTTGTTTTAGCTTCTTTATTTTCAGTTTTATATTTGCTAATTTTTATCAGTTGGTTACCCTAATTTTTTACAGTGTTGGCATTGATGTAAAAATTTCCACAGGATCTTGTGTTTCCTTCAAATCTGTACAGAAATGTTGCATATATATCAACAAGATCTTTGTTTCCTCTGGTTTATCAAGTTAAAGTACATTTGCCCAGGCTCCGTAAGTAGCCAGTGGTTTCTGTCAGGACTCCGGTTACCTCATCAATCCTTCTGCCTTCTGTTGTGTAAATTCCTCTCCTGTTGCTATCACTTCCTCCTTTCTTCATTGCCCCTCCAGACTGTTGTCTCAAGCAAATGTTTGCAACCATCCTTCATAACTCTCGTGCTGGTGAACCTGTCCCGTGGGGACTCTTCATACATGACCGAGTTTCTGTGAGATTGTTTTATCACTAGCTTTTCGTTTTGCATACATGCTTTGGGTGGACTGAGTAGTTTTACATTTTAATGGACACCAATCGTACTCAGGTCAGGATGCCACAGTGGTCTCTCTGCTGTCCTTCCTGGCTTCTAAAGACTGGTTTTTAAAAACAAACCACAACCTCACCATTCTAAAGAGGACATAGAGTCACTTCAAGAGATTTAAGAATAAAAGAATAGCAGAGAATTGCGATAGAAGTTTTTAATCCCAGCACTTGGGAGTAAAGGCAGGCAGATCTTTGTGAGGTCAAGACCAGCCTGATCTATTTAGAGAGGGGATACAAAGGAAAGAAAGAAAGAGAGAGAGAGAGGAAGAGAGAGACAAGAGTTCTGTAATGCTATATTTTTTTTAAATCCTCCCATTTGCACATTTTACAGATGTGTGATTTTATGCATCCAGATATTTCAGCTTGATACAAATGGGGAAGGGCAATTAATTAAAATTTGTACAATTCAGAGAATAATATATTGTTAACACATTTTATAAACACATATGTATATAAATATATCATATTTTGTCCACATATATTTTTCTTACATTCATAAATCCAAAGTTGCATATATTAGTTGTGTTCCCTGACAACTAAAATATCAACTTTGTTTTGTATTATCCTTTTGAAGAGGGAAACTTTGTTTTGCTATCAGCTACCAGGATGGTTGCCCACACATACATGAAGGCTATCTGAAACACTAGGATTTTCAACTGGTATTTGGTAGAGTTCCTGTCTTTTTTTAATTGAGAAAATTCTATGAAGTTTTGCAAATTTTTGTTACACATACTTGTTCTGATTTGTTTTTTGTAGGGCTTAATAACCTTGGGGTGCTCCTTTTGCTTTCAAGGTGTCCATCAAGGCTCTTACATGTGAACTGCTGAGCCGCGGGTATCTGCAGCCTGATCTCCCAACAGAGAAGGGAAGGGCAGCCCTGACCTTCAGTCAGATTGCCAACCTTCCAAGTCCTCCAGGGGCAAATATGACATTGACTTAATCTTAAAACTTAGTGTCTTGGGATTAATTTTAGTTTTATCAGTTATTTTGAATCTCAAATTACATTTTATTAATCTTAATGTATTTTATAAGGTCATTTTTTATTACAGTATAATAAACAGAAATGTGGGGAAATCCAGGATTAAAAACTTGCCAAATACTTTATCATAGTCAAGTCAACAATTCGCTTTTAATCCCTTAAATGTGTTTGGAAAGATTCTGAATTTTAGAAACAATCTAAGGCAATATGATTAGAAAATGTTATATAATCCATTCTTTTACTCACGGCATCACAGTGGCCTGGGCTTTGAGCCCTCACAGGCTGTGATTTCTATCCATCCCACAATCCAAACAAAATCATCTGCAGCGCCTGAGGAAGGTGAATTCCTTCAAACAGCTTGCTGCCAAACAAAACACTTGGGGAGCAGGGCTTGTGGCATGGGGCTGACCTCCGAGCTACTCAGGAGCCAAGGAAGGAGGACCAGAAATTCCAGGCTGCCTATGGCTGCCCAGTGAGTTCTGTCCCAGCACCCAGCAGCTTGGTGAACCTGAAGGGGGGTGGTTCCTTGGCACAGCACAGTACCCCAGGTTTAATTCCCTCTGGGGAGATAATCTATTTTAGATTCTAGAAAGACAAAATTCTTTAAAAATTACCGCGTTGATTATTTTGTGGGTAACCTGCTTCAACGGCAGAAGCAAAATAGTGGTGGAAACATGAACATCTCAGAGACGTAAGCCAGGGTGCAAACACCACAATGGCTCAGCATTCACACCATATCTCCACATAATTACTGGACAACTTAGGCCAGTCTACTTTGTGTTGTTGTTTTGTTTTAATCATTTTTTATACGGATTTCTCAGTTCCAAATTGGTTTTGAATTATACAGGCTTGCAAAACTATTTCAGAGCCTTGGGGATACCTCTAAGCAGCTCCACTTAATTATGTGGCACCAGGGCCACAAGAAGAAACCCAGGCTAATACTCACCTGGGAATTCAACACCAGATGTGACTTGGGAGTTCAGGGTCCATCCAGCATGTTGCCCTGCATCTAACAATCCTAAAATTTAGAAATTTGAGGACGACACAAACATAACACCCAATATTGTAACATGAGCGCTTCCTTGGATAAGGGTCTATATTAAAAATAAAGATGCCGAAACTCTTTTTGAGTGGCCTTTCTTGATCTCCATAATCCCATCCAAGTGAAGGAAGGTTGAGTTATCTGCTACATTGGAAATGTCCCGTGTTGGCTGACCCTCTCTGGCGTAGCCGTGACCTGCAGACTGCGCCATGTCTGTGAAGGAAGGCAGTGTAGAACCTCCACCAGTTAGGTGAACTTGAGCCTCCTACAGGGCAAGGGCGGGCTCCTTCCTAGAACAGCTGGCTGCTGCTAGGTGATCTTTGACCCAGTCTTCTCTTAATCTTTTTATTTCCTCCTCTCCTCTGCTTCATGGCTAAGACTCCCCTTATCACCCCCACCCCCACCCCGTGAGAGGGTGTTGCAAGAGCTGGAATCTGTTCAATTTCCAAAAACCTCTTTAAAATTAAAAATACGGATCTGATAACCAAGTCTCTGAACCCTGTTCTGATTGAACCCAAAGTTTTGGGAAATAAGAGCCAAGAAGCCAGGGCAGTCAGTGCAGCCAAATGCAGCATTGCGTGTGTTCTCCAGAGTCATTCATGGTGGTGAAATATACAGAGAAAATGAATGAATCATACATGTAATCTGTTGTTATCGTACTGGAAATGGTCAGTATGTTGAAAAACTAGATAAGACAGCTTTCTGAGTATTTGATCCATACAGGATTCTGGAGGAAGGCTTCCTACCTCCCTTCAACAATCAATATCTCTTCAGGGTTTTAGCTTTTGTTCTTTTCAGGTGTGAATACTTGCTTTCAAATTTCAACAACTGCTTTCATAATTTCAAATGGTATGTTGTTTGTATTAATAATTCTAGATAGCTGACATGTAGGTTAGTTGTGGCGGTCAGAATGATGCGACCTGGAATCACGTGAGGAGAGAGACTTTGAGGAATGGGCCAAGGCAGGCTGGCCTGTGGGACTGTCTCTGGGAGAGGGTCTCGGCTGTTCATTTATGTAGAAGATCCAGACTACTGTGAGTGGCACCATCCCTGGCGGGGTTGGGGGGGAGAGTTCTGAACCAGGGAGAATGAAAAATGCTAGCACCACAAGCACACAGGCGAGGATGTGTGTGTGTGTGCGTGCGTGCATGTGTCTGTGTGCACGCATGTGTATTCTCTCTGCTCTTGACTGTGGGTATGGTGTAGGAGCTGCCTGAGTTCCCATTGGGATTTTCTCCAAAAGAATGGTGTGTAACATAGAACCGTGAGCCAAATCAGCCGTCTCCTCCCCAGCTTTGCTCATTGTCAGAGTGTCTGTCACGGCACCGGCAGTGAACCCACGACAGATGGGAGTAGTTGTCTCTATATTTAGTTGTTTCTTATAGGTGAGCTCCAACTTAAAAGAGCCCCTTTGGGCAGGTGCAAGCTCATCCCAGTGTTGGTCCCCTTTAAAGGACATGCCTGTTTCTAAAGAGCTAACAGGCGGATAACCGATTGTTTGTATGCCATTGTATAGTCTCTCTAAAAGAAAAGACAAGAGGAGAAGGAGGAACCAACATGACAGAATGCGTTCCCCAGGAAACTGGTGTCCTTTGCCCTGCAAGAAACGTTTTGTTCATTAGGCAAAAACATGGTTTTCATTTGAAATTAAGAATTAATGTATATTAACTAAAGTCACAAGTCCTATTATAATAGTTTCATAGAGTATGTCATATAATTTGACCCTACACGCATCTCCCCCCCGCTCCCCCCTTACCACCCTTTCCATGTGTTGTATAACGGTTTCCTATGAGCTTGGAGCATTTCCGTTTCTACAGGAAGCTACTTAGACAGGAAGGTAGGCACTCAAAATAACTTCAGGAAGTCCCTGAGACTGACCAGATTCAGGAAGCCCCTCCCTGCCAGAGTGAAGCCGCGAAAGCTCAGAGGGAAGGAAGGGAGAAAAGCCTGCTGCAAAGAAAACCCCAGGCAAGACCCGCTGCCTGGAAGAGGTTTGGACCAACTGAGTCACTTGGAAAGGACACGTGCCCACATGTTAAGCTGTCTGCTGGCTGTGCAGTGTGCTCCAGGTCCCCAGCTTTGTGAGCTGTCACCCATGCTGGGGTGGGCTTTGGTCATGCAGCTGCCTTTGAGTCGTGTCTACTCCTCTAAATAACCCCAATTTAAAAAAAAACAAAAAACAAAAAACAACTCACGGTTCAACAAGTTGGACTTCGATGGTATCCATACTGTGTTCTGTCACGAGTTCTTTATCTGGGGTGAGCAGACTTGCAGACATGCGTGTTGTGTCTCCCCAGGAAACATTTTGTCATGCAACACTGTGTGGGTTCCTTCCTCTCTCCAAATAACCCCCCCATTTCTTTTTGTGTTACATGTGTTTGTGTGACTGTGTGTTATGTCATATATGTGTGTTGTAGCGTGCCCTACGTAAAAATGTAGATTCCAAATCTGTGAGCAAACATGTCTACCTATATTCCTAATCTGTCATGTTTCCATTTTCCTGAAAATGACATGATTTGCTTTATGCCTGAATAAAACTTCATTGTATATACATACCACATTTTTAATGTTCATTTTTGGATGAACAGGCAGGCTGAATGCTACAGCTTAGCTGTCATGAGTAGCTGTATAATAAACACCGATCTGTACATGTCTGTGCAGCCTGCTGTGCTAGATTTCTTTGTGAATATTCCCAGGAGAGATAACACATTTTTGAAGAGTCGAGGAAAGCCCAGAATTGGTTGGAGGAACTGAACAGAGTTAGCACAATGTTTAAAATAATAAGTTAGCAATCAAATAAATGAGCTCCTTACATTTACCACAAATTATTGCAAGTTTCAAAATAATTTGGTTTTGATAACACTACAAGCTACACGTTAAGTCAGTGATAGGATGAGTGTCTGAGTTCGTTATCTATTGGTTGATAGCACTACAAGATATACATTAAGTCAGTGATAGGATGAGTGTCTGAGTTCATTATCTATTGGTTGTACATTCATCTTTTTCAACTACAGAAGCTGTGTGACCCCCCACAACTGACAGCCTGCTATGATTCTGCCACGTGATGTCTGTCTCCTTGGTAATAACAAAACAACAAGACCAGTTAGTTATTTGAGGAATCAGTAATTATTTTCAAATATAGACGTTTACTTCCCAAGCAGGAATAGACAGCTTCTGCAATGGTCCTAACCGTGGCCAAGAATAGTTGAGTCAGGACTAAGGATTGTATAGACTTGGGAAAGTGTACTCAACAGTGTAACTTAAGGAAACTCAATGAAACAGGATGCAGAAAAATGTCCTGAGTTGTTCGTGTTTATAGGCACAAAAAGATGCTGAGTTATGTGGGTGTTCATCTGGCACTGTATTTTTTTTCCTTCAAGTCTGGCTTTCCTCTGTGCCTCGTGTGATTGCCAAAGTATTGACAGGACACACTGAAAACTTGTGTTGCAGGAAAAAAAAGCTCTACGTGTGACATTTTCATGTGAATCAATCAAAACAATCCACAATGACATTACCTACTTTGCTTAAATTAGATTTAGTGTTGTTGAAGTAAGCGACAGCCAACCAGATTCCGACACAGAAAACAGCAGCAGGCTTTAGTGGCTTCCTTCATGTTTCAAATCACGAGTTTCAAATTCTCTCAACTTAAAAGCGTGTAGATGTTAGGTTGACAATGGGAGGTTCTATCCAGAGAGACAGGCTTTCCATGTGAGGCCTGGTTAGGAGTCCTGGCTTGAAGAGTGTCAGCTCTCCTTGCACCGACACTAAGCAGGGGCAGTTGTGTTCATCCTTCGGGAATTTTGTTTGTAAACTATTTTCTTCACTAGTGCACTTTGACTTTTAGAAATATTATGAGTAAGTACTCTTGAGATCTAAATTGTAATCTGAGGGTCAGTTATCCTGGTTTTGTACATCGCTGTGGCGTGAGTTCCAGAAGTAGACCATGAGAAATGTCCTCTTGTGGCTCAGAAAGACTTTGATGAGTGGCGTCAGCTTAGCTGAGAAGGAAACTAGGTTAAGCTTCTTACATAATTTCGGTTGTATGAGAGGAAAAGGTATTTGTTAAATCCACAAAGTGCTGAAACCATGCAGAACATAGTACAGCACTATGAATGAGTGTCCGTTGTCACCAGAATCTGTTTCTTTCCCTAGATGTGTGTGTGTGTGTTTAAAATGCTGGGGCTCGGCGTCCACACTGCAGGGAAACACTACAGTTACCTGAACTTGGTTCACTGTGCAGCAAATCTTTCGCTGTACAAACTATAGATATTATAAAAATAAGAGCTGTATTGAATGACTCTCATAAAAGAATTGGAAAAAAATGTAATGACAGATTTCAAATTTTTTTAAAAGAAAACAAATGTATTCAAAGGGCCCGAAGACTTACCGTTGATGAAGCCACGCGCCTGGTGGCTGTAGCTGAGGAGCTGTTACTGAATTGCCAGGTTGGGAACTTAATTTCTTCTCTGACAAGCAGTTCTTGAAATAAATTTTTCCTTCAAAAACCATTTTCTTCTAAAAGGGTTAGATTTCTCATGCTCCCCGATAAATTTGTTTCAATGTGTGGGCTATAAAGCTGAGTTGTATCTAGGTTCAGCTAGAATTAAATGATGATCTTTTCCTACCAGGTTGGTGGTAGGTTTCAACAGATAGGCTAGGCAGGACACAAACACTAGAGGCCGTCAGGGAAGAGGGACTGCAGTAGGAAGTTGACACATCCGGCCTTCATTAGCTTCAGTAATCAGGTCGTGCTCCACCAGCGGCTTTCTAGCACGTTCCGAGTTATCTGAGTGGATTCTGCTAAGATCAACAGATGCTCTACGCAGGGTAGAAATGTAAAGATTTACAGCATTGCTTTGTTCAGGTGTCTTGCACACACGTTCACGCGTGCGCACACACACACACACACACACACACACACACGCGACACCACAACAACAGAAAGCACAGAAATTCAGCCATTCACCTTTGCTTTTGTTTAACATTCCCCCCTTTCCAGTGTGAGGCAAGGATGAGAGCCAAGTACAC
The DNA here is from genome assembly GCA_028555095.1 of Dicrostonyx torquatus. NCBI lineage: Eukaryota > Metazoa > Chordata > Mammalia > Rodentia > Cricetidae > Dicrostonyx > Dicrostonyx torquatus. Next base: position 5,810,952 of record JAQHUG010000020.1, on the reverse strand, counting down.
TCCCTTGACACAAGCACTGCCCACGGAACCCGCAGCATCCCCTCAATGCAGCAACTACCTGAGAACAACCTGTGGGAAAACGAACAACTTAAAAAGTTTTGTGCAACCTGCCTGAATTCTCTGCAGTTCGGGCTCAAGGGCTGTGGATGCTGGTCTCCCTTTCTTCCCAGCTGTCCTTATTCGTAGCTACTCAGTCTGCTGCCGAGTGTCTCCATGTTTTTCAGCTGTGCCACTCTCCCCCCACCCCCACCCCTCCAGCACAGGCCTGATTACCTTCATCCCCAGGAGAGGAAAAAGACTGGAGCAAACAATTCTCTGCAGCAGGTCTAGAGTGGGGATGCTACCCTCTAAGCCCGGGTGCCGTTCAGGGGCTTTGCTATCTCTGGGGCAATCAGAGTGGTCCAAGAACATAGAAAGAGGTTAGAGCTGGGCAGTGCACTCAGGAAGCAGAGGCAGGAGGATCTCTGAGTTTGAGGCCAGCCTGGTCTACAGAGGGAGTTTCAGGACAGCCGGTGCTACACAGAGAAACCCTGTGTTGAAACACACACGCGCACACGCACACACACACACACACACACACACACACAGCCTTGTGGTTATAAAGAAATTGTATTTTAATGTTGTAGTTCCAGTTTTAAATGCCAAGAGAGGGTTTCTTAATATACTTTCTTATGTGATTGCCCTTTAACAATTTGTGCTTGACAGCCCAAGATTAGTTCACTATTACTTTGTTCCAAATGGGAAGAACATTTTCAATTCAACACTGAGAGATATCACGTGTTCCCTACCATGACCAGTTCCTAACACGACCAGCACGTTCATCAAGGAGACAGGCATCGAGTACTGTTTGGATCGGACTGAAGACCCCATCTTTAAGACTCTAAACTACCCTTTCCTTATGCTCAGAAGCACACAGTGGAGTTTTATTCAGCCATGAAGAGCAGAATGATGTCATATGCAGGAGGCAGAAATTGAGATCATCGTGCTGAGAAAACCAGCCAGACCCCCGCAAAGATGAATGCCATATTTTCTTTTGTATGTGGAACATACAGTGTTAATGCACACACACATACACACACACACACACACACACACACACACCAGCATATTCTGCATAAGCAGAATGGAGGCTAATTGGCAAGAGGAGATGGGCTCACGGTGGGGGATAGGAGAGGGTGACGAGGACTGAATATTGTCAGAGGACATCATACATTGAAGAAAAAATTACTTTATGGAAGTCAGTGTACAATGAATATATTTGAATAAGAAGCTTTATTTTTAGCTTTTTTGAGAGGATAGGTCTCACTGTGCAGCCTGGACTGATATGGAGCACATAGATATCACGTGGCCTCGGTCTCCCAATGCTTTTTATTTATTTTAATGCATGCTTAGATTTAGGATATGCACAGGATTTTGCTGTCTCTCACTGTTCTCCTTACGCATCAAGAGAACGGCCCTGCATCTGTTTTGGGTCATTTCCATTATTTAGCAGTGTTTTCTTGCTTCTTGGACGTGTGGCTGGACCTGATGATCCCAGGAGGACTCGCTGACCGTGTGTGCAGCCTTACAGAACTCTTACATTGTATTTTTAAGGTGCTCCTTTTGTTTTCCCCTTCCATTCAAAATATTCTGCCAAAAAAACTTGACTTTGGCTGTAGAGTGAAATAGACAGACTCTAAACTCTGGTCCCATCCCTGGCGTCCCCGAGGCTCTGAACCAGCTGTCCACACTCCCTAATGCCACCCTTCCAGTGCCCGATCTTTAGAGCTCTTGTCAATAGCAGAGGACAGAACGCACAGCAAGCCTGGGGATGGGCATTTACTACTTCAACCGCTCAGTACATTCTGACGGGTTTTCTGTTTTCAGTCATGGCAAACTCGTAGTTTTGGTAGCAGTTCTCCATTTCCTGTTAGAACCTTTAATGAGGATTATCGTAGAAATCCTCATATGTTGAACTTTTCAGGAATACAAAACATACGAAAAACAAGGAACCCGCACAGGTCTGCACCAGGTCCTCAGTGTCGCAGCACCCAGGTTGGTGTTCTAGGGATTCCTGAGCATGCGAGCAAGGGGGTCTGTGGTTCTTGTGCCTTCTCTTGGTCTCTTTTCCTTCTGTTAGTTTGTCCTGTCTAACTTCAATGAGATAGCTTTTGTTTAACCATATTATATTTTATTTTGTTATTTTTTTAAAAAATGAATGAATGAATGAATGAATGAATGAATGAAAATATAGCCATAAAAGCAAAGAATAGCAATGAACTGTGTCACTTATCCCTGCTGGGTGAGGGAAGATCAGTTGTCTCCAATGGAGTGACATGGAGCATGTCAACCACTCGGGGGCAGACCTCATGTTTGGGAGTAGTTGCCAACATATAATGGTCTCCACA
>JAQHUG010000020.1:5768512-5782383 GCA_028555095.1 Dicrostonyx torquatus | reverse complement strand
ATAGACAGATACTCCACGATGTTCCATGGACTATGTCACTGTAGATACATAGATACTCCACAATGCTCCATGGAGTAGTTCAGGAAGTCTACAGAAAGGAATCTGAATGTTTTTACTGCCAGGGAAAGGTAAACATGTGAACAGAAAGATTCTTGTAGATGGATGTGGACATCTATAATGAGTTCATGGATCAGAACATTGCAGATTCTCCACAAATGTGTACAAAGTTTATGTATTAAAAGATACTGAACGGGAAATGCTTGCATGTTGGACTATAGCTAGGACAAGAAGGAGGGTGGGGAGAGAAAGTTTTATTTGTCTAATGAATATTTATAACAGGCCGAGTATGATCCACATAAACCTTTTGCTCCCCAAGTTGCTTCTCGTCTGTGTCTTATCACATCAGCGGTATGAACAGATGGGCAGGCCAGAGGGAGCAGAGGAGGATAGTGGTGGAAGGGGAAGGTGCTAAGCACCAAAATGTAGCTGGAAAGAAGTGAGTTCTAGTGTCTGCAGCACAATGAAGTGACAACAGTTGACAGCAGATTGTCATGAAGAACTAGGAGAGAGGAATTCAACACTTTCCGATCAGAGAAATGGTAAGTGAGCAAGGGGCTGGAAATGTTGGTCACTCGACTGTGCTGACGCCCTCCACTGTAACCCCACACAGGCTCAACTGTGTGCCAGTTGAAAGTAGAAATAATCACCATTTTATCCTGCACAGCTCCAGAGAGCACAACTCAGCTTACCTGGAGACAGGCTTTCCTTCTGAGAACGCAGAGAGATCTTCTTTCCAGGAGACGGCTCACACGATAGACTGAGTCACCTCCAGGCAGAGCATCTGGGTGAAATGGACACACAACAAGACATGGGTGCTGCAGAGATGTGGCCTCTGGTGCTCAACATCAGCACCGAAGTGAGGACTGGAGAAGGCCCAGGAGGTTGGGGCTGTTGTCTGTGCACACAGGTGGAGGGAGGAAGCCTGGGGAAGGGACCAGCTCTGGGCGTGCACCAAAGAGTCCACATACTGTAGTGGCTGGGACAAAGAGGCAGGCGGGCTGATGATGGAAAGTGACAGGATTTTAAGCAATTTGATGGAAACAGGAAGTAGGGAAATCATTGTGGGACTTCTTAGCAGGTACACAGGCTGAATACAGTTAGACACACACACAGAGCGTTTGATTCAGGAAGGGGACGTCTTCAGGAGGGTAGAGAATGTGGGGTCCCACATAAGATAAGGGGGAGGGGCGGTGAGATGTGTCACTGTGTAAAATTCTGTTGACAAAGCCTGACAACCCGAATTCAGTCCTAGAAATTCACACAGTGGAAGGAGAGAACAGATTCCATCCAGTTCTTTCTCTGACCTCTACATGTGTGCCTTGGCAATCCCCCAACAAACATATAATAAAAAAACATAATATCTAAAGAAAACAGAAGTGGGAGGAGCTGGCATAGTTCTGTATCTAATGTGCAGAGAGACACAGCGGTCAGCAGGCACATGGGACAGACAGCAAGGCTGCCTGAAGGTGAGAGGGGATGGCACTGGATCCAGGGCTGACCGTCAACACCCTTTCATCTCCCTGCTTGTAGCTCAGTCTACATTACCCCGTTTTTCTGTCCGTGCTTCCTGTGGGTTTTTGTGCTGGCCGTAGACCATCCTGCTGTTCATGCTCCACCTTCTCCCAGCAAGGGGATCTCTCTCCCAACTGTGTCCTCAGCCTTCGCCACACAAGTGTCTCAGCCTCTACAATACTCTGCCAGCCACACTGTCACAGTGGCCTCCAGGGCTCAGTGTGTAGCCTTCCCCATCACTAAGCACCTGCTATATACCCGGCACTAGTCTGATTACTAGATTCAGCCTGCGAAAGTATGCACGGCTCTTCTCTCTTCTGTGGAAGCCCACATTTTCTTACTGTGGGCCAGAGTCTGGGCCTTTGTTCTTAATTCTCTTTCCCCAGAAGTTATGCTGCAAGTCCAAAGTCCAGGTGGTCTGGTATGCAAGTCTTTGTTCTAAATTTAAGATCATGCAATGAAAGATTTTATAGGGGAGGATGGTTATAAAATGCATTTTATTTATTCTTTTTTTTAAAAAAAATATTTATTTGTTATGTATACAATATTCTGTCTGCGTGTATTCCTGCAGGCCTGAAGAGGGCACCAGATCTCATTACAGATGATTGTGAGCCACCATGTGGTTGCTGGGAATTGAACTCAGGATCTTTGGAAGAGCAGGCAATACTCCTAACCACTGAGCCATCTCTCCAGCCTCCATTTTATTTATTCTTAAGAATTTCATACCTGCAAACGACGTCCTTTGATTATATGCACCCCTGCTCCTCTTCCTAACTCCTCCCAGATACCTCACCCTCCCAAACTAGTGTCCTTTTAATTATTTTAATTAAAAAATAAATTTCATCTTATTTTTTGATTGTTTTGCTTGTATGTATGTCTGTGAACCACATGGTCTGTGAACTTCCATGGTGACCATGGTGTGGGCTCTGATATCCGCCAGCCTGAGGATGCCATGCAACTCGGTAGCTGAAAGCTAACAATTTAGAAAGACAATAGATAAGAATTTGGCTCCAGCCTTCCTTTTCACTTGTAGATTGCTCAATGAGAGGTGGCTAACTCCAAAGCTGGTAAAGGAATCCAGGTGTGTGTGTGTGCTGTGGGGGGGTGCCCTGGAAAAGGAATATGAATAGAAAATTCCTCAAGAGTTGGGGGGAGCATTCAGAGCATGAATTAGCTTGGGAGAGGCACAAAAAAGACAAGGTCACCCTGTAAAGGACAGGGGAAGTCCGAAGCGGCCTTTGAACGGTGATGGTGTGAAAGCCTGTTTCTTCCTCGCGCCTCCGGGAACACATTTGGGGAAAAACACCAGTTTCTATGTTGGGGCGATGGTCCCCGACACCATGGAAACCAGAAGAGGATGTTGGATCCCCTGAAACTGGAGATTTAGACAATTGTGAGCCCTCCATGTGGGTGCTGAAAATCAAACCAGGGTCATCTGTAAGATTTCTGGTCAGTACCGACTTGATTTCGCCATGGCCTGTGACCAGTGTGTCTAGTGTTTTCAGCATGGGGTCTTACCATCAAGTTAAGGAGGGCAGTTAAGAGCAGTGGTAACATGCATATTGTTTGGACTTATTTCTGGGACACCTCTGATCAACAACGCAAGGGGAGGAATCCCACACCAGCATGAGGCCTTTTATTTGGCAACATATGGATTCTGGGAGGATCATTGTCCCCTGTGTAGGACAACTCCAATTAAACTCTTTTTATTACCTATACACACATATATGGAGTATATAATAATTATGTTGATGCAAATATGTAGTATTCAACAAATATGCATAATGAATGTATCAATATGTATTACATACAGCTTATAAAGTGGTCCATTTCCATATGGCTTTTTAAAGATCCTTGGTGTTAGTTATCCTTCATTTGGCTATAAAATGAGCTATAATTAAAAGAAATAATTTTTGAATATTTCCAGCACAAGAAACAGCCAATATAGAGACACTGGAATTGTTATTTAAGCTGATTTGGTGTCTCTCTCACACATACACACACACACACACACACACACACACACGATTACATCTCAATTGGAAAGAGTGACCTATAATATGACCAGATGGGTTCTTAGCTGTCCCCCCACAGCCACCATCCATCTCCCTCTCCTGCCTTTGAGCGGTCACCCCCATAAAGAGACAGCTTCTAGAGCCTTATTTCCTTCCTTCTGAGGGTGACAGCATATTCTCTTTACATTGACGCCTGTCTACTTTGTTTTCTATTATAAAAACACCGCAAATCATAAACACCATAACCAAAAGCAACTTGGGAGGAGAGGGTTTTCTCGACTTCTGTGTCTGGACCATTGATCACCATGGAAAGAATCCAGGGCAGGAACGCAAGCAGGAATCTGGAGGCAGGAGTTGACACCTAAGGCACTTAGGACATTGTAAACTTGTTTGCACCTCATGGTACTGTACGGTTCATGGCTCGTGCTCAGTCTGCTTTTGTAAACAACGCCCCAGGACCATCTGTCCAGGGTGACACTGGCCACGATGGGCTAAACCCTCACACACCGACAATATTTGAGAAAATGAATCACAGACTGCTCACAAGCCAAGCAATGCAGACAATTTTTCAACTGGTATTCTCTCTTTCTAGGTGACCCCAGCTTGTGTCAAAGACAAAAGTTGAACCCCACAACCCCCAAGTCTCTCTGAAGCTCTCAAATATGGCGTTCCATGCATGGCCACAGTCTTGGCTTTGCATCCTAAACCAAACAGCCTCCATTCATGGTGCAGGGTGCATCTACTCTGCCGTTTTCTTTTCCATTTCTAATTAGCTTTGGGGTTTAATAATAATGAATAAAGCTTACAGACCTTGAGTCTTAGAGGCAGCCACATTAAGTTCACGGTTGAGATAGGCCGGCCGAGTGGGGCATCACTGCAGCCGAAGGATTCAGCTTTGCTGGGAACTGACATAGACCAGGGCTATCTCAGTGACTCTTATGAACATTTAGAACCATGCTAATGTTAATGACTGTTGTATTCACATTGACCTTGGAGTTAAAACCCACCAGTCCTCTTCTCTGTGCATGAATGTACCCGACCCCAACCCTGTGAAAACTCAGGCCTGGACTGTATTTCAGGAACCGTGCTCATCTCAAGCCTTCAGCTGGGAAAAGCTTTCTGTAAATCTTCGCCCACACACTCCGCTTTGACCCACAAGCTGTAAGCGGGTAATTATAGAGAGCGTATGTATATGTAACATGGTTCTGGGGGCGGAAGCGCTTCTGTTTCGTCTTTATTGTCTACGACTGGATGCCAGCATTTCTGCTCACGCAGGCACTCCCTGCCTTTGCCATGGAGATTCTGCAGATTTCTTCTTTTAGTATTGTTCAGCACTCCTTTGGGAATACTTATAATCTGACGTGTCTCACTGTGTGCCCTTGACAGATGAGGAGATAAAATCCTGGCACCCAGAGTCCTGGGGGCTGGCTGAGATTCCAGCTGTGTTCTTTGCAGGTATGTGTCATACTCCCTTGGGCCCACGTTCCCTGATAGGTGGAGGAGGGATGCTAATACAGAGCAGGGTTGGTGTGAGAAAGAGATCAGGGGGAAAAGTCGCTTCCGGTGTGTCTGTGGCGGCGTGTCATAGTTGTCCATACACCCGTGCTCACCTCTGCCGGCAGACTGGGGTCACTCAGTGCCAAAGCTAGTTCCGGCTCAGTCCCTTCACTTTCTCCCTTGCTTAGTGCAGGCTTTGGCTCAGAGGAGCTGAGTTCATGCTTCTTAGCTGAGAAGTTGCTAAATAAATGATCCCACCCACAAACCCAAACAAGATAGCTGGGTGGGACTGGGAGGTGGCTTGGATGACAAAGGGTTTTGTGCCTAAGAACAGTGATTTGAGTTGGACACCTAATACCCACATAAAAATCTAGGCATGACTGTTCCTGCTTGCAGTCATACACGGGGGCGGCAAAGTCAGGTATGTATCCCACTGCCAGGCTAGCTTAAACCCTGAAATAACCACACAGAAATTGTATTAATTAAATTACTGCATGGCCCATTATCTCTAGCCTATTATTGGCTAAGTCTCACATCTTGATTTAACCCATTTCTACCAATCTGGGTAACACCATGAAGTCGTGGATTACCGGGAAAGATTCTAACCAGCATAAGCTCAGGCAGGAGTTTCATGGCATCTCGCTGTCTCTGCCTTCTTCCTCCCAGAATTCAGTTCTGTCCTCCCATCAAAAGGTCAAGACAGTTTCTTTATTCAACCAATGAAAGCAACATATAGACAGAAGGACCTCCTCCATCACAGGTAGATCCTGAGATCTCCCGGTCAGCCAGCCCAAGCCATCCAGCTGTGTTCCAGAACAGCGAGAGACCCCAGCTGGGAAACAAGGTGGACAGCTCCTGGGAGCAAACCAAGGTCCTCCTCTGGCCCCGTGTATGCACATGTACCCATATGCCCACACACTTGCACACACATAGGGACACACATGCAAAAGAGAACTAGGAAGTTTTGTACCCCTTCTTTGGTCCCCTGTTTTATTTGCTGTCAGTTTCATCACCCGAGAGAAGCTCGTTCCTTCGTACCATCTCAGCTCATGACTATGAGCGTGAAGATGCCACGGTTGATGTGCTGAGCATCCTACCTGATTATGTGCGAACCCAACTGTGTATCCATGCCAGTCTAACATCACTTGCTGCCAGTCAGCTTACTAACAAAGTCAACTAACTCAGAATTCGGGTCACAGCAAATAACCATAAAGGTGACGTTTCTTCATGCCTTGGGTAGGGCTTGTGAAGGATTGTGACTTCTATTTTGAGACATATTGTTTATGTTCTAGTAACATACACATCTTCATTTGACAAGGACAATTACTTCTTTCATTCCTGTTTTTGGATCTAAACATCATAGAATAAGGCTGCAGTAAAGGAGCGGAAGCATCTGCTTGTTTGTGTCATTGGACACTCTCGGGATGTGAGCATTTTTTCTCGTGCTCTTCTGCAGAGTGTGTGCCACCTTTCCTGGTGACCTGTAATAACCCCGGGAGGCTGGACACTGGAGTGGGAGCAGAGTGTGTGCCACCTTTCCTGGTGACCTGGAATAACCCCGGGAGCTGGACACTGGAGTGGGAACTGGAGAATGGCCTGCAGCAACCCCTCTTTTAGCATGACTGAGGTAGACACACTCCTGGCAAATGAAGCAGTCTTCTTTGAGAAGACTCTGGAGAACTGAACCTGAGCAGGCAAAAGGTAAACACATGGTGGGGGTGCAGAGAACATGGAAGCAGACCCTTTCTGGATGGGCAAAGGGTAAGAGGGGCTGATTCTGTAGTGCTTTTCTGTGGGGGTTGGTGTATGGCGTGCTCATTCCACTCTACAGAGTCAGAAAAGACTGATGGGTCAGGACTTTGAGGGGAGTCAGTAGACCCTTGGAGAAGGATGGAATCTTCAATCTGCTTGAGGGTGTCTATGGCTGAGTCCTGAATCAAACTGAGCTGGGCAGACCCAAACCACAGAAGCTAAGACCTGAGCCACTTCTGAGAAACTGGGTCATTGTGGCTCTGGACATTTGCAGGAGCCCTCCAGCCTGCACACCCACACCCCAGAACACTGAGGCATGGGCATGCAACTTTCAAGAAAAGACAGAGTTAAATCGGTGAGGGACAGAAATATTCACGTATAATTCAGAATTTGCCTGCCTTGTAGACTCAAATATTTTTAACACAATGCTCTTGTAATGGTAAAAATAAAATGGTGCTATTCTCCGAGGAACCCATGGGCCACTAGGGGCAGCAGGTCCCAGGCAGAGAGCCCTGTGGTGGGTGAGAGACCTCCATGGGTCAGCTGGTCCCATGAGAAGCTGCAGTGGGTGAGAGACAGAGACGGATAGGCGCCATGCAGAGAGAGGGTTTGGGTATAGTTTATTCAGCGAGTTATGGAGCAGAAAGGAAAAGGGGGAAGGAGAGAAGGCGGATAAGAAGAGAGAGGCAGAGAGAGAGAGAAAGAGAGAGAGAGAGAGAGAGAGAGAGAGAGAGAGAGAGAAGGGGGTGGAGAGGAGAGAAGAAGCTACCTCTACAGGAGAGAGATGGAAAAGAGAGAGCACAGACTGGAGGAGGTGGGATATCTGCTTCCCTAGGCAGAAGGGGAGGGGTTGGGAGAGGGTGGGGTTTGTTCCTTAAAGGGACAAGGTACCAGCTGACAGACCAGGCCAGCAGATCTCTTATTTTAAAAATGGACATCCCTAAAAAAATGGAAAGCCCTGTTTATCATTTTCACTTTCTAACTTTTTTGTTCTGTGTCCCTATGGGTTAAAAATTTTATTAAATTACCTTTATGTCTCTGTGTATTTGCCTTGTCATTCAAGAGTGTTCAGCCGACTTCTCTTGGAAAACATGTAAAACTTTGCTGTTCGCTTCTGAGTTTGGCTGTGTCCTGTCCCTGCACTGCCTTAGCACACACAGCCTTTGTTCCGATTACCCAGTGGGTTAGATGACTCCTGAGACATGGCTGCATCTGTCTGGCATGGATGTGTGTGTGGTGCCTCACAGTGGTGGTGGTCCCTCTCTCTGTGGCCGCATTATTGCTTTCTAACAGTTAGAGATCAGCAATCCCTCTGCTACCACCCCAAACTGGTGACATGAAAGACGGACACCAGGAAAGAGTGTTGTGCTCCCAGGCAGACCAGCAGCCTCTTTCCCGTCACCCAAGGTACCCAGACAAGTGGAAATAAAAGATGGACACCAGGAGAGAATGCTGTGCTCCCAGGCAGACCAGCAGCCACTTTCCCGTCGTCCAGGGCACCCAGACAGGTGGTTTTCAGTGCCTACCTCCAAATGGAGGCTGCATTGATGTTTAAAAATTTGGGACCACAAGATTGATGGAGTCAGAGACCTCTGGTCAGCTTTTGGAAAGTTAGCTTAGTGGGTATTCAAAAGTGGAGAGACGTCACCTATCCTGAACAATATTCGTTTCTCCAGTGTGTGCTAAGACCCCTTGAGACTAAGTGTGGAGGCACAAAAATGCGAGCCCATTTTCACGTTGACCAAAGGTCAAAGAATTGGAACTTTCCTCTCGTCCTTCAAGGTTATTATGTTTCCACCTCAAACAAAGGTCCCACCTAGATTTAGAGCAGAGAGTTCTGTTCTCGCAAGGTTATTGTCAACAGGTGTGGCTCATAGCCAGACCTTGTGTTTCAGGAATAGAGAAGTAGATATTTTCCTAGTTCTAACAACAGTCTAAGGATCCAACTAAGTTCCAGTTCCATTAAGGAGATAACTTGGGATTCCACCCAGGGAGCAGTTTGCCTACAGAATGTTTTGGTCTGGGGTGTGAGCGTGACTTGTTCTGTCCTAGCAACAGAATGTTTAACTATGGACGGAGCCCGTGACCTTCAACTGGTCTGTTCATTTCCTTGTATCCAGTTAATGCAGTTTCTTATCTCACTCCTATCTTTTGGGGTCACGGGTATTTAAAGCAATTGGAAATTAAATGCGGATGAATTTCAGCACTCACTGGAACTCCCTCCTGATACTGTTCTATGTTTCTCTTTTATTATTTTCATTTGCATTTTCATATTCTCTAGTAATATTTTCTAAATCTCCACACCTCTACCCTGGCACGAGGTATTTCTGTCGAGGCTGGTCCCCAACAAATAAGTAGCTGTTGTCCAGTACAGCAATGGTTGTGCTGTTCTGAGGGCTTGCCATAGCTTCTGGACTCTGGAATGCAGACCGGATGGTTCAGTCCCCAGACCCCAAGCTTTCTCCCAAAGTTATATCCCCTCCCTTGTTTATGAATAAAAGACAAATTACACACACATGTGCTCCATCACCTACACAACAGAACAACAGAGGGCATCACAGAACTGTCCAACGGCTCTGTGCGAGGAGCCACATTAAAGCATGTTTGACTTCGCAGAAGGCTGGCAGCTGACTCCCCGAGAAAGTGAGGAAGAGGAGGTGAAGGAAGAGCAGAGACACCTGTGCCAAGAACACCTCAGTGGGAGCACAGCACTCAGAGAGGGGGAACTGTTACCTTTTCTAGCTTCAATCAGTGGCTATGATGAAAACTCCCTGGCCAAGAGCAATACGGGGGCGGAAAGAGTTTATTTGTCCATAATTCCTGGTTACAGTCCATTATTGCGGGAAAGCGGACACAAATCTGCTGCATTCACCCTGGTTTAGTGGTTATTCAGTAACAGGACCCTCTGGTTGCACCCCTGGGAGGAGAGGATATCTAGAAAGGAGGAGAATTTGGTTTACCCAAGGCTAGCTCTGGGTGAGGGATTCCTTCCTTCGTGATGTCTTTGTTTCACTGGGGCAGAAAGGGGGGCTTTGTTCTGAGACAGTTTCTTTGTGTTTATAGACACTCCATTTGCGAGCTAATATTTGAACAAACTCTATTAGCTTAGGGAAGGACTGTTCCCATGCCAGCTCATCCAGCAGCCCTCACACTCCCGATCCAGCCAATTATTCTCTTCTGCTCAGTCTCCAGACCGGTCCATCTATCGCTCACGACCACAGGTGATTGGATCAATAATGTTGAGCAAAGTGTGCCCTTTGCCCCAGGGCAATTAAGTTAAAATAACACTCATTTATTCTTCTAATGGCAATCCTTTCGGTGCACCGCTAGGGTTTGTAACATCTTGTCTTTCATTAGTCTCACATCTTTATCAGTTTCTCTAATGTGTTTTTATAATTGATTCAACTCTGTAATATACTGAAGTAGAAAAATTATTCCCCCTCCAAATAATACCCAGAGTATCACGATTACCAGTGTTTAGGGGCTTGAGTTTGTTCATATATTTGTTGCTACAAAGAAAAAAAGAAGCCAAAATAAATGAATAGACGTTCACAAAGTAAGGAGTGGGTAGGATTCTGTCCCCCAAATTCTTAGCAGCACTCGGATATTTAAGAAGCGCTACGATTGAAAAGAAACTCATTTGCTAAATATTCCTTTTCAGTTTGGCTTTCAGTGGAGCGTCTTTTCCACCCCAGTCGTAGTGAGCTGAATTACTTCGGCTAAATTACTCTCAGCCTAATCAGATGCAACTCCGGAAGACGGAGCCTCCTGTAACTATGAGCAATTAATCGAAGCAGTCTTAAAGGTTCTTCTTCATCAGAGGGATTGTCTTCAGGGATCAGTCACTTTTACAGAGCTTGGGAGAAACATAGAATACAGAGCAGGGTCCAACTGTCAGTCATCCTGGCGCTTCCTCCTTTCTGTTGCCTGTCAATCTCTCTACTACTAAGTCATATTCCCAAATGAGCCTTCTTAAACAGGCAACAGAAAGGAGGAAATGCCAAGCATATGCTTGGTAACCATGAGAGAGAGAGAGAGAGAGAGAGAGAGAGAGAGAGAGAGAGAGAGAGAATATAATATATATTATGGGCCATAAACCTCATTTCCAGCAGCAGTAGGAACGTAGATGAAAGCCACCTCTACTCAGGAGAGTGAGATGGGAAGGCTCAGTGAGAGAATACTTACGTTTTAAAGCTCTTTGTGAGCGGTGATGCTGGTGACGCTCTCTCTCATGACAATGATCTCCCATGGAATTCTAATATTACAGGAAACACTGTCATTGTTAACCACAAACTCGGAGCTTCACGGGATCGTAATTTCACCATTAGAATGTTTGTGTGATTCTCAGGTGCCTTACTCTATTCCAGGGAGTGATTAAGACTGAGAAAACTGAGTCCCGTCCTGCTTCTTAAGGCTGAACACAAAAGACTACCAGGTTTCTTCCTGGTTGCCACTAGGTGGGGACAGTGGCAGCAGCTGCTTCTGCACGGAGCAGCTAAGAATAGAAAGCCCCTCACAGAAACAGGGGGCCCCCAATCTGGAATGCTGTTGCTCATTGTAAGCGGCCTCTTTCGAAGAGGAATTGCTTTTAGTTGCAGGGACCTCTTGCGTCCGCATCACTTGTCCCACTTTTGGACAGCCCCGTTGTCAGGCTATACCTTCTTGACTCTACGGCGTTCATTCTTCCAGAGGACAGCCGTGGTGACAGCCATGCTGAGATGGTGAGGACAGAGAGTGTGGGCAATCCTGGAGAACGATGAAAGGAAGACGGAGAGCATATCAACATCTCGAAAGCAGGAGAGCTGGTGGTCGGTGCTCCAAAGACGCAGGCTTAGCAGTAGATGCTGTGTGCCTATTGCCAGGAAGAGAAAGGACAGATGAAGCCTTGAAAGGCACCGAGGACCTGGCCCTTTTGGTGAGAATGGGAGAAACACACTGACTCAACCCTGGAGGAAGTCAGAGCCCCTGGAACTGGGGTCACTAGCAATTGGGAGCTGCCTGACCTGGTGCCGGAACCCAAACGTGGGTGCTCTGCCGGAGCAGCGCGGGCTCTGAACTGCGAGCCGTCTCTCTCTCCTCATCTACTTGGTTTGTCAAAGGCCGCAGCAGTAAGAAGAGTTGACTGTGCAGCTTGTGACAGGTCAAAGCCTGTGATCACCTTTAGGAGTTCTGGTTCCTTCAGGGGTTCTGGTTTCCAGAACACTTTTAAAACTGATGATTTTTGACTATGAACTTTATAAAAAAAAAGTCATTCTCAAATTTGTAGACATTAGACATTGTGAAAATTTAGAACTGCTTAAAAAAATCACGATTTCCACAAGAAAATTGTCTGAAGTGTGGTTATTTAGAGCTGTTAGGGAACATCTGTTAGCCAGGGGTGGCACAACACCTTCAATCCCAGTGCGCGGGAGGCAGCAGCAGGCAGATCTCTGGAGTTGGAGAATGAGTACCAAGGTAGGCTCCAAAGCTACATGAGGGCCTGGGGAGGCGAGCAGGCATCATGCCCACTTGAGGCCTGTGTCTCCACAACACGTGTGCTTTCTTCCCTGGAAGCACAGTTGGAAACAAGCTGATTCCAAATCTCAGTTGTCACTTCCGTCCCTCTAGAGCCCTGGCCAACTCTGTGACTGACTCAGAAGTGTTCCTATCACCTCAAAGGCTGGCTGACATGTCAGCACACATTCTATGCCTGGCTGTCTCAGCCAGTGGGGTCACCATGCCCAGTTAACCCTTCAGCAGCAGCCGGCCGAGTGGGGCAGATGGAGGAGAAGGAGGCAGGGTCCTTACGCCTTTTACTAAACTTGGCTGAGAAAGGAGGAAGAGAGGAGGCAGAGGCCAAGAACTACTGCCTCCCCGTCTGGCCGGCTGAGATGCTCAGCGTAACCCCATGGATGGATGGCCCTTGATATTGCTCGCTGTGATGGATGAATGGCTCTTTGTTTTAATGTTCTGCTCTTTAGCATACTGATTGATTAAGTGTGAAATGCTAATAACCTTGACGGCATCTTGGTTTTTTTTTTTTAATTCATCCAATTACTTACTCCACAGCCACTAATAATCCTACACTATACAGAACAATTCTGAAAACTGAATTAGGATTTGGTCTTACACAAAGTTGACATTTTTTGTTTGTTCGTTTGTTTGCTTGCTTTTGGTGCTTTTGAGACAGGATGTGTGTGGCCCTGTCTTATCTCACAGTCACTACATAGCCTGTGATGGCCTCCACACACTGTAATCCCCCTGCCTCAGCCTCCTAAGTGCTGGAATGACAGGTGTGCACCACTGTGCTCCGCTGAAATCAGTCATCTTAAGTTAATAAGCTTTATTCTCTGTGTTCTTTTTAGTAATTATTTATTTGCTTAGTGTTAGGGAACAAGGCTGCTCACCCATCATGTGGCAGTCAGAGGATGACATGTGGCTGTCAGTTTTCCCTGTCTACCATGTTGGACCCTGGGGTAGAACTCAGACAGGGCTCTCACCAGTTCTGTACTGTGGGCAGTTAACAGTGATGCTGCCCTATTTTTTTCATTTAAAATTTTTATTCATTTTTAAAATCTTTTATTCATTTTACATATCAACCACAGTTCTCTTCCCCCGATTCTCTCCTATCCCCCCCCCCAGCCACTCCTCCCAAAGGGTAAGGCCTCCCATGGGAAGTCAACAAAGTCTGTCACATCACATTGAGGCACAAACAAGGCCCTCCCCCTGTATCTAGGCTGAGCAAGGTATCCTACACAGGGAATAGGGTCCAAAAAGCCAACTCATGCATCAGGGATGGATCTGGTTCCACTGCCAGGGGCCCCTCAAACAGACCAAGACACACAACTGTCACCTACATACAGAGGGCCTAGTTTGGTCCATGCAGGCTCCCCAGTTGTTGGTTTAGAGTTTGTGAGTTCCCACAAGCTCAGTTCAGCTGTCACTGTGGATTTCTCCATCATGATCTAGACCTCCTCCCACTTGCTCATATAATCCCTCCTCCCTCTCTTTGACTAGACTCCCAGAGACCGGCCTGGTGCTTGGCTGTGGATCTAT
>JAQHUG010000020.1:5742752-5765444 GCA_028555095.1 Dicrostonyx torquatus | reverse complement strand
CAAAGCTGCAGAGAAACCCTGTCTCGAAAAACCAAAAATAAATGAATAAATAAATAGTGTTAAAGAAATCCATACTTAATTTCTCTCATTTAATGTTTGTGCTTAAAATTCTACCTGTCAGGATCGTCTACCTGACTTTCTCATTTTTTCCCTTCTGTGTGTATTTTGTAGATCCTGGAGTTCTTCTGTATTATTTTTTTTAAGGTGAATCTCACGTATGTAGTGTGGAGGTGGTTCTTACTTTGTGGGACAAATTGAAAATATGGATTTGACTGATATCACTGATCTCAGCTCGGTCATATTGTGTTGTTGTGTGTCCCACTATGAAGGACATTGCAAGCATAGGTACTTACATTGCTCTCTTTGTCCTTGGTGGTTTCCATGGTACTTAGAAACTGTGTATCTGTGTATAGTGATTCACATTTATATGGTTGCCACAACTGTTTCCTCTTAACATCTTCCTAGCCATGTCCTAAAAACATAAGCAAAAATAGCTCCGCCACGTTCAAACAGTTACTACAATTTTTAAAGCTTGTGTGGGAAATTAATTAATAAGGAAATATAAGTGTATCTGACATTTCAAAGATCCAGTGACAAAGAAAAACCAAATTCATACCTCGATAGTTGGTTCTCTCAGTGTGAATATGCAAATCTAATAAAATTAAAAGCAAACTTCCAAGAGAATTTATTTGGTTTGCAATTGCATGAATGGTTTCAAAATTGGTATGAGATGTAAGCCTTGGGGAAAAACAAAGAAATTCTTCTAAAACCTATTTAGCAGATGTCAGCAAACACTGTAAAGCTGCTGGAGTCAACTCAGTATGGGCTTGGCACAAAGATAGATAAATAGATTTGTTTAACCAAATAATAAATCAAATAGCATTAATGACATAGAAGCCAGAAACATGTTTCAGTACCCCATGGGGTGAAATATTAAACACAAATGGTAGTTAGCTCTTTGGGAAGGGATTGGCTTCTCTAACAAATGGTGTTGGCCCTCTGCTTCTCCATTCAAGAAGGGACCCTAAGGCGTATGAAGGGGGCAGCTCCCAGCCTGGCCTCAAGTGTCTCTTTGCATGGGCAGAGAAGGAATGACAATGGCCACGGGGAAGTTTAACTATATAGTGTGAAATTCTGTATTTGGCATACAAAGCATAAATTTGGTCTTGGCAAATCGCAGTGTGGTAGTTTGTAATAGATGGGCCCCCATCATATCATAGAGAGTGGAATTATTAAGACATGTGTGGCTTTCTTGGAGTGGGTGTGGCCTTGCTGGAGGAAGTGTGTAACTGTGGTAGTAGGCTTTGGTGTTTCTTATGCTCAGGACACCGCTCAGTGTCTCTGCTGACTGCCTGTGACCTGGGTACCAAGACGTAGCCAGCACCATGTCTGCCTGCATGCCTCCATGCTCTCTGCCATGTTGATAACGGGCTGAACCTCTGAAACTATAAATAAGACACTCCAATTCAATGTTTTTCCTTTATAAGAGTTGACGTGGTCATGACGTCTCTTTACAGCAATAGAAGCCCTAAGACAAGGAGGATGTTTTTCTTGTCCCATTAAAGGGAAGTGAGATAACCATGGATACGTTTGAGAAAAAGCATTGAGCAGATATGAAGTATCTGTTGGAGAAAATTAAGTGTTGAAGGCAGGGAGGCTGAGGCACAGAGGGAAAGCCCAGGAGTCTTCAGACAGGAGAAGGGTCCCGGTCACACAGCTTCACTTCCCTCTTGACCCAGAACCTTTCTTCTCCCTCGCTGTGCTCCATCTTCATCCTGCTCTTTGTCCCGCTTCTTCCACCGCTGGTGACTCCCAAGGGATGCACAGCAGGTGTCAGTCGGGTGAAGCTGAAGTCTGAGGTTCCCCAGAGTATGGGATGCTCATCGTGAAGACACTGTCAGCAGAGAGGGCAGCAGCTGAAGGACTGCCTGCGTCTGCAGCAGCTGACACACGCAACGCTGACTCATGGAACGGCTGCCTTGACAATCTTTGAAGGGAAAGACTGGCTTAGGCTTGAAGTCCTTTCAAACTGTGAACTACAGATGATGGGCTGGGGGTGGGGGGCGGAAGTTCGGAGCAGAAATCTGAAAACAAGCGTGGGCAGACCTCCTTGAATTCCAAGACACCTTCTGCTTCCTCTTAGGCCAGTTCTTTCGTGACTGTGGAGGCCACAGCTCTGAGGCCTTCTGTTGCTGATATCTCTTGTAAGATTGACATGACATTCTTACAGTTGTTTACTCAAGTGGATTTTTTTTCTTTTTTGAGGGGGTTGCTGTGACAGGGTCTCTCTATGTAGCACCCAACTACCCTGGAACTCACTCTGTAGACCATGCTGGCCTTGAATTCACAGAGATCCACTTGCCTCTGCCTCCCAAGTGCTGGGATTAAAGCCAGCTATAGCTCGATGGCTAATCAAGTATTTTAAAAGTAAGGTTTACTCTCCTTTTATGTCAAAATCATTGGTTTCAGATCACTCCTTATTTTGTTTATGAGGCTCTTGAGCTTTCTATAGGATTAAGTAATGTTCCCAGACTCACATAGCTTGAAAGTAAAAAAAAAAATTATATTTTTATTTTTTATAGATTTATTTTCATTTTGTGTGTTCCACCTGCATACGATGGTTTGAAAGAAAAGAACCTCCAGAGAGAGTAGCGCCATTAGGAGATGTGACTCTGTTGGCACAGGTATGGCCTGTTGGAGGAAGTGTGTCACCGTGGGGGTGGGGCTTTGAGGCCTCCTGTGCTCTACCTGCTCTGTTTTACAGTCCACTTCCTGTTCCTGCACCGTGTCTGATGACACACCTCCTTACTCCCTGCCATGATGATAATGAAATGAACCTGTGGAAATGTAAGCCGCTTGCAGTAGTTTGAGTGCAATTGTCCCCCATAATCTCATAAGGAATGGCACTATTCGGTGTGGCTTTGTTGGAGGAAGTGTGTCACTGTGGGGGCGGGCTTTGAGGTTTTCTGTGTTCAGGATACTGCCGACTGTCTCCATCGACTTCCTGTTGCAAGCAAGATGGAGCATTCTCAGCTATTGCTCTAGCACCGCATCTGGCTGCATGCCTCCATGCTCTTTGCCATGATGATAATGGACGGAACCCCTGAAACCGTAAGTGAGCCACCCCAATTAAATGTTTCCTTTATAAGAGTTGCCGTGGTCACGGTGTCTTTTCACCTCAATGAAAATCTTAAGACACCTGCATGTATGTAGATGAGTCTACCTGGTGCCCACAGAATTGTAGTCATAGACAGTTGTGAGCTGTCATGTCAGTGCTGGGAACCAAGTCTGGGTCCTCTGCAAGAGCATTCAGTGCTCTTTCCTGCTAAGCAATCTCTCCAGGCCCCAAGTTTGTAATTTTATTGAGGAGTTTGTCATTCCAAAGATTATCAACTCCTTACATCATAGATCACCCCCAAATAGCCCCCAACTAACTAGTTTAAGCAAAGAAGTAATATTTTGGGGGAACTTCTTTTTATCTAATACACATTACTTTTGTTCTATAAACTTAATTTAGTTGAACGATTTAACCAAGGGCTTTGATGTGAGCCAGCCTCGACTCTGAAGGCAGGCAAGTGCAGTTCTCTCCTGGCATTTTTCCTTATGCCCTTAGTGACCAGGTTTTTTGAGCGCAACAGTCACCAGATAGCCATTTGGCATCACAGGCATTCACCAGCATGCCTGGCTAAAAGAATTCATTTTGATAAAAACAGTTGGGAATACTAGTATTCGATGTTGTCATTGTAATTCCTGCCGTGGCAGTGTGAAAAAAAAACCGTCACCCACTTGGTTCTGTGGACTCCTAAGCAGTAGTAGCAGGGGAGGGCACGAGGACCAAGTTGACCCTTCCACGTGCAGGCGTCCAGCTGTCGCTGCTGAAGGGACAGGCTGGGGTCCCAGCAGATTCGCTACCCCGCATCTATCTTCCCTGAGCCTAGCGACAGGCACTGTGATTGGTTGCCCAGGGAAATTCTGCTGTTGTCTCCGTATAGATTTTGGTGTGGTTCTGCCAGGCAGTAATGTACGACCCACTGTCATGACTCTTCCTCGGCCCTTCCTCATCCCCTGGGGAGATCATTCTTTAAAAGCCCAGGTTTCTTTCTGCCAATTTTCAAGGACTCTGGAGTTCCGGGACAGTGTGCTTCTGGAATTCGTTAGGTTGAAGACAAAAACTCAGAGTCTTTGCTGAGTGCATCTCTTTGTGCAGCAGTCGTAACTGCATGAGGAATGCATTTAACCTTCTCATCACTGAGTCCAGGAGGGCGCTCCGCTGAGCTTCACTCTTCCGTTCAGAATGATGAGGGCAAATCTCCCCAGGTCCCTGGTGTCAAAGAAGGCAAACGGTGGGGAGTAGCTGAGATATTCTGAAATTCAACATAGAGGAAATAGCCTAGTTAAAAAAAAAAAGTCTTGTCATTAGGAAAGGGAATTGAAAAATCACTGAGGTGAATTCTATGCAGACAGAAAGACCAGGAGATGAATGTTGCGCCCACTCCGTCAATATGATATCAACCGAGAAGCTAGTGACACAGCCCTTGGGTGAGAAAACATAAGTCAGGCAGACACTAGGATGCATACCATTTACTTTGCTATAGCGGGCCTGCTTGGAAAAGACATCAGCTTTTATTAAGGATATATTTTTATGTGTGTATGTGTCTATATATGTGTGTTGGAATATGCAAGCCATGGTGCATGTGTGGAGGTCAGAGAAGACCATGTGGGAGTCTACCACGTAGATCTCAGGGCTTTTACTCAGGGGGGTCCCAGGAATTGAACTCCTGTCACCAGGCCTTGTGGCAATAACCTCCATCTATTAAGCTGAGTGGAGGGTACAATAGTTTGCTTCTGAAAGCATCTGGTCCTCACCCAATCCTCTGAGAGCTTGAAAGTCACACGGTAGAGCACAGCACTTCGCAACGGAAACTCATGCCCCCTCCCAGATAGCACTGTCTCGGGGTCGCCAGGCTTCAACTATGCAGAACTAACCTTGCTAAGCATGTATCAACATTCTCTGGAGCTTGTGACTGACCAGTGGCCAGGAGCCATTCCCGCAGCACTGATTGTCTCCCTCAAGTCTGTGTGTAGTCTGTGCTGTACTCTACCTCAGATGCGAGCGGAAGGGTCACCCGGAAGGGATTGCTCACCCCAGGGAAGGTGATGGCTGGGACTCTGTAACAATGGGCTCTCTTGAGCCTCCATGTTTGAGAAGAATGCTGTCAGTCCCTCGAGCTGTCAATGTCACCCATTGAGGCTTCACATGGGGGACAGTGGAGTTTCTGTTTCTTTCCTCTTCCTCCTGCAGACCCTCTATGGTGTGTTCTCAATGTAACACTCAGCTTGAGCCTGCTAGAGCAAACCTTGTCCTTAACTATAAACAATAGACCTGACTGGGGCAAAAGCTTAAGTCTTGCAGGTGAGGGCAGGTGAGGAGGGGGAGGGTCTCGAGGAAGGTTGGAGCTAGAGTGACCCTGCCTGAGGCTGGGAGAACCATGATGTGAGATCAGGGAGGTGAGACCTGGGCATTTCTTTTTAGAGACATGTTTCTGAGGCTCGTCTGACTCCAGTGCGCAGCACAGACGTGGTCCCCAATGGCAGCCTTTGAGGAAGTGAAATGGACTTATAGTTACAGGAAAATCAGTAGGATTTCAAAACGCTTTATCAGGGAGAAGAGGGCAGTGTGAGGACTGGAACCAAGGCTTGGTGAGCCGGAAGAACTCACGGGGCGGGGCGGGGCATGTGAGATACCGGGCTCCAGGAAGATTGTGGGCTGTAACTTGGGGGCAGTTTCCTTTCATCACATACAGTGGACACAGCCCAGCTTAGTGATTGGGTGTGGCTGCTGCCTGCTTGGAAGCTGCCTCTTCATTGTGTAGGAAGATGGAGGCCCAAAGACAGGGTTTTTCCATTGTACGAGTGTTGCTCACATCAGCAACGACAGTGCCAAGAAAGTAAGAAAGTATTTCTATGTATATTGAAATAGCAAATGCATATATTGAATAGATTAGAAACATAGAAAATCTGCATTATATGAATTGACTGTATACATACATTTTCCCTTAATTAACAGGAGTATTTATCTAGTATCTGACATTCACCTGTGTTACATCTGACATCTTTGAGATCATTTGTGCCAACCGTGAGAAGCTGGGGTTGACAGTTACGCTTAGTTACAATAGCAGATCACTTAGAAACATTAACACCCGCTTCCTCAAATGCAGTTTTCTGCCACCGAGGCTTGAACTCATGACCTCCCATATGCCAGACAGACTCCCTTCCAGTGACCTACAACTCCGGACCCTCTATCCTAAGAATTCTAATATCAACTATCTTAAAATATTACTCTCTTAAATTTATATCAATGCTTCTTTTAAATAAAATACCCTGTGTCTCATTTAACATGAGTACTTCCTTATGTGTTTTATATGTGGATGTTTCATAATCAAAATATCACTTATAACCAATATTTTTTCTAATCAGATGCAGTAACTTGTGATGGTGGTGATTTCTGTATGAGTAATTAAGGACTTTCAAACCATTATTAAACATGTGTAGAGAGTGGAAAATGACTGAAATGACAGCACAAAGTAGATTACCTAAGTATTTGCACAATGTATTAAATCTTAAATAACAGAATAACCTGTCAAGAAAAAGAAGAGATACTTTTACCCATGTAAACTTTGGGGATTACATCTGATATTCAACAAATACGAGAGAGAGAGAGAGAGAGAGAGAGAGAGAGAGAGAGAGGTTTTTTTTTTTTTAAAGCAGAAGGGTTTTCTTTCCTTTTTGTTCAGCTTTTGAAATCTGTTTTGGTATTTAGTTTTTAAAATAAACATCTTAATTAAACAAGTTTTGTTTAGAAATTTGGCAAAACTGAAACGGAAGCAGAACGTCCACTTCATCACTTCAAACACTTCAATGGGGAAAATGTCTAATACTCATAGAAGACATTCGTGATACCAGCTGTCTAACCCAGGCTGTGACACGTGGGATATGAACGACACGGAGAAAGATGAAGCCTCTCTGAGCATAAGCTGCCCTGGGAAAGGAGCATCCATGCCGTGTGTGACAGTGTCTCTCGGCTTCGAGACCTGGTCAAAACATTGCTTCCCATGGCACGATGCCTAGCCACTCCTACTTTGAAACACTTGTAATTTTCACCCTGTTTGTTTTATATGTTGGATTTATTCCTATGAAGAAGCTTGTACAGGGCGATTGCTTTTGAGCAGTCAATGGTTTTAAAACTTCGACATCGGGGATTTTGAGAAAGGTGTGGCTTTGTGTCTTTCCCAGTGTCTTGGCTCATGCATTTGTGTTTTTGCGGGGAGTCAAGATGGGGTGGGGGTGGGTTCTGCGTCTGTCTTTCTAGCTCCCAATTCTCCATACAGCTTCTGCTGGTATTCCAGAGTTCTGATTTTTCACTGGGGAATCCCGAGTCTTCCCCATCTGCCTATCATTTCTCACCCAGTTTTTGTCTTAACTGTTCCTTTCTTTTTTGGAGACAGACAAGGTTGCCACCAAAGTCTTGTTTTGCACTCAAGGAAGGATCCTATTTGTCCAGTTTTACACAATTCATAAGCATGCTAGATTTCTAACAGCAGCCATCCCGTTCTTCCTTGTTAAGCAACAGTGATTTCAGGATCTTCTTTTGTCAGACAAGGCCATGGTCCTAGCTGTAGACACTTCTAAGATTTAAAGAAAAATGAGATCCAGTCCCTCCCAGCTTTTAGTTTTTCAAGATTTATCTTGGTATCAGTCCTCCAAGGAGGGAACTTACTGATTGAGAAACCAAACCAAACCAAACGCACAGGATGGGAGAGCTGGGTCCTACGCACAGGAGGTCTGTGATGATATTGTCTCCAAAGGCTTCTTTGACCTCTGCCTCCTCTATAAAGAGTGGAGCATCAAAAATAGCCCCCAGGACAGCTGGCTGGAGCTCCCAGAATACACAGCTGTTCCAAGGCAAATGTGTGATCCATGTCCTCTGCGTTCTACCTGTCAATCACTAACACAGCATGAGGCTTCTTGGGCCGCTCTGAACTGCACTCTAGGGTGGGTTCCGTCAGGAGGAATAGCTCGGAAAGCTCCCATTGGTGGCGAAAGAAGAGGAAGAGCAGAGACATATCTGAGCAGGTGATTGCCAGGGAGTCCCAAGGATGCCCAGCTTACTTGCACAGACTGGCAGAAACTGGCACAACAATCAGAAAAACTGGGCAGGAACCTTAACTGAATTCAGAAGCTGTATTTGGTCAGTGCTAAAACACACAGCGAGCAGGATCTCATGAGATCTTTGCCGTCTGCAGTCTCGGGATACCACTGATTCTAACATTTCCCCCGCCTCTGGGGATGAAAGCTCCCAGGGCAAAAGTACTTACCCTAAATTACCCATCAGTTCATGCAAAATAAAATGCAAAATTCATAAATACCATTTAAAACTCAAATTAGGATGAGAGATGGAAAATTGATTAAAAATAAAGCAATAATACAGCCAAAGGGCAGCATTTCCATAGGGCGGCAGCAAAACACCCAGTGCTGTGCCCTGCCGATGTATCGGACAAGACACCGGCCTGAAAAGCCCGTGACTGCAGAGTCACAGGCAACGGCCATTACGGTTTTTATCCTCTCAGTGGAGGTGGCCCTGCCGTCCTGTGCCCTACATCATGAGGAAGCTGGTAGCTATAAAATCACATACCTGGAAAGCAAGTCGACAGAGGTGCTTTGTGGCGTGTTCACACGCTTGCTCTGCCTTAATTTCGGCTCCTACTGTTCCACCGAAATGTCAATGTATTCCGCCAGGGCGGAGGAAGTGTGTAAAGTCATGAGGAGGACACACAGGGTGTTCAATGGCATGCAACACTTTGTGTGTGTTTGGGGGGGGTCTGAAATTCTGGGGGACTCCGTGTCAATGGTGACCTCCGAATGTGTCTGGCCATGAACAGCAAAGCACCTTTTTCATCCACAGCATACTGTTGACTTAAGCCTCCATGGAGGAAATCTGCCCGTGAATATCAACGCTGTGGACACAAAGGTCTGTGGGAGGGGTCTCTCTTACTGTCAACACCATCACTATTAACTTAAGGCTCCATGGAGGAAATCTACCCTGCTGTCAACTCCACCATATGAGAGCAAGTGTGACACAGTGGGAGACAATGATGGTAACCAGCCCTGACGCCTTTAGACCCGCCTTCCCCCCCCCGCCCCGTTGTTAAACAAGAGATGCAGTGTGTGCTATGACTATTGTTAATGCTGTCATGATCATAAGACAGAATATCAACACTTGGGAAGGAGAGCAGAGGTGTAGTGACCTTGAGGAGCCCTGTGAGAGTCAGAACTTTTCATCCTCCGAGCCCTGGGATCTCAGGATAGACAGTGAGATTCCTCACGCCCAGACCGCACTGCAGACCATCTCAGTCAGAAATCTTGGTTGTGGGGCTCAGGAATTCACTCAGGGATGGTGTAGGAGGTGCTTCTCCATTTGTATTACTTTCATTGGTGAATAAAGAAACTGCCTTGGCCTTTTGATAGGGCAAAATCTTAGATAGGCAGGGAGGACAGAACAGAATTCTGGGATAGGGAAGGATCAGAGAGCTGCCGCCATGAAGCCGCCAGGGTCAGACATGCTGAATCTTCCTGGTAATCCCACTACCTCGTGGTGACTTACAGACTATTTAAAAATGGGTTGAAATAAGATGTGAGAGTTAGCCAAGAAAAGGCTAGAGATAATGGGCCAGGCAGTATTTCAATTAATACAATTTTCGTGTGGTTATTTCAAATGTAAGCAGGCCTCTAGCCTCTTACAACAGAGGGACACTTTACAAAGTAATCATGCTTCTGCTAGAAGCTGCAGGGTAATCAGGAACCCTTGTGTAAACAAGGGAACAGCTCCCCCCCCCCATTCATAACCAGTTACCAAGCACAGAGGGTCTGCCGTCCCTTGCGCTGGGGCTGGATATTAGTTCTCACAGGCAGTCTGTATATCCAGAAACGAGCTCCAGCTGGACTATAGAAGAATGTCTGGTAATTAAATAAAAGCCAGGATTCCTCAGGAACTTATGGAACAGGTTCCCCACCCCCGTAAAAGAGGTCATTTCTCTTAAGTCTAGCAGGGAGATCTGTGATTCTCCCATTGACCTTACCTGTGGTGTCTATCAGCATACCAAAGCTCCTGCTGTCCTCCAGGCTCTCAATAGCACAAATACCTGCCAAACATTTCAAAGTCCACCCAGCATCTTAGACCTTCTCACCCCCTCCTCTACCCTGAACCCCTTCCAGCTCACAGGCTGCCCTCCCCTAACTACTCATCCTTACAACATGCCAGGCTATTCTTGCTCCTCTCTCTCTCTCTCTCTCCCTCCCACCCCATCCTCTTCTGCTCTTTCTATTCTCTTGCTATTTCCACTATTCTCTCCCAATTTCCCGCTTCCATAGCCCAGATTTTGCCACTGTGATTTTGGTTCTCTCTGCTCTGAAGTTTTCCAGATGCTTCTGGGTATCTTCCTCTCTCTTGTCAACAATAAAAGCCTTCTCCCTAATAATAGAACAGTCGTGTTGGGAGTTTCTGTACTGTGCCCAATTACACTAGATCCCTCTGATTCAGGCCCACAGAACAGATGATGCCATTCACTCACGGGCAGTTTGAGAGTTAAGGTGGGGAATTGTAAAGGAGCCACAGTGCGGAACACAACCCAGTGCATTAGATAAAGTGTTAGAAAAGAGATAATAGATAAATATAGAGGTGATGGATGGTAGATAATTGATAGATAGAACCTTTCTATATATGAATATGTGTGTGTGTGTGTGTGTGTGTGTGTGTGTGGTGTGTGCGTGTGTGCGTGTGTATCTGAAGCATAAGTTTTATCATGGAGAAGACTTTAAACAAGATTACCAAATTTAGATTGGGGATCACTGTGACATAAAATGTAGAATTCTGAATCAGTCGTGAACTCCCCAATTATAATTGCTTGCTTTTTCTTTGGATAGATTTACCAAGGTATTTTTATTCCATAAGAAAAAAAAAACAAAGTTTTATCTTCTGGGAAAAAGAATGCTTGTTTTCCTAGCACACAAGGCTCTCCATAATCCCAGCAATTATCTAAAGGAAGCTTAAAAGAGACGGGTTTATTTTGGGGGACTCAACCTCCAGTTCCTCATCTGTTACTACAGCAATTAACAGCGATCCATCTCACATCATGTTTTTGTGTGATTCGGGGGCAATTGCTTGCTTGTTTTTTTTTTGAAGATGCATTTTATTAATGTGTGTGTGTGCATGTGTGTACAGAAACCAGTGCAGGACATAGGAGTCCTCCTCTGTCTCCCTCGGCTACATCTTTGAGACAAGGTCTCTTTGTACACCCAGGGTGCTGGGGTCTGAGCCCCTGCCATCACCATTGTGCAGCAAGCGCTCTTAGCCACTGCGCTGTGTCTCCATCATCCCCTCTTAACTGAGACAGAGCCTCACACATCCTCAGGCAGCCTCAAACTCACCACGACGCTGAGGATGACGGCTTCTGGTCCTCTGCCTCCCCTTCCTGGGTGCTGGGATTATAGGTGCACATCGTCATTTCCAGTTCATGTGGTGCTGGCTGGCTCAGCAACTGAATTCCAGTTCAGAGGCAGTTTTGGTGGTGGTAGTGGTCGGCCACCTCAGCGAAGCCATGTGGAGTTGTTTCATGTTGAATAAACTTTTATTCTGGGGGGAGGGATCCTTGAAGGTGTGGGATCAGGCCCTAATACCAGCTACTCAGGAGGCTAGGGCAGAAGGATGGAGCGTTTAGGTCCCTGTTGTACTACTAAGGACACCTTAATGAGGACCGAGATGTGACTCAGTGGCAGAGCATCTGCCTAGTGTGTGGAAAGCCCTGGTGTTGAGAGGAGAGATGGAGAAAGGAAAATAAACACGGTTGGTACTTATTTAGGAAATCGAGATGCCCTTGGCCGCTGTAGGCTCTGTCTCTGAGCAATGAGGGCATCTATGTTGGGGTGGCTTTCTTGTCATTTTCATCTGGACTTATCTCATCCTGCTGTCCCCGGGGCTCATTTGATAACTCCCGGGGAAGTACAGGAGAGGGAGCACACAGAAGGGAGGGTTCGTACGGTCGTTTTCTCTAAGAATTAGTCTGAATACAGAATCAGAGTTAATAGCAGTTTTGCCCAACAGCACAGAGGTCAACCAAGGAGGAAAGGTGAGGTCAAGTGGCACAGATTCCAGGAAGGATCAGTGCCAGAGATGATCAGAGGCCTCACAGGCAGGGGGAAGACCTGCTGGGGAGAGGCGTGAGATTCCAGCCCTATGCTGGTGACTATGTCGGCCATCAGCTGTGTGTGAGCAAGTCTCACACCTGCCATGCCCGATGCAGGGGGGCACGCCAGTTGTTTGGCCTGACAGGTGGCCGTGAGAGGCTGAGGGGGAACAGGTGCGGTTCATGGAGGCCAAGACGACCCAGCTGCTGTTGTAACCTCTCTGCGATACTCTTTCCAGAGCAAGATGCAGAGTGCAGCAAGACACAGCTACTATTTTTTATTTTGCTTCTGTGTCCATCCTACCACGATATGTATAGAGAATGGGTAGGATGTATGTGTGCCAGTGCACACTTTGGGCTACATGAAAACACAACAGTGAGCATTACAACCCCACGAAGAGCCTCAGCAATGTTTAACTGAGGGGCTGACTTTGTTTTGGTGATCACATACAAAATATGGGTAGTTTCGTAATCCCTTAATCTGTCCCTGCCTCAGCTTCTTCCCGAGGAACTCAGACTTGCTACTGCTTTCAAGCGGTGTATATTGCTGTGAGGATTAAATTAATTTAATTTTTAGGGGAAAAAACTCTTAACTGAAAAACAAAGGTGGTTATTAGGTTTCAGAAGCCAGTTATACCACAGACTACATGTTGATTGTCAAAAAACTGTGGAGTCTTTAAGAGTTTTCCCCATCCTGGCTGTGTTTCTGGATTATTAGGAGCAGATGTCAAACTCTCGCAGTCTGCATCGGTTAACAGACTGAACAGTCTTGTCAGGAAAATAACAAGAGCTTGAAAAGATTAAAAACTTGAGCTGCGTGTGTATCGTGACTAGAATATTGAAAAAATTTCTTTTTAAGAAAACCGCAGCTCAGAGACATTTAAGGTAATGGAGACCTTGTGACCACATCCCCACCTGTGGGTTCGCTCCCCAAAGTCATGGACATTTTCGATAGTGGACTAGCATTTCTACACAGGGAAATGCACGCAGGTTAACTGTGCAGAGTAGATCATTACAAAGTCAGTAGATTCAGGGTGTCACTGCCCGAGAGCTTGGGTGCCCAGATGCAGAGGCCTGGCTCCTGCTACTAACAGCAGAGACAGTGCTTTGCCTGAGCAAACCTCCAAGTTCCATCCCTGCGGGAAACGGCCAGTTGATGAGGCAACTTTTAAGTGTATTTGAAGTAATGGCAGCTAGGGAATCTACTTTGCAACTGTGAGACTGGTGAATTCTGAGTGTAGGTCAAAAAGCCCCACTGGGAAAAATGTGTTTTAAACATAAATCTGCATTTAAAAGTTTTTTTTGTATAAAATAAACATTGTCTACGTTGGTAATGTCCACAGCAGATGTTAACTATACTTGAATTCTGGGGGAGAGAAAAGTTTCAAGTCAACTCTGGATCAGGGGAAGAAGGCAACTCTTCATCTTGGGTCCCCAAGACTTTGTTTTTTCCACCAGCCCTTAATGTTACTCATTTAATTATTCATTTAAGGTTCCATCTCTAGTGTGTGGTTTTATTCAGCGTTTGCTTTATGGCTGAGAACACTAAGCACCTCTGGGTGTGATTACACTCCATCAGATTTGCCTGTTCAAACATCTTCCCATTTTGTACCAGGTCGTTTTCTTACCCCTAAGTTCATAATCAATCTTCAGCCGTTCACATACAAGTCTTTCACTGCTTCTGAAGCTTGACTGAAGTTTGCAGAGATCGTGTCTTTCACAAACCAATGTTTTAAATTCAAATCAAGTCCAATTGATTTCTTTCTAATGCTTCATGCTCTTGTTTCTATATTGAAGAATTATCTTGGGTGATGCATTCACAAAGATATTGCATTTTTTCTCGGTGTATTTTTAAACAGAGTCTTACTTTTACATAACTCTGTTATCCATTTATAGTTAATGCTTTTGTGTGAGACGTGAGGTTTCTCGGTGAGGGGCAGATTGTTTTCCCATCACTGTTTTCTTCAAAGGAGAAACCACAACCTCAAACCTTAATCAAGACATTGTCCCACAGACATGCCCACAGGCCTGTCTAATGGGGGCATTTCCTTAGCTGAGACTTCCTCTCCCAAGATGACCTAGCGTGTGACAAGTCGACAAAGAACTAGCCGTCACCGTGGGTGGAGACCAAGCTGCTGCAGTCGTTGAAGACATTGATGACAGGCAACAGAACTGAGGCACTATGCCAGGGGACCATAAGAATGAGGGTGGGGGCATTATCCATGGAAGGGTCCCAGTGACAAATCTTTTGGAGATGAGTTGGAAATACAGTATCTGCACAAAAAGTGCTGGGGAGAGAATCTCCTGCTGCCACAGGGCTACTGAAGGACATGTTTTCTCAGGTTCGGCCATGTCGTCATTCAAAGGCTGTCTTCGCTATGTAAAAAGGTAAAATAAAAACCGTTCACCATTTGAGCTGACCCCATAACTTGGGGTTGTCTCTGACACCGGCTTTTGCAGGCATGTGGAAGACAGGAGTAATGAGGAGAGGCCCCAAGGTTTTCAAGCTGAGAAGACTGGGCAGAAGCCAGCGGAGTCAGAATCTCTCTGCGGAGATGCTGAGAAGGCTGTGAATGAGTCATGAAAATAAAGCCTATGCTCCGGAGATCCCAGGGACTGGACATCCAAGGAGCCGCTGGACCACAAAGCTCCAGGCACCGAGCAGAGCTGCCCGAGGGGCCTTGTTTCATGAGGCAAGGACATAGGAGAGAGATGACTCAAGCCCACGGGAGCTCAGATTGGTCCACCATGAGCTCCAGGTCTGGGGCTTACCCCGGTGGGTCTCAGCTTTGTTGTAACCTTGTTATCTCTCGTCCCTTTGTTTTGGAGCGGATCTGTTGACTTCGTGCCATTGGGTATTTGAGAGCTGTGACGCTTTTACCTAACCGCTGCTCACAGTTAAGAAGGTGCCCTCGGTTTCAGTAAAAAGACCTTGAAATTTGAAAACTTTAAACAGTGCTGAGACTGGTAAGACTATGGATATTTATGAAGCTTGATTAAATACAATTTGGTCTATTCAGTGGCCATGCGCTTATAAAGGTTAAGGGAGAAAGAGTGCTGTTGTGTAATATTGCTTTAGATAGGAAAAGATGTGCCACGGTTGTTTATGCTGAAGAATATTCTTTTTTTTTTTTAACTTTACTTTTTTTTTATTTTTGGTTTTTCGAGACAGGGTTTCTCTGTGGCTTTGGAGCCTGTCCTGGAACTAGCTCTTGTAGACCAGGCTGGTCTCGAACTCACAGATATCTGCCTGCCTCTGCCTCCCAAGTGCTGGGATTAAAGGCGTGCGCCACTACCGCCCAGCTAAGAATATTCTTTAACTGTGTAAAGATGTGTTGCATTTGTTTCACCTTGGCTGCCTAAGGCACCCGATTGGTCTAATAAAGAGTTGACTGACCAATAGCTAGGCAGAAGAAAAGATAGGTGGGGGTTGGCAGGCAGAAAGAATAGGAGAAGTCTAGGCTAAGAAAGGAATGAGAGAAGAAGAGAGGAAAGATAGAATGAAACACCTGGGCAAGAAGCTAGGCAGCCGCCAGACAGAGAGGAGAAGCAATGGGGTAATATATACAGAAAGAAAAAGTAAAAAAGCCCCTATCAGGCCAAGCCAGTTTCTTTATGCATTAACCAATAAAAGCAACACATAGATAAAAGGACCTCCCACACCAGGGGCAAAAGGTAGATAAAGAACAATGGGTTAATTTAAGTTAAAAGAGCTGGCCATAACGAGAGTAAGCTAGGCTGAGGATTCACTAATAGTAAAGTCTCCATGTCATGATTTGGGAGCTGGTTGGTGGCCTAGAAGGAAAGGCTGGGTATGAGGTACAGGTTGGATACACAATGTTTCCTACAGGAAATATGGAATCTTTACATGAGGCTCTGGGAGGGGCAGTCATGGGACATTTGCTCTCTAGGGCCTAGCTGACTGTAGGTGGGTGTTGGTAAACCTAGATGCTCACAGCCTAACACTGCCTTCAGCCCTGCCTCCGATTGCTGTCAACAACTGCTGTGACTAACTGTTTCCATCTTCAGCTTCTACCATGTGTCCCGCTTGTTACCATGTCTTCCCAGCCACGATGAACTGGATCATGAGTCAAATGGAATCCTTACTCCCTTAACACAGGGCAATGAGAAAAGTAACCACGAATGTGCTAAGGGCTCTGCACATGTAGCCTAAGGAGAGGTCTTTCTAGGAGGCTCCTAGAAACCCACAGTCGTTCTGTTGTTTCTTCTTCAGAATCATGAGCCCATTTACACTGGAAGCCAGAATCAGAACCCCTGTATCTGGGTTCACTGTGAAGCACAGCTTTAGGGGCCTGGGAACACACATCCTGGACTGAGTCGCTGCCTCTGGATTCCCCCTGAAGCTCCGTTCTTTGAGACACAGGACACAGCTAAGCTGATTTACCTGCTTGGGACATGGATAGAAGTGTCCTTTCGTTCTGGTCCACTGAGCTGTTTCCACAGCGATAAATGCCCTTCCTCGTGTGGTTAGTAATATGAGTCATAAAATTGGATGTTAACAGCATGCGAGTTTGTTTCCCGGCGCCCTTAAAGATGTTCTCACAGTAAACTCCAGTCTCTAATTTGCTAAGTGCTGTAGGAAGGCATTCCAGTAAGTTGTGACCTATTAGCTGACTGGAGGACCATTTTAATTCTAAGAATCTGAAACATTTAAATAATATTATTAAGACTGGTAATAGAGCTAGCTCAGGTATTAGCCACTGTGGTAGTATATCTGTAGGTTTTACTATTCTCTGCTGTGGTCTGTCCTGTTCTTTAGAGGACACTGAACACCAGTCTAACTTGTCATCTATCAACATCACAGACATGGCAACCCACAGTGTTCCAGACATCACCAGCTTGGGGCAGAGGACTGAGAATTGCTCCCATTGAGAACACCGAGTTAGCAATAGCACCAAGCAGTCTTCCGTGATTCTGTAGTGTTCATGACTACAAACAAGCTTCATTAAGCTAAAGATAAAATTGATCATACCAGAAAATCTACTCCGTTCAGCACAGTAGAAGAAGACTGAACACAATACGGTAAAGAATATACTGAAATACAGCCTTCATCCCCAACGTAACAGGTGCGGCACGGTGGAGGGGGGTGTCCAGCTCTGGTGTATCTGTGGGGGCTTTTTCAGATAAATTTAACCAAGAAGAAGCAATACCCTGAAAACGGATGGCATCCTCTCATAGACTGGCCCAGAGGGCACAAAGGAAAAATAAGCAGAAAAGCCAGGCTCCAGTGTCGTCTCTCTCTGCTTCCCGATTACTGCTGTGACATGACCAGGTGCTTCTCAGATCATCGCCATGTTGTCCCTGCCATGATGGGCCACGTCTCTCAAACCCTGAGCCCATTCAACCCTTCCCTGCTTAAGTTGCTTTTGCTGGGCGTTTTATCCCATGCAAGACTAACTGTTACCGTTCATGCAGGTTTGTAAAGCTCAGCATCTCTTTTTAAGTATGGACGGCTTTAAAATTTCTTCTGTTTCATCCAGACATTGTGAAGTATACAGCCTTTTCAGCAGTCCGTGGAGCTTTCTATAAGAATAATGAAGGGGGTCATTAGAGAAATTAAGAAAAAAATAAAAATTCCCCGGATTCAGGGAAAAATGAAAACACAACGTAGCAAAGTCTCTGGGGACACAATGAAAGCAATTGTAAGAGAGAAGTTTATAGCTATAAGTATGCAAACTTACAGAATAGAAAGCCCACGATTAAATAATTCAAGGGTATACCTGGGAGGCTTGGAAAAACGAGAAACCAAGCCTCAGCTCAGTAGCTAGAAAGAAAGAATGGAGATCAAGGCAGAACTCAAAATAATTTACAAATAGTGAGTGAAGCAAGATGGCTTCTTTCTAATACCGCAGGAGCAAGGCTGAGAAAGCTTCAGCTGGACTGCTGAAGAGAGAGAGAGAGAGGAGATTCCAACCGGTAAAATTTAATATGAAGGGAAGCAAAACATGACAGCAGATTTCAATGAATTTCAGAACAGATGTTAAAATTATATTTAAAATAGGATGTTTTAAAAGAAACATTATTAATATGTAATATATTATATTATTTATACATAATATAAAATATATTAATTTCTAGACACACATGTCCTGCCAGGATGAAGTGAAGAATATACACACAACAAAAGAGGATCTATAATGAACAGTGAGATTGGAGAGTAAGGAGAGATCTTCCTACCAGCGTCCAGGTGAATTGGACTTGCTGCTGACTTCTGTTGCTGCTGACTTCTGTTAGACTGTCACAGAGCTAACCCCAAAGGTCCCCAACATCCCCAAACTGTCAAAGAACAACTAAAGAAAAGGAATGTTACCAAACTTGATTTTTCCCCTAACAGCCTTGTATTACCCTAGGACGTGTACCAGATAAAGACCAATACACAAAAAGATAGTAATAGCCAGTCTAACTGATGAACACAGACACAAATATTCTTTGTAAAATTCTTGCAAATGGAATTCAGAAAATGTAAGCAAACAAACAAAAACAAAACCAACAACAGCAGCAAAACCAACATTGAACATGACCCAAGTGATTTTGTTCTGGAATGCAAGGATGGCTCGGCATACACAAATCAGTCAATTTAGCATGTCATACAGGGGCTCAGCGACAGAAACTGTGTGATCTTCTGAGCAACTGAGGACAAATCGTCCTTCCCTTTATATTAAAAGCCCTATAGAAAATAGGAATAATATACCTCAGATAAAAACTATATGTGACCATAGATGGTCCTAGAAAGATAAGGTACAAATGCTAAATTTAACATAGGCTCAAAAAATATCAATGGATGTGGTGGTTTGAACTATCTCCCATATTCTCAAGTATTTGAATACTTGGTTCCTAGTTGGTAGCCCTGTTGGTGTGGGCTCAGGAGGTGTGGCCTGAGGAAGGAAGGGGGGTCACTGGGACACTGTGTTCTGATAATCATGCCATTTCGGGATCTGCTCAGCTTCCTGTCTGTGGTTGAAGATATGAGTTCCCAGATGCTGGTCCAGCCACCTTGAGTGCCTGCTGCCATGTTTCCCCTCTTTGATGGTCATCCTCTGGGATTGTAAACCCAAATAAACCTTCCTTGCTGTAAGATTCCTAGGTCATGGTGTTACTGAAGAGTAACAAAGACACTGTGTACTGAAGAATTTCAAATTATAACTACATGGAGGTTTGATCTCGATCCAGTCAAAATTTCATTATGAAAACAAAAGCAAACACCCGACAGGATATGGACACTCCTCAGCATATACCCAGAGAACTCTGTACCGTACCATAGGGATATCCGCGTCTCCATGTTTATCATTGCTGTATTCAGCACAGCAAGGAATTGGAGTCATCCCCATGGTCCATCAACCAAGGAATGGATAATGGAAATTTGGTGCACACACACGTATGTGTATATGTGTGTTTGTGTGTATGTGTGAAATTTAATGTGTACTCCACTGCCTCTGTTCTGAATGTGTTTTCTAACTGTATAGAAATTCAGTGCTTATCGGTACTGGTGCCTGCCTTTAATGCCAGCACTCGGGAGGCAGAGGCAGGTGATCTCTGATTACAAGGCAGAGTGAGTTCCAGGACAGCCAGGGCTACACAGCGACACTCAGCCTTGATGACAAAACAAACAACAGAAATGTATAGAGTTATGTAACCTTCCCGTCTGCTTAAGTGTTGGTGTGTGATGTTTTTAATTTGCAATTTTTCTATTATAATAATGTTTATAATTTTTAATCCACAAATAGATTTATCATATGATCCAGCACTCCTGTGAAATTACCTGAAGTACTAAAAAAAAAAGCCTTATTTATTTTTATATTCTGTATATGGCTGTTTGGCATGTATATGTATCCTCCGTGTGTGAGCTTGGTGCTCACCGAGGCCAAAAGAGTGGAATTGCAGGTCATTGTTAGCTGCCTTACAGATTCTGGGAACCCACGCTGGTCCTCTATAAGAGCGGTGAATGCTATTATAACCACCGAACACCTCTGCAACCTGACCCGAGGACTTTGAAGTCAGTGTACCACAGGGAAGTCTCCTCATCTGCATTTCCTGTAGCACCAATCACTGTAGCTAAGCCTTGAAGAAGCCTTCGTGTCCAGCCATGGAGAAACGGGTAGAGAAAAAGAGGTCAAATACACAAAATGGGATTCAATTCAGGCACAAAGAAGAGTGAAATCATGCTTCTAAGTGCAGCAAGCCAGACTTGGGAAGACAGATAGCACACTCTTCCTCCTTTGTGGATCCGAGATTTCATCTAGAGACGCAAAGTCATTTGGGCGTATGTGACATGGACATAGACATGAGCTGTCTCGGGGAACAAAGGTGGCGACTGGGAGTGTGTGTGTGGGAAATAGAGCAACAGGAAGGGGTGCATGTGGGGAAAGAAACATTACACACGTCTAGGAAAACGTCCTTATAAAACCCAGTAGCACATGTGATGAACTCACACCAATGAGACAAACATTTTTCCTAAGCATCACAGTACAAATTATCAAAGAGTGTTGAACTCACATCAAATTTACCCACTTCCATGATTTATTTTTACAACAAAATATTTACTTTTCTTTATGAGTAAGTTTGATTTTTCTGGCTGTTGGCAATTCTTTTATGTTGAATTCGATGGGCTGTTACGAAGCAGCTCTTTGTAGGATTGTAAATTTACCACCATCATTTGGTCTTCGAGCCACGCATCTTCGTCTCCAGCGCTGCAACGTCACGCGACTCGCTTACAAGATGAATCCAGTTTCTGAGTTTTAAAAACCTCATCTGCATCCTTCCGAGTGCCGCAGGGGAGTTCTCTATCCCCTCCACGTCTCATGCTTTTGGTTTTGCTTCGTTCATTTTCTTCCAGAGCTGCACAGAGATGCTTCACTGCAGACTCTGCCATCACAGTCAAGTCTTCCACACGAGAAGGCTCACGACTGTCCCAAGTTTACAAGGCGTGGCCATTTTCTTGGTACTGAGCTGCTCAGAATTGATCTGGTAGCTTCCAACTGCTCCATGACTTAGCTTTGGATAAGGCCGAGCTGATATTATTCTATCATTAGAAAAGGCAAACCAAATGCACATTGTGATTTTGCTACCGGCATACCTGTATCCAGGATATAGAATCCTGCTAGGCAGTGTGAATGAGGGTAAGCACCTCTTCCTGTCAAGGACTACTGGCAATGGCCAGCATGTGGACCACATCTCTTGAGTACATGGAAGACATGACCAGTCCATCTCCATTGTCCAGCAAGCAGCTGAACTTTGAATATGAATCAGTAGTCACTCTCCTTTGCCTGTGGTTAAAAAGCACAGAGAATGAACTGGAGGGCGGCCAATCTTGAGCTCTCAAACACCACAATGAACCCCCCAATAAGGCCACACCTTTTTAACCTCCACAACCTGTGCTACCCCTGGAAATTAGTGTTCAAACAGCCAACACAAGGAGGGCTTCCCATTCATACCACCACGGGGTCCTTCAGTGAATAGACCTAGAGAACCCACTTGTAATTTATTCAGGTGAAAGCATTGTCCTAATTTCCACTGTTGCCGGAAGCCCATGTGGCCTTGGACATTTTGCTATTGATGCCTCAATCTGTGAAATGAAAGGGGATTTATCTATCAATCTCATCAATATTGACTTGACTCTTAGAGAAAAAAAATACACTAACACATGTTTTTTTCTGTTTAAAAATTTCCCATGGAGTGTTGAAGTTTGATAATTTGAATACTTTACTCACTTATGACTTTTGTTGACAGAATATATTATTGTAGATTATTTTAGCTCTTAAAAATCATTTACTACAATTATATTTACAAAGCAAACTTCCATTATTACCCAGAAATGGTTTCCCAGCACTGATAGGAAGTCTGTGAATTATCGCCAACTAACAATAAACACAAATGTCTTTTTTTAAATAACACATCTTTTTTTGGTCCAGCATTTGCTTCTAAAATTTTTCTTCTTGGTAATTAACTCTAGCTCCCAATTATACTGCTTTTAGCACTCAGCTTTCATCTGAGAACAATTCAACCCAGATTCGCCGAACATATGGAGATGCAGCTGTTACAGAAAAATGAGAATGAGTCCGAGAAACTTCTGAATCCTTCCACGTCCCAGGACTGGTGAATTACCCCCAAACCATCAAACACAACCAAAATCGCCTTCCGGTTATGGGGTCTTGAAAGGCTGCCATAGCCATAGAGATGAATATGTAGTAAACACTTTCTCTGAAATGTGTAGAGTTCAGACTGGGGATGGGTGAAGTAAAAATTTTTCTGAGGTCTGATACCTTGTGCAGAAAACAACAGTTTCTGGAGACAGCTGTGTTGGAGCTGCTAGATCAGTGACCTCACAGAATGAGGGGCCGTCTCCTTGCTTAAAGCCCACACATGCAGACATGAGACAGCATCATCTCATATTGTCCTTGTGTGTGAGGGGCCATCTCCTTGCTTAAAGCCCACA
>JAQHUG010000020.1:5693281-5741557 GCA_028555095.1 Dicrostonyx torquatus | reverse complement strand
CTGCAGTGACCACGGAGGGACACTGCCCAATGGCTAGCTTCTCACTGCAGTGACCACGGAGGGACACTGCCCAATGGCTCACTTCTCCCTGCAGTGACCAAGGAGGGACACTGCCCAACGGCTCGCTTCTCACTGCAGTGACCACGGAGGGACACTGCCCAACATCTCGCTTCTCCCTGCAGTGACCACGGAAGGACACTGCCCAATGGCTTGCTTCTCATTGCTTTACAAAGTTACATTTCTTACCCAATCCAAGCCCAGCTGCCCAGGAATACAGCACCCCCAGGGGGCCAGGTCCTCCTACATCAATCATCTATCAAGAAAACACTTTGTCAGCATGCCCAGGTGGAGCCGTTCCTCACTGAGGTTCCTTCTTCCCAGGTGTATCAAGTTGGCCTCAGTTGTGAATGTGCATCTGGGAGTGTTTGTGGCTGTGCTTTAGAGATTGCTCACACATTCAGTCATATGGGCAGCATCAAAAGGCACCTCCTACTTTTCCCACAGCCTCGAACGATGGCTGGGTGTGCAGGAAGCTGTCGTTGTGGGGAACTCAAGATTTTCCTCCCAGGACCGAGTGGTGTGCAGCTGAATTGATTTCCACGGCTCTCCACTTCATCCGAGGCAGGCATGGCTACCACGACTGAGTTTATAACCCACGGGTTAAAAGGTAACCAACCAGTGTCTGATTAGATTCTAGGCCCACTCCAGGAGAAACTGAATACTAGTGTTCTGCTAAAGGAACATGTTGGGGACCTCCAGCTCAGGGTCCCATTCCAAATGCCACCCTCAGCACACCAAACAGCAATCAGCCCCTGGCAGTGCCTTCTCCAGACCTCGTCCAAAGAAAGCTCACCAAGGGTAAGCTCCTCCCCAGGGGCTGCCCAAGACCACAACTTTAGCATATTTAGGACCTGGTCGCCAGACCCTCCGTAGGATTTTCTGAGAGTCACCCCGGAGTTGCTTTGCTCTGTTTTGTAAAGCTGGACTTATTTATTCAGTTTGATTGGCTTATTGTATCAGCAGAGGATACCCAATAGCCAGGGATCCAACACAGCAATGAAATGAATCCTGAAATCCTCCGCTATAGCCATTGACCATTGTCTTGCTCAACCATCACCAGAGAAGCTTTATTCTGCAGTAGATGGGACAAATCCAGAGACCCGCCCCTGATCAGTGTGTAGAGAGTGAGAGACTTTGGAGCATTCAGCCCTAAAAAGGATGTCTCCATCAATTTCCTCCCCTCAGGGCTCAGGGAACTCTGCAGGAGAGAAGAAAGATTATAAAAGCCAACAGGGATGGAAGACACCAAGAAACCAAGGCCTTCTATTTACAGCAGGGTTGACACATGTATGAACTCACAGAGCCTGAGACAGCATGCATGTGGTCCGCACACAGCAAGTCTGACTGGGTCCTGGCACTGAGAGGGGGAAGTGGCAACAATCTTCCATTCCTAACCAAAAAGCCCTCTCCAACTGACAACAACTTGCAAAGGAAAAAATGAGTTTTTTCCAAGAGAAAACTGACCACTTGTCCCAGCTTGTTCTCTCAGAAAGCAAGCTGGGACAAGAGGCGAGGGTGTCACAATGGGTATGGACCACACTTAGGGACAGTTCCCACAACCAGCAGCAGATGCCCAACACAAAACAAACTCAGTGAAATTTCTGTAGATATTTTTTGTCTCATATTATTTTCTCAGGCATTTTTTTTGCCTTACTAGCTTTTTGCTTGTACA
Source organism: Dicrostonyx torquatus (assembly GCA_028555095.1). NCBI lineage: Eukaryota > Metazoa > Chordata > Mammalia > Rodentia > Cricetidae > Dicrostonyx > Dicrostonyx torquatus. Next base: position 5,739,825 of record JAQHUG010000020.1, on the reverse strand, counting down.
TTAAAGTTTTCTGCTTTGTGATTTTTTTACGGTGGATTTTTCCTGTGTGTATGTGTGTCTGTGTGTTCTTTGCACTTAATCTTTGTGTTTGTTATTTTATTCTGGTTTGTTTGTTTGTTTGTTTTGTTGACCTTTTTGTTTGTTGTCTAAAGAGAGAAAGTCAGGATATGCATTTGAGTGGGTGGGGAGATGGAGAGTTCCTAGGAACACATAGGGTGGATGAAACCATGATCAGAATATACTGTATGAAAAATATATGTGTGTATATATATGTATGTACATATATATGTATATAGCTTAAAAATACACAATGTTTTTCCTTTCAAACTTTAATTATGTGCTTGATTTCAATTCTTAGCATTCTCTGTCCCTAAAATTTTAAATGATAACTAAATTACAGCTTCATTTAATGAAGTATTGAACAGGGAAATCAACATGCTTGTGATATTATCTGGACAAGTGAAAAGTTTCTGTTTTTCTGAGAAGTCACATTGAGCAAACAAAGTCATTGATTCTGATGCTCTACATGGTCCTGCTCATGATTGTTTAATAAACCCAGTTTCTGTTGTGCAGTTTATAAGTTGTACAAAATAGTCGGATTTTACCCCCATAAGACTTCAGGCCAAGCAAATTCTCTGAGGCAACCTAGATGGAGGTGTTATGGGCATAAAGAATGGTCTGGAGAGATGAGAGTGACCACAGCATCTCCTGGGACCTAGCAGGTGACTCAGAGAACAGAAGAAAGTGGTACCACAGGGGTCTTTGCTACCAACACTCTCCCTCTCCCCATCGGCACTGCTATCTGTTGGTATGGGAAAATTGTCTGTATTCTGTCAATCATGATTTAAATAAATGCTGATTGGCCATTAGCCAGGCAGGAAGTATAGGCGGGAAAACCAGACAGGAAGTAGAGATGGGGCAATGAGAACAGGAGTATTCTGGGAAAAGGAAGTTCTTTCCTAGTCCTGCCCAGACCACCAAAGAAGCAGGATGTGACGTGCTCTGCTGAAAAAGGTACTGAGCCATGTGGCTAACATAGGTAAGGATAATGGGTTAATATACGCTACAAGAGCTAATAAGAAGCCTGAGCTAATGGGCCAATCAGTTTTATAACTTAATGTAGACTTTCTGTGTGATTTTCTTTGGGGGCTTACTGGCTGCGGGAAATGGGCAGGACATAAACCCCAACAAGCTGGCCCTTATGCTACAATCTGTGACCAGAGCCAACCATCAATCAATATCTAGGAAGACGCATAAAGTAATGGCTTTATTACTATTAAGCATAGAGCTGTCGGCTCAGTGACAGAAGTCATTTTAATTAGCAAGTAGGTTGGGTGGAGGTTTTTTGAGAGAAAAATGTTCTGCTTGTAAGAGCCTTGCCACTTCAGACCACACCAGAAAAAAAAAGTCATTTAACATCTTACCTGTGGCTAGACACTTGACAAGGAGATAATGAACCTCTCAGTCCCAGCAACAGAACCAGAGATACTGTAAATCTTGTCTAAAATGCAAAGAAAATAGGCTTCTTATTTCCAATACATCCCACTCTGCAGAACTCACAAGCAGGTGGGAGGTAAGAGGTAAGTGTGAAGACTCCATGGACCTCCATTTGTTTGTGCAGCATCGGGAATCAGGAACAAGAGGGTGTGTCACAAAGAATGTCAATGTGTATTTCGCGTTGGCTGGAGCAACATATGTAGGGTTTGTACACGTATCTGACTAGGGAACACAAGCAGGGCACACCCCTTATACACCCACCTCTCCCCTCTTTCAAGAGATGCTGATTCCCTGGGTCTAGGGTAGGGCTAAGAATCTATCAGTTGCTAAGATGCTGCTGGCTTAAGGCATAGACTGCACATTAGAAACACAGTTCTGGATTCCAGAGAGAAGTGGGAGAGAGGGATGGAAGGAGAGAGAGAAAGAGAGAGAGAGAGAGAGAGAGAGAGAGAGAGAGAGAGAGAGAGAGAGACTAGACAAGAAAGAAGACCCTACAGAACCCAAAGGAGTTCTGGATCTCAGAATGCTGGTTTCAGAAGATCCCTGGGAGGCAGTTTAAGGAATATGATGGGAAAACAACTATCTGCATTTATATCAGTCAGCATGACTCCCAGCATCTCAGTGTCAACTGCCAGGCACAGAACTGTACAGCCTGTTTGATTTTTATGGAAGACTATGTTCTTTATCTACTTCCTCTCAATAAATCAGTTAGCTGGTCTGACCACACAAAACAGAATGTAAGGTTTCTGTAAAGTTTGGTCACTTGGTGAGAGGTCCAGTCACTAGAGCCCTAGTAAGGCCAACAGAGTGATGGCAGATGACAGGTTTTCTTTCCAACGATCTACCTATCATCTATTTATCTATCATCTCTCTATCTATCATCTATCTATCTATCTATCTATCTATCTATCTATCTATCTATCTATCTATCTGTATCTATCCATCCATTCATCCATCCATCCATCTATCATCTACCTACCTACCTACTTACCTACCTATTATCTATCTATCTATCTATTTATCATCTATCCATCCATTCATCCATCCATCTATCCATCTATCTATCATCTATTTTCCTGCTTACCTATATCTATCTATCTACCATCCATCCATTTACCTATTTATTATCTATCTATCTATCTATCTATCTATCTATCTATCTATCTATCTATCTATCCATCTACCTACCTACCTACCCACCCATCTAATCTATTTTGCTACAATGGAACCCAGAGCCTGGAGCATGCCGGGCAAGTTCTCTACCACTGAGTTCTATGTCCAGCTCTACCATTTCTCTCACCGTTGATTTTTAAAGACGCTCCTCCATCTGCAGATCTGGCAAGCCTTCTACTCAACCATCATCCTGCTTTTCCCTTCTCCGGTGCTGGGATTTCATGTATGCACCCTCACACTTGAATAAGACTTTAAAATACATAGCTGTCCAATAGGCAATACTATTGATTTCCCACTTTCTAATTAGTTGTATTAAGACCACTTTGTCTCCGTGAAGGAGCTGCTGCTTTGGCCTGTGTTAGTATCAGGTTTACGTGCATCCCTTCAGGGAGAAGAGAGAGTTGATACCAATGTAAGTAGTTGAGAAGCTGAGTTTTACATATTCCAAAACCCCAGAGGAAGATTACCTCGCTGCTAGCCATCGCTTTGTAGCTTGTAAAGAACTGGAGCTCAAGACTGACATGCGTCAGGGCCATGAGGAAATCGTGGCCACTATGCATTGTCCCCATTTTAATAAAGCCATTTTATGGGAAGATTCCTATGCTTCCCATACAGACGGAGCTGCCTACGCCATGGTTCCCTGAGTTGGCCGGAGGTGGCAATGCTTCCTCACGTTTCTGGATTCATATACATGTATATGAACATAGTAGGATGTTGGGTCACCAACCAGCTCCCAGATAAAGACACAGAGACTTAACCCATTTTTCTCCATCCACATTTTGCCTCAGGGCTTTTTAACCTTTCTTTTGTTCTTTATTTCCTGTTTCTCCTGCTTCTCTCATGTCTGGTTGACTGTTGACTGCCTAGCTGACTGGCCCTGGGCATCTCTTCTATCTCACTCTCTCCCCTTGGGCCTAGATTACATCTATTTATTTTCTGTGCCCATCAGTCCTGCCTATCCCTCTACTGCCTAGCTATTGGCCATTCAGCCTTTGTTTGTTTGTTTGGTTGGTTGGGTGGGTAGGTGGTATTTTCAAGAAAGGGTTTCTCTGTCACTTTGGAGCCTGTCCTGAAGCTCTTGTAGACCAGACTGGCCTTGAACTCACAGAGATCTGCCTGCCTCTGTCTTCCGAGTGGTGGGATTAAAGGCATGTGGCTGTTCTGGTTTTTATTAGACCCATCAGGTGCCTTTGGCAGGCAAAGCAACACACTTTATGTTGTTAAACAAACGCAGCATAAATCCATGTAATACACCTTTGCCTAGTTACAGTCATATTCCACAACATCCCTCATTACCCAGCTGCTGTTTTCCATCTGAGTCTTTTTGCCTAAAGGGGCACAGAAGGAGCAGGCACCTCAGCCAGCAGAGCCTGCCTTCAGGGCTTAAGCTCACTCCCCTCTCAGGTATTTTTGGATCCCTCTGTTTTCTCTTGCTTTAAGAAACTCAAGGCAAGTCCTTCAGTGTCTCAAAACTTCTCTAGTAGTGAGAGAGAGTGGACACTGTGCTTCATCTCAAGCCCGGGGTGGGGTTGGAGTGAAGAATTTGTAAGAGAATTACAAATCCCAGAGGCTTGCTGGGAACGAGGAGAAGGAGCTAGTAACTAGAAATACACTTTACCATTTTTACCTATAGGTCTTGGCCCCAAAGAAAATCGCCGGTCAAACTTAAACCACGGTCAGGACGCTCAAGGAAAGAATGGGTGAGAGACTTAGCTAGTTGCAAAGGACATTTGGGGCTGGAGAGATGGCTCAGCAGTTAAGAGCATTGCCTGCTCTTTCAAGGGTCCTGAGTTCAATACCCAGCAACCACATGGTGGCTCACAACCATCTGTAATGAGGACTGGTGTTCTCTTCTGGCCTGCACGCACACACACACACACAGATAGAATATTGTCTACATAATAAATAAATATTTAAAAAGACATTTGGGGAAGTAAACCAGGATGTCCATGTTAATGAGAGAGACCAACAAATGTTTGGAGGCCCAGGAGGCAAAAGACAACACAGACAACTTATGCTAAACTGTGTTACCAACCAGCTCTAATTCTGCGAAAGAAAGGTACCGAGTAGCAAGACTGAGTCGAGAGTCTCTAGTTGGCCACAGAAACTCTGCACCCGAGAAAGGAACCTCAGATAACAGGTGCTCCAGGGTTGGCGCACAGCCCTTGTGAACCTGTTCCCACAGTGTCGTGGTGGGGATGGGTTAAAACGCTGCTGAAATTGTCCCAGTTCCCTCCAGAATTCCAGGCACCTAGGAAGCAGGTGGCAACAGCCAACATCTAAATCAAGGCAATGTTTACCCTTGTATGCCCCCGTTGTTCAGTCACCTGGAGTCTGTAAGCAGACCTTTTGCATTTCACCAAGCTTATTTTTAAAGACTCAGACAGAGCGAGCGGAGTTTACATATGCATATTTTTTTTGAGATCATAATTAAGACTATCTCTGGAAGTTTGACTTTGGGGAGAGTGAAAAGTGTAGGAAGGACAGACATGGGAGTGCGCTCCTTCAGTTCTGAGAGATTTTTGCTTTGGTTTGTTCTGTCTCTTGCCCTCTCACGTAGGAGCATTAAAACAGCGGTGTGGTAATAGCGTGGTTCTGAAAGGGGGAACTTGGGGAAGAGGGTGGAGAAGGGAGCTCTAGGCAGGGGGTGCTTGAACAGGGAGGGGGAGGAAAACCTCACAGGTAGGGGAGGGGGTTAGGAGAGGCTGAGGACCTAGACTGGAAGAAAGAGGAGGAAAAAGGGGGAGCCACTTCTTCTTGCTGCTCCTCTTTCTCTCTGGAAAGCACAAGCAGGAGGGGGCGGGAAGAGAGGGAGGGAGGGGGAGAGAGAGAGAGGGAGCTCCCAGCAGATCCCAGAGGGACCCCTCACTCCTTACCTGCTTTTCCTCTCCTTTGTCTCCTTCCTCCACCACATGTTCCCCTCCTCTTTCCCACAATGTTTGTTGTGTGACATTTTCTGGATAGAGTGACAACAGCCCTTCAGCTAGAGCACCAAGGACACATCCGAACAGCAGCTGTGGTTGGCTTTAGCGTGATGAACTCACAGGATTATTGGGGTTACTTAAAGGGATGGAAGGGACTGAGGCAGCTCTCTCATCTGAAAAGGGTACACAGTCAAGCAGCGACCACACAGATATAACCTCGCTCAAGTTTGTCTCTCCTGAGCAAAGGCAGCAAGGTCCGTTCCCTGACTCTCTCCAGCTTGTTACTCAACAGTTTTTACTGAAGACCCTATGGATAGGACAAAGACAACGGCTTCTCTATCTTCTCCTCACCGTAGAGTAACAACTTTCCCCACTGCCTCCATTGCGCAGAGTCTGGGAGACTTGCGGCTCGCTGTCTCCCCCGCCTCATTTCTCCTTTGTCTTTACCTCTCCATGGCTTGTTTCCTGCTTTTTCCACTCAACGGAGCCAGGGATCTCCTGACAGATAAACCAGTCCACTGAGACCTTCCCAGGTCATGCTGAGTGTTGCGTTTCACCTGAGCCACCCCCCAGCTTCACACTTCCCGGCCGTCCCATCCTTTGACTTGCATGCCACTTGACCATCTAGTAGGGGGATGGGGTGACCCTCCAGTGTGTCTCATCATGGAAGTCTCCATGTTGGCACCCATCAGCCACACAGGGAAAGGAACAAGGGACATCGGGGTCTTGAGGACCCTACCCAGCTGACATCAAAAAAATGAGGTTCCTCAAAAGCATGCAAGAGACAGAGAGACAGCAGTGAGCTTGGCGGTTGGTCTTCCACCATCCGGCCTCTGTGGTGCAGCCGAGCCCAGCATCTTGAGATACCGAGCAGAGGACCCAGCTGGAACACATCCAGGCTCGTGACTCCTACACACAAAAGGAGACTTTTTCTCATATCCATAGAAATCTATGAGGCAAGGAATATTTGCATCTGTTAATCATTTTCTCTTTCTTGAATTTCCCTATCCGTCTCTCCTGTGCTGTCAATCCCTCTTGCTTTCCGTGTAAACTTAATTTATGGCATGGAAGGTGGGATGCTTTTTCTCCCACACAGTCCTCTCCCTTTCCTGAGGGTCCAGGTCTCCCCTGGCCCCTCTGTATATGTGGGTGGCATCCTCACTGGTTTCTTCTGAGTCAAAGACACCCAGTGGTGGTTTCTTAGCGAATTGGACAACTGCACCTGAAGTCAGCAGATCTTAACATTCTGCCATCCACTTTACCCAGAAATTTGGTACCTTCACTTGACCTATCTTTCATCCAAAATTCTACCAGCAACATCACTGCCTCTCTCCAACCCATCTAACCAAGAAAAGGACCATTAAGCATGTGTTGGCGATGCTAAGCTGTAAACATCTCCACATCCTTCTCCCTTCTCTGCCTCCTTGGCTTGGGAAGCACTTTTTGCCCAGGTTATTTCCCTACAGTGCTAAAGGCCAGTTTCCCTTCTTTGGCCAAGACCACCTTCTTGAGTACATGTCCTGTCACCACAGGCTGCACGGTGGCTGGAAAACTGAGTGGGGCACCCCTGATGAAGTCCTGACGAAGCTTGTGTCTGCCAGAGAGAAGAATTTGCTTCTTCAGAAGGCAAGGACATTCTAGTTTCTGAGCAGGGCTTCCTGAAGGGTTGGTCCACACGGAGGGAAGCTAGACACATACACTTTAATTTGCTCCAGGCACACTGAGTTGGGAATCCGGCCTTGACACTTTCTGTCTGTTACATTGTGAAACATTCCGTCTGTTGAAGAAGCAGATACTTTTCTTACTTTTATTTCTATCTTTATTTCTGTCTAGCTTTCTTTTTCTCCTTTTTTTTTTTTGATAATTTCTAGGTTCTGTGACATCCTTGCAAATGCAGGCCTGGTGCCAACATTCCTAAAAATTAAATTTTACCTTACAGTATTTTTGTAAAGCTTCAATTTTTTATTTTATACTATCTTTGGGGAATAAACACTACCATTCTCTGTATAGAATTCTTTAAAATCACTAATATATTTTTTTTATTTGATCATCCCGAATTTCCCTAGCAGGAGCTTGAAATCCTTATGCGGAGCAGAATTTAATTAGTCACCCTCTCAATAATGCCGTTCGTGAGGCTGTCTTTTTTCTAGATGCCTAGTGTTCTCATCTGGGATTGGACCAATTTAACACCCCACACATGTCCACTGGGATTCGCTTGCCTCTAGAGATGCTTTGTCAGCGCCATGGTAACAGCTGCGAACAGACTGCAGCCGTGTAGCACTGCATTTGGGAGCAGAAGCTGGAGGGGTGAGCTGCACCTTTGACACTCCTGTGAGACTGCTTACTAAATTAGAACCCCAAAGATGGTGGGGAGGTTGGAGAGCCGCAGGTCCAGAGCCTAACTAGCATCCACCTTGGGGTGTCTTTAATTGATTTACCACCCGCTATTTTCCCACCTCTGTGTCTGGTCTAACATCCTCGTGATTATCAGGTGAAACCTTATGAGATATTTTCATTTAGATCACTTCCTTCCAACCGATCAAATGGCTAAGAATACTGTCACGTGTTTTCTAAGGCCAATAAGAAGATTTTCTTCTTTTCTTTAACCTAATGTGTCTCCCCAAGGAATTTGAAAGGTGTCTTGGTTTATGACTTTCCTTTTTTCCTTTACTGTAAAAATCTTCACGAAACTGTTTCCGTTCTGGAATATGGAATTTGGTGGTAACCTAACCCTAAAACTGTTTTCTGGGTCATGGTCACTCATATTTGTCCCCAGATAAACCAACTCTTATTCCCTTTGTGGAGAGAGCTGTGCTTTTTGCACGGATAAGATGCTCCACCAGAGGCTGGGCGGAGGTGGCGCATGCCTTTAATCCCAGCACTCGGGAGGCAGAGGCAGGCGGATCTTTGTGAGTTAGAGACCAGCCTGGTCTACAAGAGCTAGTTCCAGCACAAGCTCCAAAGCCACAGAGAAACCCTGTCTCGAAAAACAAAACAAAACAAAAACCAAAAAAAAAAAAAAAAGATGCTCCACCAGAAAGGGCGTGTTTGTGGCTGGGGACTCCCATCGGTAAGGAAGGCATTGACACAGTCAGCAGGCCCACCAGGAGAGGGCTGGCAGTGTGAGGCCAGAGAAAGGGTGGGTTTGGAGCAGGGCGAGGGCATGCTTGTTCCCCTCATCCCTTCGAGTGTTTCAATGTCTTTACTTTTGTGCAATGCTCTACTCTGCGCCACCAATAGACTCTGCAAGGAAGAACTGGAACTTTCTGGGACTGGGTGAACATCTTTGATAAAGGCTGGAAAATGAGCTCTCTTCCCCATTTCTGGTCATGAATAGGAATTTTTCATTATAAAGTACACGTTTTCAATTCTATCGCCCTTACTATGGCTGTACATGTCTCCTGGGGTAAGAATACACTTCCCATGTTGCACCGAGGGCCCTGTGACCACCTGGTTCAAAAACCTCTTCTCACACTGCAGCTTTTTCCGTCTCCATAACATCGTCCCCTCCTTGTCAGCTAAGAAGAGCTTGATGTCGCCCGACAGCTGATATGGAATAAGCATGCTCTTTAAACAGAATGTGTTGTGGTTTCATGTTTATTACTAATTTGCTTTTAATGATTGTGATTGCCTATGCGTACCCTAAAGAACCTAGATAATTGGGTTTAATGGGAAACCAGTGAGCACCATTGCCTGTGTATATTTTACATCTCCTGTCAGGTGAGTCTTGAAGATGAAATGACATAGGAGAAAGAATGAAAGAAAACTAGATCTTCTATGCATTACAATGTCTGTCTGAAAGGGTAAAATTAGGTCATGTATTTGTGATTCCATACATGTGAAGTGTGCAGAGGAAGGTCTGTAGAGGCAGCGTATTTATTATGTTCATACGGAGCCAGGGGCAATGGGAACAGACTGTGACACATAGAGTGTTTCTTCTAAGTGATGAGAATGTTCTAGAGTTAGATACAGCTGAGATGTCCCAGTAAGGGTGACTATTGCTGGAATGAAACACTATAATGAGAAGCAACTTGGGGAGGAAAGGATTGATTGATTTATTTATTTTACCAACTTATTCGGAACCACTGTCTACTGAGGGAAGCCAGGGCAGGAACCAAAACCAGGAAAGAACCTGGATGCTGTAGAGGGGAGCCATTACAGGCTTGCTCCTCATGGCTTGCTCAGCATGCTTTCTTATGGAACCAGGACCACCGGCCTAGAGGCGGAGCCATCCACCATGGGCTGGGTCCTCCCCTATCAATCACTGATTAAGAAGTTTGCCTACAGCTGGATCTAATGGAGGCGTTTTCTCAGTTGAGGGTCCCTCCTCTCAGATGACCCTAGCTTGAATCAAGCTGCAAGCAAATCAGCCAGCACAGGATTACAGGACTCCGAATGCACTGAAATCGTGAACGGCCATTGAGCAAGTTTTATGGGGTGTGAATGACTTTAAAAAAAAAAAGTGATGTGTAGAAATTAGGGAGAAGCCTGTGAAGCTGCTATAGCTGACAGGCGACAAGAGACTAGGTAGCAGTGGGAGAGCAGTGGTTGGGGCAGGTGTGGTGGTTTGAAGAGGAATGCCCCCCCCCAGACTCAGAGGGAGGGGCACTATTAGGAGGCGTGGCCTTGTTGGAGTAGGTGTGGCTTTCTTGCAGGAAGTGTGCCGCCATGGAGGTGGGCTTTGAGGGCTTATATGCCTAAGCCACACCCAGGAGGGCAAGCTCCTTCTACTGCCTGCAGGTAAAGATGGACAAGTGTCAGTTCCTTCTCAGGCCACCATGTCTTCGTGCACACCATCATGCTTCCCATCCTGACGGTAATGGACTAAACCTCTGACATTGTAAGTTCAGTGTTCTAAATGTTCTGCTTCACATAGATATTGATTAAAAAATGGTGTGTAGAGATGTCTTATCTGCATGGAATCTTCAACATGCCTCTGAACTAAAACAATATTACTTTCTGATGAATGCCATTATTCATTATTTGGAGAACAGACAAATGGATCACACACACACACACACACACACACACACACTACATCAGTTGTACATATTATAAAGCGCTGCCCTGGAGCCCCACACTCTGCAGGCCCTCCTGCTCTGAGACTTTGTGAGGATGGATTGAAGTTCAGCTGTGGCAAACAGAAGTAGCAGGGGGTGACCACTGTCTCCACAGAACGTGAATTTTACACCTGACTCAGAGAAACCCGCAAACATAGCAAAGGAGCCACAACATGCAAGTGAAAAGCCTTCATGTGTTAACCAAGAGCGGCGTTTAAAATAAGCAAGTCTCACAAAGCCTGGATCTGAGAAGGAAGCTGTGTATTTTGGGATTGACACTAATTTAGGAAGCAGTCAGAGTCTTTTCTTTCTTAAGGACTCAGCTAAAGTTAGCTCCTTTCTGTACAGACTATTATAAAAGTTATAACAATTATATTCCAGACACATTATAAAGTAAAATAATTGTCGATCATTCGATACATCAGATTTACGTTTCTTCTCATGCTCTGATCATTTAAGAATCAATCAGACAAGGAAATATAAGCTAACTCCTGCTGACAAAAACCTAGTAGTGTAGTTGGTGATAAAATCCCCATCTTCCCTGCAGCTTACAGAGTCTCGAACTAAAATACAGCTCACACAAGACAGCAGGTGCGGCTGATCCAACAAGAGCCGTGTATGTCTAAAAAGGAACTGCTTTATTTCAGTAGCTAGAGCTGAATGTGCGAATGTTTATATATGTATTTTAAGACTCCGTTTAAAAGCAAGCAAACAAGGAACTGAGAATATCTTATAGTAAGAACACACTAATGTCCAAATTGCCTCTTTTTAAATAAAAAAAACGTAATTACTGTGAGAAATGTTTGATTTGTTATGCTTCTTGAGGGGTTCTTTGCGGTTTTAATAATAATGGGTTCTAAATAATTTATAGGTAAGTTATGTGACTGATAGTCAAAGCAAACTCCCTGCCTTACCCTGGTCTAATGTCCTTGTTCTTGTTTACTTCTGTCCCCCAACAACAGCTGAATAAAGTCACAAACTGCTGAATACATGGTACCTGGATGCTCTCCACACTATTCAATAAGCTGACTCCAGAAACGCCATGTAAGTACTCTTAAATTTATTTTTTAAATACCTCAAAGATAATACTAAATTATCCGCCCAAAAGAACCAGTTTCTGGGCTACCGACAGGTCTCAGAAAAAGCCTCCACAGCACTGCAAAACTAAGACTGTCTTTCTATCCGAGAGATTTCAGGGGAAGAGGAACAAGTGGATGCTTTCCTTGGTGCTGTCATTCTTACTCTCCCGTGTTGGTTCTGTTCTGCCCCCAAGTTTCTGCCCAGTTCTCCTTGTTCTTCCCAGCTTATACAGACTCACAGAATCTTTCAGGCATTACATCTGAAGGTCACAGACCATTTGCTAGATGAATATTAAGAAACAGAGTCCTCTAGACAGTTCTAAAGCAAAAAAAAATCCAGATCAATTGTCACAATAGCAAGGGAGAAGCACTTTCTTCCAGTCAACTCCCTAATTAGTGGGCTGCAACCCACAACTGCGAAAGGAGAAGTCTTTCTGTTAGCTACAGAGGTAGCCTTGTCAAGTTGAGGTAGCCTTGTCAAGTTAAACTACTAAGGAGAATAAGAGAAGTAAGGAGACTGTGTGCTAGATCCTGTACTTGTAACTGTACGAACATAAACACTCTGTGGCTAGTGGTCATGAAAGCTGGACTTCCTCCAACTGGAGACTGTTCACAAAGAGCAATGTGTCCTCAGAGAGAGTGCAGCCCTCAGCTGAGAGGCGCTTTCAGCCTGAGCTACGGGACAGGGTGTGGAGGCCAAGTGGAAGAGCTTACTCAGCACTCTCCATGGCACAGTGACATCAAAAGGATCTTAAATCTTAGAATATATTTTTCTGACCTGCATGTAACCCTGAACCATAAAAGAGGGAGACTTGTAACTCTTTTTTTTAGGGCTATGAAGTTAGTTTATATTTTGTAACCCTGGCCATTTAGGGAATATTCTCCCATGGTGTCTGAACAGAGGGCAGTAAAACTGAGGCAAGAATTTCTCGAGAGAGTTAATCACTGTTCTCCGCCTTTGCAGTTAACTTGCTCCACACTATTTCCCCTGGCTCAACAAGTCAGAGAGCTGGCTACCTGTCCTTGTCGATAAGATTGCATTTTTCTGTGAACCCATTAGCAAGGTGCCTGGTCTGATCTAAAGCTATTTTGAAGTTCTATGTCAGTTGATCGTACATGGCTATCTTGGCAGCTGGGGAAAATGCAGCTGTTTTCCTAAGTTTTGTTCCAAGATAGTTCTTAATGGAAACTTACAACCCCTGACTTGTGTAGTATCTTTTTGTATTGATTTTATTCATCAAAGATCTGTATAGGCTAACATTATATATATATATATATATATATATATATATATATATATATATCACATTTGTATACACACACACACATATATATATTCATATATATATATATATTTCATTGGCATTGTGATTATATGCTCACATTATCCATGACAAAATACACACACTTGTTGTTGGTTTGTCCATTTGTTTAGGAAATATGCAATTCATTGTCAAGACTGAGGAAAACATTATGGAAAAAGTAAGTTGGAGGCTGAACAATGAGCCTTCTATGTAGACTCTAATAAGTGAAACATTAGATGCTCACACCACTCTAAGTCGATGCGTGGACACCAGGCAGATAGCAGATGCTGACCCTCCTCCAAAATAACATAGTTGTTGAAGGTAAGCATCCTCGGTGCCGCCAAAAGGGTTTAGGACATAGTAGAAGCTTCTGGGGAATTAATATTGGGTATGTTGAGCAAGATTAACTAGAAGAAGATTTAAAACACTTTTGGCATTCTATTACTTATGCATATTATATAATCATCGCTAAAAAATGCAAGAATGATTTCCCCAGACTCTACTTTCACCTGTGATCTGCCTCCATCTGTGTCGTTTCTTTGGGTATTGCCAAGATTACTGAGGTCCACATGAAAAATCGGCTCGCATCCTCGCACGTTTTCTCCAGTGAGAGGCCGATAGTAATGAAAACTGTCTTTCTTAGATGACTTCAAACTAAAGTGTTTAATTTTTTTCTCACTTTTTATTAGTTCTTAGAGAATTTCACAGGATGTGTTTTGATCGTATTTCATCCCCTTGCTTCTGCCACTTCTCCCGGACCCATCCTCCTGACTCCCTCCCCAGCCATGTTTGTCTTCTCGTATCTCTCAAAGACTGCATCATAGCCCTGAAATACCTGGTGTTTTATGCTGGTGACTGTAAATTGAAAGGGACAGGACAAAAGATGTAGCCGTATTTCCCTCTTCCTGAAGGTCTAGCTAGGATCTCCCTAACCATGTCGGCAAGGAGGTTAGCTCATTGTGTAAAGGACAATGGGAAACACTGGCTGTTCCACAAGGCAAGAAGGACGCTTGCCTGTCATGGCTTCAGCGTTAACCACGGAACCTGTCTTCCAAAACTGGACAGCTTTGTATGCAATACCAACTAGATAGTACAGCCAAGGAGGAGCCACCTTCTTGACATTCCACAGATTAAGGTGCCCAGTAGGTGGGGATCATATATATGAAATACACACATTAGACACAGGCTGTGGAGAATTGCCCATAGGCACCAGGGAAAGAATGCAATTTAGCACATGTGAAATGACCGGACTCTTAATCTGGTTGGTCCTTACACTAGTCTGTTGGCGTTCAGGGAGGGAAGGAAAAGGAGAAGGGGATGAAGGATTCTTATTCTAGGAATGAGCTATGCATTTGTTTGCCAGATGGTAGCAAGAGAAGGGCTGGAAGAGGTGGTAACAGGGACAACAGCATGTCTGCCTGCACAGATGTCTCCAGAGGCAGTGTGACAGAGAGATGGCTGATACAGGGAAGACTGGACATTCACACAGTCACATCTGTATCACGCAGAGTTTCAACTCCCAGCTCATCCTTCCGGCAAATGCATCCTCTCAAATGCAAATACCTGTGTGACTATGTGATTGTCACACGTGCTACTGTGTCTACGACACTACATGAGGAATAATCTCTATTTTCACAAGTGGTACCGTGTCTACAATACTACATGTGCAACACGCACTGAGTTCTGTGCCTCATTTTCCAAGTCTTCCTAGGATCGTTTCTTACTCTTCTTCAACATGGGCCTTGACATTCATCCTCCTTTGACTCAACAGCAATTTAAAAAACTCCAGTAGGCAGCTAATCACGGCGATGCCAGTCAGAATCAACGCGGAAGGGAGCCTGCTTGCACACACACCCCGACAGATCTGTGATTAGATCAGTGGCACCATTAGGGCACTAATTTCTACACAGGAAATGGGGGAAGGTACGCATTTAAATTTTGGTAACTATTACCCTGTTCCCTCTAGACATCTTGTGAAAACTTACACTCCCACCTCTGGCATCAAAGAGTCTGTTTCACCCTAATTTGCTCTCGCTATGAAATGAATCATCAAACTTTATTTGATGGGTGGGAAGTGTTATGACACTCTAGATCTAATTTCCACTCCATTAATTAGAGTGGTGGCTGAGCATAGCCGCACATTTAAGCCTCGGTGTTAGAGGCCACCTTTGCCCTATCACAGACATCTGTTGAAGTATGACCAGTGCAGGGACACTGACTGCGGATTGGCTGTTTTCCTACTGGTTCATGAAAGATAGATGACAAGGAAATAATCAATCATTTGTGGACGTGCTTTAAGAATCTTTTGGTGGGTAGCATAGCTCTTTCGACTCTGACATGCAGAGATGATTGTTAGTCTCTGCTCTGAGACACCACTGACAGTCAGAGTTACACCAGGAAGCCATCTAAGCACTCTAGAACAGACCGGTTCCAGGGTGTTCTTTCCACAGCACGGTAGTTACTCTCTCAAATACAACAGTTTTATTAGTACTAATAACTCCAGAAATCTTTTTCTTTTTTAAATTGTTTTTATTAAGCTATATGTTTTTTTCTGCTCCCCTCCCTGCCTCTCCCCTCCCCCTTGACCCTTCCCCCAAGGTCCCCATGCTCCCAATTTACTCAGGAGATCTTGCCTCTTTCTACTTCCCATGGAGATTAGATCTGTGTATGTCTCTCTTAGTGTCCTCACTGTTGTCTAGGTTCTCTGGGATTGTGCTTTGCAGGCTGGTTTTCTTTGCTTTATGTCTAAAAGTCAATGTGGTGTTTCTAGATCCATTTATTTCCTCCCCAGATTTCAAGATTTCATTTTTTCCCCACTCTGTAGTACTCCATTGTGTAAATGTACCCCATTTTCCTTATCCATTTCTCAGTGAAGGGGATTTTAGGCTGTTTCCAGGTGTTGGCTGTGACAAACAAAGCTGCTATAAATATATTGAGCACATGTCCTCGTGGTACAATTGAGTACTTTTTGGGTATATACCCAACAGTGGTATTGCTGGGTCTTGAAGTAGGTTGGTTTTTAATATCCAAAGTGACTGTACCAGTTTTCACTTCCACCAGCAATGCAGGAGTGTTCCCTTTTCCCCACACCCTCTCCAGCATAAGTTGTCATCAGTGTTTTTGATCTTGGCCATTCTTACAGATGTAAGATGGAATCTCAGAGTCGTTTTGATTTGCATTTCTCTGATGACTAAGAATGTTGAACATTTCCTTAAGTGTCTTTCAGCCATTTTAGATTCCTCTGTTGAGAGTTCTCTGTTTAGGTCTACACTCCATTTTTTTTTTAAATTGGATTATGTGTTCTTTTGGTGTCCATTTCTTTGTATATTTTGGAGATTAGCCTTCTGTCTGATGTGGGGTTAGTGAAGATCTTTTCCCATTCATTAAGCTGTCATTGTGTCTTGTTGACCGTGTCCTTTGCTTGAAGCTTTTCAGTTTCAGGAGGTCCCATTTATTAATTGTTTCTTTCAGTGTCTGTGTTGCTGGGGATATATTTAGGAAGTGGTTCCCTGTGCCAATGCATTCAAGTATATTTCCCACTTTCTCTTCTATGAGGTTCAGTGTGACTGGCATTATGTTAAGGTCTCTGATCCATTTGGACTTGAGTTTTGTGCATGGTGATAGATATGGGTCTATTTTCATTCTTCTACATGTTGATATCCAGTTATGCCAGCACCATTTGTTGAATATGCTTTCTTTTCTCCATTTGATATTTTTTGTTTCTTTGTCAAAAATCTGGTGTTTGTAGGTGTGTGGATTAATATCTGGGTTTTGATTCAGTTCCATTGGTCCTCCTGTCTGTTTTTATGACAATACCAGGCTGTTTTTAGTACTGTAGCTCTGTGGTAGAGTTTGAAGTCAGGGAGTGTGATGCCTCCTGAAGTTATTTTATTGTACATGATTATTTTACCTATGCTGGGTCTTTTTTGCTTTTTCATGTGAAATTGAGTATTTTTCTTTCAAGAGCTATGAAGAATTTTGCTGGGATTTTGATGGGTATTGCATTGAATCTGTAGATTGTTTTCAGTAAGATTGCCATTTTTTTTACTATGTTAATTCTACCTACCCAAGAGCATAAGAGATCTTTCTATTTCCTGGTGTCTTTTTCAATTTCCTTCTTCAAAGATTTAAAGTTTTTGTCATATAGATCTTCCACTTGTTTGGTTAGAGTTACTCAGATATACTTTATGCTATTAGTGGCTATTATGAAGGGTATTGCAGAACACACTTGCCAATAACTATTAATTTGTGCTTGCATGTGGGTGATGCACCTGTGTGAATTTGTGTAGGATCATATAGAAAAGATGTGGTGGTAGTCATTGTATGATTTAAATTGCTATTGGTCATTCAAGTTAATTTCCTTCTCAGTGTATCATATTATATCTTAAAGCCCTTAGAATTTCAACCACTTGACTTAGGACTTAAATTTTATTAAAATATCTGGGAAAATTTTAATTTGTTATGAGTCTTCAAGTGTTTTATAAATGACATTAATGATTTGCCCTCTGAAACCTGTTTCTTAATTACTTGCAAAAACTTCTAAAATCAGTATTTGCAAATCTGGTCAGTTTTGGTCTTCTCAGAGAGACAGCTTGCATTTTAATAATCAGGTTTTTGAGTTAGCTGTCACGCACTGCATGAGGAAACTTCTGTGACATATGAGAGCTGCACTAATATATGGGTATAGAGATATGAAGGCAACTTGATACTCCATCCACCTAGTGAAATAATAGCAGTAGGTTAACCCTCCAAGGCCTGTGAGATTGCAATCATGGGTTCTAAGCCAGAGTTGATGCACCAGGCATGCATTTTCTTCTGTGGAGTGCTTACAGGCAAGACTCTGAAAAGAATAAGTTACATTGAGCATTAAACAAAATTTAAGTTGAGAGCTTTAGCTGGTAGGTAGAACACTGTGATTGAACTAATGAGTTAGTATTTTGCAACATTTTTAATTTTCTTGACTATACATAGTCATCTTTTAATTAAATAAGAAGTGAAAGCATTTCCAAATCAAGCCAAAATGAAAATCAGGAGGAAGAAAGCATGTATTCCCCCACCATGGTCTGAAAAGCAAGTGTGAAAATCCTTCTGTATGGAGTTGAGTTCATTCTGAGAGTTCTACCAGCCTAACTCGTGTGCAGGAGTGGGGAAGGAGCTGGCAGCTGCCTCGGACAGGTTACGGCGAGCTATTGATGTGGGAGTGTTCTCCTGTATTTTGTATTACTTTCATTGGTTGAATAAAAAAAGCTGCCTGGTTTGTAAGATAGGTCAGCCCTTAGGTGGGCAGAGTAGACAGAACAGAAGTTCTGAGAAGAAAGAAAGTGGACAGTCGCCATGAGGCTCCCACCGCAGATGGATGCAGGTTAGACTTTTCTGGTAAGTCACCACCCCGTGGTGACATACAGACTTTTATAATGGGTTAGTTTATGATGTGAGGGCTAGCCAAGAAGAGGCTGGTGATGATGGGCCAGGCAGAGTTTAAATGAATATAATTGTCATGTGGTTATTTCGGGCATAAACAAGCAACCAGCGGCTGAGCAGACCGGCGGCTGGGGGCTGGGAGCTGGGTGCGGGGAACACAACACGCACCTCTCCCCCACTTACAACAAACTATGAACCAGCTTTGGTGTTCTGCTGACAGGCACAGCATTTATACTTGCACAGTGAGTGAAATGAACAACAAGACTTGACTTTTCAAAAGAAGGGAAAGGAAGTAAAACAGAGAAAATAGAGGCCAGTAGAAAAATATGTGTGCAGGTATGTGTGTGTGTGTGTGTGTGTGTGTGTGTGTGTGTATGTGTGTTGTTTCTAGATTCATCCATGTGTGTATGTCTAGCCTGGTTAAATGTCATCTTAGCTCAGCTAACAATCAGGCATTTCCCAGATGGCCTCTCATGGATGAAAAGCATAAAGGAAGAGACGCCTCTGTTCCCTCCAGCTGCTGGACAAATGCCAACACGTCACCTTCTGACGTGCCCAGGGATTTTTCTGAACCAAGCCTTCTGCCCCTATTTTTCTGTCTGGCTCGGGGCAGTATACTTGCAGCAGGAGTTTGCATAGGAACAAAGTTGGACCAAGCATCCCTATCCCAAACTCAGAGATTACAAACTGACCTATTGCTTTACCTGTTCCCACCTGGGGTTCATCCTGGAAGGCAGGAATTCCACAGGCAACAGATCGTGAACTTTGTGAATTTTGAAGATGGACTCTTGCCCAAATTCTTTCCTCTAGTGTACACTTCTTGGCCTGGCTAAAACAACTGAAAGAGAGAGGAGCATGCTGGAAAAAATGTCATAAGATGCCAATCCCACCAACGTTCTAACATCCAAGGGAAAAGCTGGCATGTGTTGTCCTGAGCACCACAGATAGACTATTGCTTTAACAAATAATGTCTTGTAAATTCTTTTGACCGTATCAATGTGACATCTAAGCTCCTAAAAAGTCATGTCAGTCAACTCTGCCTTACCTATCCTCTCTGAGGCATGTTCCTATAGGTCCCCATGGACATCCTGGGACTCCCTGAAGCAAATCATGCCCTTGACTTAAACTATTGTATGTTCTCTTGGATTGATGCACAGTGATCTTTGTTCTTCAAATTAAATCATATTCCGGAAAACTCAGTTTATAAAGTCTTCCATGACACCGCATCCTGATGGCGATGGTGTACCTCGTTCTCTGTCATGTTCTGCAGTTCAGTGTTTTGGAGCCCGCACTGCACTCTGCCAGGTGGATGATGCAGCATTCTGTCTCCATCAATGCACATTTCCATGCACTTTGTGGCAGACTGCCTGTCATCCCGATGGCTGGCACTAATTACCTGCTAGCTCATGATTGGTGGTTGGTGGTCTCGTCAGCGTAATATGTAGTTATTTCGTGGGCATTCATACAAAAAATACTTTGCTTAGGCTCAATCCCTGGAGTCAAAATTGTTGATGTAATAATTTTAAAGATCCCCATTTGTATTAGCATTGATGTGTCACGTTTTACATCCTGAGACCTCACCCAAACTTCACAAGGCAAGCCAATGATGCCTCCGGGATCAGAGGATCAGAAGCAAGCATGATACTTGGTTGTCAGGTCTCTTCTGTATGAAACACACCACACACACAGACACACACACACACACACACACACTGTAAACTCTCTTTCTGTTTTGTACACACACACATATACATACAACACACTCTTATTTATAATATAACTTTTCCCTCTCTGTCTCTCTTACACACACACACACACACACACACAATATAAATGTTCTTTCTGTCTGTCTCTTACATACACACAAACACACTCTTATTTATAATATAACTTTTCCCTCTCTCTCTTACACCATGCACACACACATATACACACATAAATTCTGAACTCACAACCTTACTGAACTTGGGCATTATTTCAGTCAAGGTTAATTTGATTTTTTTGTGTTATATTTATGTATAATATAGCATCATCCCTTTCTTTACAAACTATATGCTTCTGAGGTCAATGCTAGTAGTCGACTTTCTAATGAGAGTAAATGAGCAGTTCTGAAGTCCGAAACACCGAGGCACATTGTAGATATCCCTGTGTCTACACTGACTACAGAGACAGAAGCAAAGTGCACCAAGGAACGCCTACGGACATCAGAGGACAGATGTGTCACCGAAGCCAAGAGAGAAACCACAGAAAGCCTGAGCGTGCACGAGGATTTTCTCTCAGGAAATCCAAGGGACCCTGAAGGGATAAGACACACATCAGGTCTGAAAATGCAACCTGACGTGGGGCTGTGTCCATCTTTCTGTGGAACCCTGGGAATCCATGAGGTGCCTTGGAGGTGACGTGATGGGACACCCATGGTAGGGTGTGAACCAGAACTCTGAGAGACTCGACTCTTGGCACCAAGTATAATGCCCCAGACCTCAGCAGTTCTGCAGGGCCGAGAGGGATAGCCCACGTGATTCTGTGTGTCACTGAGCAAGTTGGTTGATTTCTAGACCAGAAGCCTGTTTTGTAAATTGTTATAAGAGTTTTCAAAATTCCATAATAATTTTATA
Source organism: Dicrostonyx torquatus (assembly GCA_028555095.1). Classification (NCBI taxonomy): domain Eukaryota; kingdom Metazoa; phylum Chordata; class Mammalia; order Rodentia; family Cricetidae; genus Dicrostonyx; species Dicrostonyx torquatus. The sequence goes on along the minus strand of JAQHUG010000020.1, from coordinate 5,718,752 downwards.
AAATTATAGAATAGTAAAATAAAAATGCTAAAATGTATGCGTGAAAAAACAAATATACTTTTGCTTTAATATTCCTTATAAATACAATAAATCTGGACTTTTATTTAGAGACTTCTTGTATTACATGACTGAATGTATTATGCTGAAACATGTCTATAATTCTGCCATTGCGCAAGTTAAAAACTTGATTAGGTTGAAAGGGAGCATCATGTTTTCTTACAAAACATACAGCAGAGAAAATGAGATTAAAATACTGCATGCCTGTGTCTCCTGGCCTCTCTCAGGTGTGCCCCTGGGAAAGAGATCATCTGCTCCTGGGCCACACCTCCCGTCTTACTGGGCTCGGCACCCCCAGCCACCGTGTTGTGCAGCTTCTGGAGACAAAGCGATGTCCGCATTTCACACGGTGAGGTATATACAGCTTGGCCCCGCTGTAAGCGACAGCAGCGATGGAATAACAAGGAGCTGGCTAATGACAGTGTGGGTAGAATTTAGAAAAGCTGGGAACGGAGGTATCTTGAACCAGCAATAATGGTAATTTACTTCAACAAGGCTCTACTGTGGTTGGCGCCGTGAACTTGTGCACTGGGAGAGAAGCCTGGGAAAGTCTGAAATAGAGTTACCTCGGCGGCACGGGCCTAAACTTCTACTGCGTGAGCTGGGTGTGGATGGGTTCATTTCTGACCTTCTTTCGGGGGGCTTTGGTGGAGGGCACTGTTTGTCGGCCTCAGAGCCACTTAGTCCATTGCACTTCGAACGATATTATATTGTTTTTCCGCTGTGTGGAAATATTGCCAGTCTGCGTTCACGCCAGGCTGCCTCAGGCTTTTGAGCTGCTTCGCCTCATTTTCTAAACATAACTATCGGATTGTAGGTGTAACTATTAATTTACGTCTTGGGATACTTGAATCGTAGATGGCAGGAGAAGCCACCGCCTCAGGGAGAGATTTCTTTGGTTGAAGATTAGGTCCAGAACTTTCTATTAAAATGGAATGAGATTAAGCTCACGTTGAATTTGTCTTTCGATAACCTTGCACTTTTCATCACCTAGTTCTGGAATAGTTACGAATGACTGAAAGCCCCAGTGTCCTCTGTGGTTTACGCCTATGGAGGGGATACGGAACACACCATCTTCGCCAAACTGCGCACCATCACTCTGTCTTCATGGCGAGGAGTCTACCTACGTGGGGTCAACAGAGTGGGCTCAGGTTTGTTCTGAAACTGACACTTGCCACCAAGACTTCGCATCCCTTCTTCAGTCTGAATTTCTTCCCTTTCTTTTCCCTGGAAGGTCCCTTCTTCCAAATGAAACAATGCTTTTCTTAAGTGCAAAGCATACGAGCTCACCCACCAAGCAGAAACTTGTGGATGTGGAGACAGCTACATCGTAAACTGGAGGAGAGAGGCCGGAGTTTAGCCCTATCCACACTGGGATGAAAGACGCGCCTGATGCTCATTGTCTCTTCATGTCAAGTTGGGCTACAGACCCACACCAGATAGATGGATAACTAATTATAGGGATCCCTTCATTTATGAGAGCCAGAGATTATGAACAGGTACTGGCCCATACATTGTTCAAAGGATGCCACGAAGGTTGTGGTGTCCACTATTTTTTAGGAGCCATCATTCTGCCCTGTTTTACTGAAAATCAGGAACATTGAAGGAAGGAAACATAGTTCATACAATCAAGAGTCACTCCCCCTTTGTTTGAGTTACCTTGCTATTGCCGTGACCAAGGCAATATATAAAAGAAAGCTCTTGACTAGGGCTCCTTGTTCCAGAAGGTTAGAGCCCAGGGCTGTCATGGCAGGGAACATGTCAGCAGGAAGACAGGATGGTGTTAGAGCAGCAGTTCTGAGCTTCTGTCGGATTCACATGCAAAAGGCAGAGAGAGCTGGCAGGAATGAAACCTCAACATCTAGGTCCAGGGACACACCTCCTGCAACAAGACCCTGCCTCCTGATCCTTCCCAAATGATTCTGCCAATGAGAAACCAAGTATTTGAGCACATGGGCCTGTGGAGGCCAGCCTCATTTAAGCCGCCACGCCCCACTTTGCATTCGAGCCCTGTCGCTTCTGATGCTAGGCATTGCATGCATCCCAAGATGTACAATTTGCAGGAGCATCGTGAGTCCTGGCCAGAGGTCCTCCAGCCCGTGCATTAAGCAGCTGCACTCGGATCCCTCCTCTGCCTTGTTTCCGAGGAAGATTCTGAATAGAGGGTCATGTGCCTGGGCAGTGCCACCCAGGCCTTTGGAGCTGCATCTTGGTTCTGTTGCCAAGGAGCAGACGCCCCTCCCCCCTTATTGTCTCCCATCAGTGTATCCATGCAGATGGATTCTGGTCTTTTTTGCAATTTCCCCAGCTTCAAATCAGAAATAAAACACAACAAGGGGCCAGGTGGTGGTGGCACATGCCTTTAATCCCAGCACTCGGGAGGCAGAGGCAGGCGGATCTCTGTGAGTTTGAGACCAGCCTGGTCTACAAGAGCTAGTTTCAGGATGGGCTCTAAAGCTACAGAGAAACCCTGTCTGAAAAAAACCCAATAAATAAATAAATAAAAATTGGTGTTTATTTAAGGACGTTGGAATCAGAAACAGGGAACTGACTGGGCTCGCCCAGGAATTACTCCAACTACACACATCACGACTGTCTTCATCATTAGATTCACAATAAATCTTTTTCTTAAAAAAAAACCACACACACACACACACACAACAAGGGTTTATCTAAGAGGTAACTGGATTTGCAACCCTTGTGAGCTCAGTGTGTAAGAGTCTGGTGAACCACATAGCTTCTAATTGTTCATTTCGGGCACTCAGTAAGTATCCCGACTAAGAAGTGCACCCCACTGGGGTTATCTGTAATTACAATTTGTCCCCCTATATTCTTTTGCCGGCTTGAGGGCTTCCATAGGTGGCCCCGGATGTGATCTATAAGGAGCTCAGGGCCGATAGCCTGTGTCCCCCCCTCCACATGTTAAGCAGTTACTGTAAAGCTCCAGTTGTCATTTCCCGACTTAGCTCCTAGCAAACCCTACCCCTCAATGTCCTTCTGAGATGGGCAGCCCTGTTAAACATCACGCTGCACCTTCAGTGCGGCTGGGCCAATGCAGAAAGCGTCTGTGCAAGGACTGCATGGGGGCTCTTTGCCATTGGTTGCTTAGAACGTTTCCTTGGTTCCATGCCATCGTGGCACCAGGCTTCTCAGCAAACCATGAGAAATGAGCACAGAGACGACCAGCTAAGCCAGTGTTTCGGGAGCCCCGGTTCTCCCACCCCTTCCAAGGACTTTGTTAATCACTGGGAAAATGTGTGGAGACTCTTAACTCTCACATTGACCATTTCACGCAAACACAAGGCAGAAACACATTTCTCTTTACCAAACTAGCTCACCAATGTGTGGGGCATTGATATAAGAAAATCAGAGGGGAATGAAATTAGCGCCTAATCCCTTAGTACAGAACAGAGAGTGAACGAAGCCTGAGCGAGTCGGAGGGATTGTGTGTTCCCAGTGAGACTAGCTTTGCTTTCAGGACGACAGGAGGAACATGAAACTGAACGTCTTTCTCTTAGGTTTGGGAAAATCCCCATTTTCCCAAACAGCGATTCTTTTTTGTTGTTTCTGACCAGATCTCAATTTGGAAAGTGTTGTAAGCAGGGCCAAAGAATGGGAACCAAATATTTTGAAGTGGAACAGGGCAAGTTAAGGACGCACCTGGGAAATAATAAGGCAGTGTTTAGCCTGGATAATTCAAGTTAATAGGTCCACAGGTGAGCAGTCCTGACCCCCATCAATCAGCAGGGGAACCCCTTTGCAAGCTGTAAGTATCCACATTAGGAGAGACCCCATTTAGAGCCCAGTGCGGATACCTCTTGCTATCCGAAGCAGCGACACCCAGGGTGTCTTCAGCTCAGATGGAGGAATTCTTACACCCTGAGGTCTGGGGACTGCGAAGCAGATAGAAGCAAGCCATGGTATTCTGTTCACCTCACTGACATCAGAGTGTGGGAGGATGGGAGGAGACCCAGGAAAACCGAGGAAAAGAACGGATGTTTCAATGGACAGGAGTGTGCAGAAACGGTTACCTCCATACTTTAGATGAAATAGGAAAAGTTGCATGTTTCAAGAGCTATTTCCAAAGAGCATGCAATTATGTGATCACGTGACTCACTTAATGGCTGCAGGTGACACAAACTCAGCACATATGTGACTGCCGCTCCTGTACGTGATGGGCGGCTCCCCCTAAAAACACCAGGAAGAGGTAAATGGCGAGGAGGCAAGGGGTTGATTTAGGGACGTACAAGAATCAAGTTGGAAACCGAGAAAGGGTACCGCTTAGGAATGCAAGCTTGGAGGTCAAGGTTTTAACCTTCTGTCTGACTTCAAATGCATCTCAGAGTGTTTCTGTTCTCTTTGATATCAGTGGGAGCATAAAGCAAGACAGATGGCATTGATGGTCTTCCCTGCCAATAGCCAAACTCCCTGCCCAACTGTAACAATAATGTCCTTTCAAATCGTAATAACACCTGTCACCCCAGGGACTCATGACCCTCCTGGAATCTCATTATAGGCAATGCTTTCATTGGGTAGGATTTTCTACTGTGCTATTCTCTGGCAGGGAGGAATCAAATGGCTTTAATATTATGACTCATGTTGGCTTATACATTTTTAAAGGCCTCAAAGACTACGAGGCTCCCAATTACTCCCACCGTACATCGGTTTGCAAGGGATCTAATTGTTGTATTAATTTTTACTGACACGCCCCTTAACCATGAAGGTTATCATGAAAGAATAACTGTGACTCTTTTGTCCTGCAACGACAAAGAGAACCCAAGATCTCCTTCAGGAGGTCTCTCTCCCACATCTTACTGCTTTGGAATTGAGGCTGGGGGATGGGTCAGTCTGTCACTCAGTGGGGATATTTAAGGGTATGATGGTTCATGAATCCATTGAGCACAAAATCTTTCCTTAGAAAGGCACCGCGTGCAGAGCACTGGGTGGCTATAGTTCTGTATCAGCTGCACTCTGAAGGGTCCATCACCCCCATCACCCGGCTGCCCCACCTCCAGGTGAGCCCATAGCCGTGTCAGTGTCTTTGCTGGTAACCACTAGTATATGCTTTGGACAGAGGAACACCGTCTGTGCTCCAAGTACACATCCTGTGCTGAACTAGCAACTGTGAATCTCTGCTGATTTAGGATGTGTTCAGCCACATTCATTTACTTAAAAAGTGAAAAGGGACCTCCAATCTTTATTTTGATGGATTTAGGCACTCTTTATATTCAGCCCCGTAAGTTTGGGGTATGGGCTTTGGCGAGGGTGCTTGGCAGCCTGGGATGATGATGCTGATTCTCAATATTTCAACAGGCAGAAGGAGCAGCCACCAGGATCGTACTGACTGTGTCCTCAGATCATATGAGGGCACTGTGTCAGGTCCGGGGCATACATCTTTCCCATGAAGCAGGCCGATTGGAACTCTTCTTTAGACATGGCTAGACAGTTGTGTCTAAGACTCACAGAGTCTTAACCTCATCCACCATGGCACTGTCTCCATAGCTACGGTTAGACACTCCGCTCAGAGCCCACGGAGAGTAGCGCTGCTGTACCTTGTCAGCTACAGGAAGAACTTTAGCCCAAGCTGACCCCTATTTGATCACTCTGAGGTCTGCGGCCCTCGGCGCAGGATGAGCTATCTCTATGGAAGGCTAAGTGGGAAGTGAGGTGAAAGTTTCACAGCCCCGACAGCACAGGGGCCTCCAGCGCACACACCCTGAGAAACCACGTGGGCCTCTCACTTGTGAGGCCACTCTGTCCTGAAGCTTCCCTTTCTTTATCTAGAGAAGGAAACTAGGGGTCTGAGCCAGACACCCACGCTCAGTGTGCTATGAACATGAATGTTCCCTCCACTGCTGACCAAGAACAAAGGGGTTTCCCAACGAGAAGACACCTGGCTGCTGTATTCACGTGCGACTCTATAGGTTTCACAGCTATGTAAGACCCTATATTCACATCAACTCTGGAAACTCCTCGTGTGATCTTTCAGGTGTGTATGCCCACATGCATTAGAACACATGCACCCGTGCACACCCACACATGTACACACATGCTTACATGCACGCACACACATGTACACACATGCTTACATGCACACACACACATGTTTTACTCACTGTATGTTGTCATTATCTCACGGACTATGATGCCTCTTTTCCCCCCATGTGGATCTAAGGATATTTGCGCCTTTCTACGGAGGAGGACCTTGGCAGTCACCGGGGCCGTGCCCCTCACCCTCATAAAGCTCACAAGGTGGTTATTTCAGAGTACCCAATAGTAATCTTTTCTGTGAACATGAATGATAGAGAAATGATGTTTTTAATTAAAATAACACTATATTTTTATTTAGGTGTATGTGCCTACATGTGTATCTTTCTTTAAAATAATACTGTTTTTATTTATGTATATGTGCCTACATGTATGTCTGTGGAACAATTAATAAAAACCCAGAGACAAATGTTGGGGCTCATGAAGGTCAGAAAAGCAAAACAGTCGGTCACTGGTTCTTACCTCTACTTCAGTCTAAAAATGGCGACCCTGCCTCCAGGAACCTGTGTGAGAGCTGTCTCCTCCTGTTTTATAATCCTCTCTAGGGCTGGGATTAAAGGCGTGCACTGCTACCACCCGGTTTCTATGACAACTAGTGTGGCTACTGGAATTAGAAGTGTGTGCCACCACTCCCTGGTCTGTAAGACTGACGAGGGCAGCTTGTTTTACTCTCTGATCTTCAGGCAAGCTTTATCTATTACAACACAAACGAATTATCATTACACATGTCTGTGCACCGCGAGCATGAAGGTGCCCACCGGGGACAGGAGAGGGCATCAGATCCCCTGGAACTGGACTCGGAAGCGGTGTGGTTGTGGGCTACCTGAGGTGGGCGCTGGGGTCTGCACTCAGTTCTCTTGGGGAGCAGTCTGTTCTCTTAACCTCTTAAACCATCTCTCCAGCTCTGCATCATGGTTTTCCACTCAGTTTTTCTACCCAATGGGTTTCCATTAAATTTCTTAACTTTCACAAACCAAACAAACTCAGATTTATTCTACCCCTGCAGTACGTAGTTTGAGAAATGCACTCTCTGAATTGTCCCTTGGAAAGTACTCGGCCCCTTTAGCCCAGACTGTGCCTCTGGTGCCTGGCGTCTACATTGTGCCTCAAGTCCAAGAAGTTAAGAGTGACAATTGCCCCGGATTTTTCACTTTCCACTTCATTTCCCAGGACCCATGCCCTCCATCTGTCTCTCTGGACTCAGACTTGCAGGAAGCTCCTCCCCGTGCTACCCCTCATCACACAACTACTTGCTCTTGCCAGCCTAAGTCGAACAAGCCTCAGAGCTCACCTCACCACAAGGGCTCCTCTTCGATGTTTCGGCTCCTTTATACACCTTGTCTCTGTGCTAAGGACTCACCCAGTGCTTGGTACTTTATTCTGTGAAGCTAAAAACACATGACTATTTTACCATCCTTTTCTTTTCTTGTTTCTCTGTGCTCATGTGGGCTCTCAATCCCCACATGAATATAAACTCTGTTTCTGTTAAACTGGACTTTTTTTTACAGACTCATACAACTAGTTCATTTTGATTGAAAAAAAAAATCTTTCGATAGCTCAAACATTCCACTCAAAATATTTCACGGGACAGCAGATATTTCGAAAAAAAAATACAAACAAGTATTTTTAATCTTGATTTGTACCCATAACTCAAAACTGACAGATGGAATGCAATTGAACTTGTTAACATGAAGGACCTGGCAGGGCCAACTAACAAACGATCATGACACTGCAGAAACACGGATGGGACCTGGTACTGTCTGCGGGCCTTGATCCACGGCCCAAACCGGTAACTGGTGACCGGCAAGCTTGTCACTCAGAGTTCTGAGGCCACAGCCGTGGCTCTTGGAATCTTCCCACTTCTTCATCTCGTGAGGAAAATGAAAGGCAAGGACTGGGACATTCCATGACAGTGGCATTAATCCCACCTCTGAGTCAGCACTTGGAGCTTAATCACCTCCAAAAGATCCCATGTCTCAATGCTATCTCCATGGCAACCAAGTTTCACCGTGGATTTTTGAGGGAGAAGGCATTGAAACCATGACAATGTAGTGGCCATCGTGTCTTCTGAGGGTCTGTGGGAAGAATGTGCAGGCTCCTTTCCAAAAAGAGACGAAGACAGAGGTAACAGGTGTGTGACTCAAAGCTATATGCAGAATCTCTCTCTCTCTCTCTCTCTCTCTCTCTCTCTCTCTCTCTCTCTCTCTCTCTCTCTCTCCCTCTCTCTCTTTCTCTTTCCTTGCATATTCTGGAAATCCATGCAGAAATTGAGAGAAGAAACAGCAATCTGCAGCTACAGCTATTCAAGACAAGGGAAAAATCTCCAAGTTGTCAGAGCACATAGATTGCCTTCTCTGCTACAATTCACGGACCTTTCTAATTTCTTTATAACATTTTATGCATCTTAAGTCATGTATGTACTCGTGTCTTTGAGTCTGAGCACACGCACGTTACATAGTACATGTGTGGAAATCAGAGGACAACCTCGGAGTCCATCCTCATCTTCTGCCCTATAGGAAACAGGGTCTCTTTGTTCACCGCTGCATTTACAGGCTGGATGGCTCCCAATCTTCAGGAGATTCTCCTGGGGTCGTCCCCCATCTTGCAGCTGGAGTGTTCTAGAGGACAGGCATCTGCTGCCACCTCTGCCTTTGCCTGGGGTTTGCGGTTAGGTCGTCCCGCCTTCGCAGATCGCGTTTACCTACGGAATGATCTCTCTGGTCCCTCACATTTCTATGTATTTAGTTCTGTGATCTTTTGGGGATGGGATTTCCAGAATTGCCAGGATCCCGGTATGCACAAATTCTTTACTTAAAGGATGCAATATTTACAAATTCTACTGCGTAGTTCAAATCTTCTCCGGATTACTTGTGACCCCACACAGCATGAACGCGGTGATGGAACAGATCTCCTGCACAGTGTAGGTTTTCAGCACAGGTGTGTTAACTGCTGAATATTTTCAATCTGCAGTGGTCAGATCTGTGGATGAGGATAGCAACTCTTTATCATTCATCCGGCTCCATATGCCGTTAGTATTTAGTATTCATCCCCTCTGTTTTATTTTGACATGCTTGTTTTCTAAATGCCCAGGAAAAGGTGAACCTCATTCATATTTCATGTCCTAAGCACTCAGTTCAGTGAACCGTGGTGTGAGCCTTGCCTTGTGAGCCTTGTCCACGGGCTGTTTCTAGGGCAGAGCCAGCAGCCCCTTTCATGGTCACTTCCCTGTCCTTCACACCTGAGCCTGTTAATCAGACTAGTGCCTCAAAGGAGCTGGTAAAGGCAATTTAGGCCGGTGCCCCATGGGCACACACGGATTTGGATGACCTTTGTGAAACAATTTGGTGATTCATTTGAGTGAATTTGGAATCTTTACGTCTTCTACCTCAGTAACCACATTTTTAATTTACCCCAAGGAGATGATTAGAGATGACACGTAGCTTTACATGCAGAGAACACGAACCCCGCGCCGTCCCCCAGATTTAAAACAGCAGACATGTCAAGTAATACAGCAGTTGTCAGATATATCTGATTTTGGTGCTTTTGTTTGCTGGCATAATTCAGCCGAGTTAAGAAAAGTCACTAAACCATTGGAAGCAGTTTTCTTGAAGACTGTTTAAAGACACGGGAAACATCTCATGAAGTATTTGAACGTAGGAAACATTACCCCATAGGGTAAGCAAATCCCAGAATTTGGAAAAGGAATAATTTGTGAAATGCATGTAAAGGCAGAATTATTACCTCTGAGGTGTGGAGTTGTAATTCATATTTTAATTTTTAAAATAATGTATACTTTCAATGATTTTTTTGAACTCTGCATTTTATTTGTGCCCTGTTTTTATAGTAACAGAGGAGAAAGGTGGTTTTGTTTCACGCCATATGAGGGATCAGTGGCCCCGCTGAGAATGCGCACCGCTCCTCCTGCGTCTGTGTGGCCAGGATCTTGGTGGTAGTTGAATTTTTTTAACTCTTCAGAATCTGAGCAGCAAGCAGCAATGTGACTTTTCCAAAAGCGCCTGCATGAACATTAACCACTTACAGGAATGAAGTTCGCTAAATAAACCAAGCTTTCCAGCGTGTTTGGGAGGGGGGCGTAGACAAAGAACGTGAGTGGCCAGAGAGCCGGAGCCATTGGGGCCTCACTGAGTGCTGCCCCCTTAAATCCCAGATACCACTCAAGGGATCCCATTCCAGCTGTGCCTGGACGATTTGAGAGCTAGGGTAGAAATGTGGCCCAGGTCAGAACAGACACTCTCAGGAGAAGCGTGGATGTGAAGTTCCACACGGAGTTCTGGGACCTGTATTCACATAAGAGAAACTGAGAAAGGACCTATGGTTGAGTCATGGCTGTGTGCAGCACCTCACAGACGGTGAATGTGAGGCCTCTCTGGGTTCTGGGTGGGTGGTTCGTCTTTCCTCAGGCCGCTCCCAGTGAACAATATTGAGCAGAAAGGGGGGCTGCTTTGCCACTGTCTTGAGCCTGCTTTGGGGGAACGGTATCCTGTTTGTATCAGAAACCGTTTCTTAAAATAAATGCTAGACCAGACAAATAAAACGTGCCTCTCACTGAGAAATAGAAACCATTTCACAATGTGATTCACAAGGTCCATAGCTTTCTGTGACCATCCCCCCTGAGCAGGTCTGTGAGCTAATCTCACTGTGAGGTCTTCTTCCCACAGTCCTGACAGAGGTGCCATCCAGCTCAGGGAGTGTCCTTATGTTCTGAAAAAAAACTGGACAGAAACATTCACGGGGTGACAGGAGGATAGGGGTGTCTTGGTGCACAGGTTTGGGGGATTTTGGTCCGTGATGGCAGGAAGAGAAGCCATGGTGGAGCTGCCCCTGGCCATGGTGTGGGAAGTGTTATTGCTGACTGGCAAATCAGAAAGCAGAGAGAATCCAGTTGGAAGCAGCTTGATCTAGAACCCGGGACGGCCTCTGCCTAAGGGCCCACACCTGTGAGCCAGGCCCCACAACTTCCCAAAAGAGCCAGACAGGGGAATACACATAGAGTAAGAGGTTTTGGGAAGTTCAGCCTTGTTGCATGGAGGCCTCTTGTTGGTTTCCAGCTGCCTAGACTCCCGAAATAATCACATAGAAACCATATTAATTAAATCACTGCTTGGCCCATTAGCTCTAGCTTCTTATTGGTTAACTCTTACATATAAATTTAAACCATTTCTATTAATCTGTGTATTGCCTCATGGCTCTCTCCGGCAGGGCTACATGGTTTCTCTCTGACTCTGCCCTCATTTTTCCCAGCATTCAGTTTAGTTTTCCCCACCTAGCTCTGTTCCCCTATAGCTCTGCTATAGGCCCAAAGCAGTTCCTTTATTAACCAATGGTAATGAGAGCACACAGAGGGGAATCCCACTATGCATATCAGAGAGTCACTGTCCGAAGGTTCAGAGATCATGATGGAATAAGAGGAGGCAGAAAGAATCTCGGAGAGGTCAGCTGTGAGGCAGCATTCTCTAGACGTAACAGGTCCACAGCTTGAATGAACTCATGGTACCTTGACTGCATGCACAAGATCCAGCCAGCAAAATCCCAAGACGTATGAAGTCCCGCCTTTGCCGAGCAACTATTGGCAGTTGATGGCTACTGGGAAAAGAACTGGTTTACTTTGGGGACACAACCCCAGGTGGGCTCCCTGTGATCCAGTACACGGCCCTGACTATTACCCATTCACATACTAGGAGCATCAAATGAGTTTTTCTTAGGGGGCCATGAATTTGTTCAGATTGAGATCCCAGGAAGGTTGCTGTGGGCACCAGCACAGCACGGCGGGGGGTGGGGAGGCCTGTTGTGGCAGGCTTGGCTTTTGGGGGGCCGTTCTAGCTGTTCTCTGCGCTGATTTGTCCTTCCTCAAGTCCTGAGGAGGGGGGCTCTCTTCCAGCGCTCAAACGAAGTCTCCTCCTCCCTAGAAGACAGGCTTGCACACGCCAGTCTTGATAGTTCTCCCTTATTTTCTGGTTCGGAAGCCTTTCTGGAAAAGACTAATTGGAGAAATCTAAAAGTAAAAGGATCTAACATCCCAATCATTTCCATAAAAATAATCTCGAGGAAATCTACACTAGAAACATCGGGATGTAGAGCAGGACAGTGTAAGATCTAACTGGCCAGAGAGGGAACTCGCCAAGTTCATGGTAGAAGAGTGAGGAAGCCTGAAGGAGGGCGTTCCTTTCGGCCTGTGGGTGGTAAACCCACCCTGCGAACCTGTTGAAAATATGAACTCCAAGAAGTGAAGAAGGAAGAGCAAACAAACCAAGGAGAGCTCTGATCATGAGTTCACACTTTTGTAAATCTGCCAAGATTCCCGGGACAGCGACCACCGTTTGGATATGCAGGAAAACACGGCAGAATCTCTGACACGCACGCTGCATAAATGGCTATTCACGGGGTGAATGCCTCAGCTTTCCTGGGACTGCTTTCCCGGCCCGGCCGATACACCAAGCACGCTGGCTGTTTTGTGCTTTGAAAAACTAGCTCCATTACCATAGTAACCTCTTCATGTTGGCGGAAGCTGATGTCATTTAAACTATTATTCATTCTTGGTGAATTGATACCCAGAGTGCTAATAAGTCTTGGGAGATAAAAAGAGCTGACGGTACATACTGGCTAAACATTGCTTAACCCTTTCCCCTAAGGGTCCTTGAAGGCCCAGTGAGAGGCAGCTTCAGAAACTCATTTGGGGGTCTATGAACTTACAGCTTAATTTCTTCAGGGTGTGTGTGTGTCGCTGTCTATCTTGTAGGGCTGTCATGACAAAATACTGCTGGCTAGGTGGCTTCAATAACAGACACTTTATCACTAATCTGAAGGGAGCCCAAACTCAGTGTACTGGAGAGCATGGGACATTGGCCTGTTGAAGGCAGGGCAGAGGGCTGTCACAAAAGCCGAGGGACAAGAGATGACCAGGGACCTCAGACAGTGGTTTGAATAAAATGGCACAGATGAAAACCGTGTTTTAGCGGCTGTGGAGACCTGGACATAGAAGAGGGGACACACGGAGTTTAACTTATAAAGGTTAGGAATGGTGGAAACTGATAAGGAGAGGTTTCAGGGAGAGAAAGACAACTTTCCGGCTCATAATTGAGAATATTTGTGTGAAGTCAGCACAAGAGTAAAGAAAAATAATTAGGAGTTGGGGTAGAGAACACGGAAAGATCTTTCAGAAGCAAGGTCACATGGTGATCAGGGAGCTTCTCCAACGAGGAAGGGCTCTCGGGCTTGGAAAGAGAGGACGGGAAGATAGAAGGTCCTCTAAGACCTTGAGGGACCAGATACGGGATTGTTGAGGTGCAGAGTTCCGGCTGTGCACCTGCTGCTCAGTGGAGGGGGGGAGGGCCTGAAACTTGCCAAATTTGTGCTTGAAGAGATGATGTGCCTCCAAAGGAGGGTCTCAGGAACCTGTGTGAGATATTGGCCACCCAGGAAGAGCACGGTTCTAACTTTACTTTGTCTCTTTAATGAAAACACAGTAGCAGTACCTATTTGTGGGACACAGTAAGAAAAGTCAGTGCACGTTTGTAGGGGATAATTATCAGATTAAGGTCGTTAGAATTCCTGGTCTTGTCGTCTCATTGTTTGGAGGCTTCGTGCACCTCTCTGGCTCCGTTGTAAAGCAGGCCACCTTCTTCTTGCTGCTCTGTCCTGCCAGCGTCTGTCCCCAGCTTCTGGCCGGCTAGAGGCGTTCCTCCTCACTGCTCTGCTCTTCTCTGCGGATAACATGTTCAGCTTCCAGTTCTGAGGGGATGCAAATGGAGGAAGGTCCATGAGGTGAAGCACTCCGCCCACCAGACCCCAGGGAAGTATAAATCCAAACCACAGGGATGACAGCCCGGTCAGAACGGCTATCATTAAAGAGCAGATGGGCAGGGTCTGCTGAAGAAGCAAAGGGAAGAAGATTCTTGTCACTGCTGCTGAGGCCATCAATTAACAGCTGTCACCATGGGGGAAGGATGGGTGTGCATGGCCTCAAACGTCTACAAATACAACTACCACATGGTCCAGTTACCCACACGTGGGTGTACCCCCAAAGGAAGTACGATGAAAATCCCTGCTTCTGTTTTGTACTGCAGTGCTAGTCATATGAGCAAAGACATGGATTCCACCAAGGGGCCCATGAACACACATATGGGCATAGTAAATGTGACATCTTCCTCCAGACACAATGAGATGTCATTCAGCCATAATAGGAGTGGATCCTGTTGTATGTGGTACAACGGATGGACACTGAGGAGCTAAGCAGCTGCTCAGAGACTAAGAATAATGTATTATAACAGTAAATGGTTATATTCTTATCTGAGATGTACAATGTTTAAGATGTTTGAAAAAAAGTTTTGGTATTGACCAAATGGTACTAAGAGTTGGTATTGACCAAAAAGAAATCTGGAAAAAGGTCGGTATTGACCGACAAAAATGGTTTGATATGGAAAAGCACAATTGGAGAGTCGGTACTGACCGACAATACAGAATATGGTATACAAGCAGATAACGGGAGATTCGGTATTGACCGATTATGAGAAAAGAAGTTATGATTTTGATTTGTCACGGTTAACAATTACTGAAAAGAGGTTGTGTGACGTGGTGAATGTATGAGAGTTAATGCTTGTGCTGAGAGTGGTAGATCTGAGTGGTGTTCCTAACCAGCGGAGAAAAGCATTTTTCAACTTGGGCAATTCTACTGTCCTTTAATACAGGAGACTATAGTCTTTGGGAGCATACTTACTCATAAAGCATTATGATGGCGCCTGACAAAAAGGTCTGGCTATTGAGACACAGAGCCTAATAGTATATTTCTTTTCACTAATCTCTTTTCTTTACAGAGACCAGCAGTCAATGACGGATTTAAAGCATCTGCCCTCCCAAATGCCTAAGACAGGTTACAGGCCGAGGATGCTTGTTTTCCAATGATGGGAAAATTTGGGTAAAGGTGGATGACTTTGTCTAATACAGGCGTGGTCATTCTGTCCTGTTTGCAGAAGCACAGGGTTTTTTAAAGTTATTAAAGGAGAGTGGATTGTGGGCTCTGATATCAGCCAGCCCGGCGACGGCCATGGCTTGAATACAGCTTGGTAGCTGGAAAGCTAGCAATTTAGAAAGACAAAAGGTGAAAGGCTTGGCTCCGGCCTTCTTTTGACTTGTAGATTGCCCAGGAAGAAGTTGCTGGCTCCAAAGCTGGTGAGATATGCAGGTGTGTGGATGAGAGGTGTGGTGTCCCCGGAAAAGGAATGTGAATAGAGAATCCCCGAGGGTGGAGGAGCATTTTCAGAGGGATTCAGAGCTTGGGAGGAGAAGAAATAAACGCATGGTCATGCTGAAGGACAAGAAGTTCTGAGCTGCCTTTGAACGATGATGGTGTGAAAGAGTCTGATTTCTTCCTCGCGCTTCCGAGAACACATTTAGGGCAAAGCACCAGTTTCTATGTTGGGGCGACGGTCCCCGACATAATGGCTCCCAATGTGGGGCTGGAACCCATGACCCTGAGATTAAGAGTCTCATGCTTTACCGACTGAGCCTTGTGGCCAATGCAAGGGTAGCTCTTTCGGTGTCTCTAAGTAAAAGTGTGTGTGTGGCCTGATGTGTAGAAAGAGAAGCTCACATGATACTTCGTAAAGATGGGATCCATCACCACTGTTACTCCTCATGATGCCCTCAATTGTAATGCTGCAATTTTACGAACAACCAAAGTGAAACTATTTGGTGGCAGGAGACTTGCAGTCAGTAGCTCAAATTCAGGGTCTTTGGACAGCAGTACTACAGTTTAAAGAGACACTATTTCCTGGCAGCGGAGTGAATGGGGGGTTCCTGGGATAACTGTTAGGTCCACAGTGGTCCCCCACACAGTGATGCTGCTGATAATGTTCTAATTGACAGTCTGGGATCAGCTCAGGCTGGACAGAAGGATTGCTACCTACACTCAACATCCCTCAGTCTTGTAAAGCTAGTATCCATTGGTCAGGAAAGCCATGACTTCCCAGTTCCAGGCCCTACAACAACTCCCTCCAGCAGGGCGTCTAAGCCCTGCTTAGCTCAAACAAGGCTGTAACAGATCAAAGTCCCCACACTGGCTCACACATGCCCCAACGTATTACCTGTCCCCTTAAACCTGGCAAGGCTTCTCCCATTTTTTTCCCCATTCTTTCTAACTCTGTGCAACAGTCTCGCAATTTCTTTCCCCAATAACCCTTGCTCTCTACCCATAGAGTGGTCTAGTTCACTGCTCCTTCATTTACATCTGGTGGCAAAACTTGGAGGGACATTTTGGATACCCCCAAAACCCAGTCCCTCCTAACCAAACCAAACTGCCAATTTGACCTTTCTGGGGATGGATCATTTGCCTTTGCTGGCTTCTGTCACACACTCCATCGGCTCCAAATCTAGAGTCTCTTTAGCTACTTCTCTCTCTTACTAGTTTCCCTCTTATTGAAAATAAATTATTTTCTCATAAAATATATCCAGATCATGGTTCACCTCCACTCCACCTCCCTTCTCCCCTGGACCTCCTCCCTTTTTAGCTCCTTAGAAAAGAACAGGCTTAGCCGGGCGGTGGTGGCGCACGCCTTTAATCCCAGCACTCGGGAGGCAGAGGCAGGCGGATCTCTGTGAGTTCGAGACCAGCCTGGGCTACAAGAGCTAGTTCCAGGACAGACTCCAAAGCTACAGAGAAACCCTTTCTTGAAAAACAAAAACAAAACAAAACAAAAAAACAAAAAAAGAAAAGAAAAGAACAGGCTTCCAGGAAACAACACCCAAACATGATAAAATAAAATAGAAAAGGAAGCAAAGCTATCATTTCATTTCCAGCAGGAGAAAAAGAGTCCCATGACCAGGCCCAAGAGTCAGAGACCCTCATGCTCTCACAGTTAGGAATACCATAAAACACACTAAGCTAATAGCTATCCTATATATGCAGATGACCTGATGTAGACCCATGTAGGCCCTGTGCCTGCTCCCCAGCCCCTATGAGCTCTCATGCACTTGGCTTAGTTGATTCCAAAGGACCTTGTTCTCCTAGTGGCCTTCCTTCCCTGCTGTCTCTTATCTTTCGACCGCCTCCCCCATGGGGTTTCCTGAGCTCTGAGGGGAAGGCGTTGATTACATCCCATTTAGACTCTTTGTCTGCATAATGTCTGCTGTGGGTCTGTTCCCATCTGCTGCTGGAGGAAGGCTCTCTGATGATGGCAGGATAAGGCACTGATCTATGAGTATAGCAGAATATCATTAAGAATCATTGATTTTTTTTTAGAGCAATAGTGTTTGGTTAATACTAGGTCTCTGGGCTGTCTAGTCTCTGTTTCTTGGTCACCCAGCAGTGTCAGGTATAGGTTACTTCTTGTGGAGTAGGTCATAGGTCACATCAGACATTGGTTGGCCACGCCCACAAGTTCTGAGCCACCAATGCTCTAGCGTATTTTGCAGGCAGGACAGATTGTAGGTTGGGGGTTTTGTGGCTGGGCTGGTGTACGTATTTCTCTCTCAGTAGCCTGCAGAGTACCTTCCTGCACCAAAGAGACACAGGGGTGAAGGCTCCATGGGGGCACCTGCTCAACTTCTCTGTGGGCACTGAGTTCTGTGGGTGTTGTTCTCAGCAACGGGGCCCTGTTATCAGTTTGTAGAGAACAACCCTTGGTCTTACCAACAACCTGGGTTGTTTTGGGGGTTCCCATGGGCCAACAATTCAATTGTCTCTGTAGGTTTTGTTCTCTCCTTGGACGTAGAGACTCCATTAAACCTCACTATCTTATTTTTTTTTTTACTGCGATACAGCTTGACCACAAAACAAGCTTGAGACTCAGTCTCAATGATCAGAATATGAAACGTGAAACTACCAACTTCTCACCAGTCTTGACAAATTCCGCCAATGCACAGGTGAGTGGTTCAACACCTGCCATGTTCTATCTTTCTTTGCCCTCCTTTCTTACCCTCTCTTCTGTACCTCATGCCATACTTACCAGATTCTCCAAAAAAAGCCAACGCTCCCCCCAAAGCTGAGCCCAGATTTCCAATCGGGACACTGTCAGCAACACTGCCATTTGGAGAGGGGCTGCTTTAGAGCTAACAATAATAAAGCAAAAAGTATGAGACCCGGTGGTGGGTGGGGCAGGAGTGGACAGAGTTCCTACAATTTTTGTTTTCATTGTATTTACTTTTTAATTGTGTGTGTGTGTGTGTGTGTGTGTGTGCTACCTGAGTACAGTGCCCCAAAGTTCCAGAAGCTGCCAGACATTCTGAAACAGAGGCTATGAGTGGTTGTGAAATCACACTTTTTTGAAGCCCTCTGCAGCGGATGAGGACAGGGAGAGAATAACGGAAACCAGCCAGTAGAGGAGGCAGGAAAGCTGAGGTTAGCAAGGGCAGTGGCCTCTGAAATGGAGGGCTTTGGAGGGCTTTGGGCCCAGGAGGTATAAGATCCAACTTGAACTCAAACATCATTCCACCAGTCATTTAGGATTCACACGAAAGAGGTAATGCCAGCCCGGGATGTACACGGTGATGACTGATTTGGGATGTGGCAGAGGACGCCAGGATGGGTGGGTATGAGCTGTGATGGGAAGGCAACTCCAGCAGGATTCTCTCAGGGTCACTTATGCAGAAAGCGAGGGTCCAGACTCTGGTGACAATGGTGGTTTGGGCCCAAGCAGGTGAGCAGCAGAGATGCTATACTCTTTAGTGGGGGGGATGACCAGAGAATAATCTGAGCATCAGTGGGTGGATATGTCACTACGGCAGGATGGAGCTGCGTCTTGGTGAGCTCCCAGCCTCTAGATCACCCAGCCAGACTTTCAGTAGCCAGACTTTCAGTAATAACTTGGTCCAGGAAGAAATAGTTAAACATCTTGTTTATATTTTGAAGATAGAGTCTCATGCAATCCTGGCTGGTGTCAAACCTGCCCTGGAGCAAAGAATGAGATTGAACTTCTGGTCCTCCTCTCTCTGCCTCTTGAGAGCTAGATCTACAGGCGTGTACTATCTTGCTCAGGTCACGTGATGGGCGTTGGACTTCAGCATCCTGCAAACCAAGCAAGCACTTTACTACCCAAACTCTGTCCTCAGACTTCAAGACCCTTTGAAACACTCATGAATACATGCTCAATTTCTAAACCAATCTTCCTCCTTTAGCTATTGGGGGCCACATAAGAGTGGGTTTTCAAAGGAACACGAGGGTTGCTATGTGTCGGTAATCTTCAGACAGAGATCTTCTCTACGCTTATATTACTATTTCTCTTCTTCAGGCAGCGTGAAGTCCCTCAAATAGGCACCTAGTGTAGGGTTCTGTTTCTTCAGAAGCTGACCTAAGATGCATAGGTGCACAGATAAACTTGCCGAGGGAGGGTGGTTGGTATCAGACAGACTCAGGATGATGGCACTATTTTTATATAAAATACAGAACACAAACATCACTGTGCACATCACCTCCCGCCGAGAGCCACTATTAACGGTTCTTATAGTGATGTCTTATCTATGCATTAAAATGTTAAATATTACACTTGATGTGTAACACTGTACTTGCTTGTTCACTAAATAATATAAGCCTGGAAAATCTTATCAGCCATTACCCAGTCCTTGGAAGCTTCATTTCTAAGGGCTGCATAGAAATCTAGGATTTTGACAATCAAAATGGCAAATTGGGGTCAGCCTATTTCCTAAGCTGTAGATAAGATTGACTCAAAATCCTCATATAATAGATTATAGGAAGTTCAATGCCCTCACCAGGATTTCTATAAATTACTAGGTGTGTTATTTCCTCACCCTCCATCCTGGCTCCGCATGCAGGCTTCCATTAAATGAGTTCTCATAGAATCTCGTGACAGTCTCACATAGGATTTCCTTGTCTCTATCGCTCTGGCCAGATGTGAATTTCAGTTATTTTCCTTATCATATTAAAAAAAATATCTTGGAAGACATCTGCACATGTGACTGGCTGGAGGTCTGGGGAGCTGGAGGGTTCGTGCCACTGTCGCCCAAGCTGGAGACCTTCAGTCTGCACGGCCAGCGCGGTTTTGGAAAACGGTTGTGCTTTTAGCAGTCTGTTTGCTTTCGGCTGTTATCCGGCCCTTTCTCTGCTATCCCTGTCCTTAGAAGGGAATCTCTACATGTTCACTTTCCTGATTATCACCAGGTCACTCATGGAAAAGGGGCAGAAGGGCCCACGGTCTTCACTTACAGGGGGATTTGTCACAATCCCTTTAATCTTAGTTATTATGACCCTTACACATTTTAGTCATCTTAAAAAAACTCTGTTCAAGGTCCTTGTGGCTGAATCTGCCTTGGCAGTTTGTGTTTCTTCGCCATATACACCTACAAGGAGTGAGAATCTCTACACAAAGCCCGGCCATTTAGCGTGCTTCCACAGTAGTGCTCGACACCAGCTTACTCTTGCACTAGCAGTGTGTCTGACGATCATCTCCTCTGAATCTTTTAAAAACTGCCTACGTGGCATTGAAACGTCTGATCTTTCAGTCTGTGCTTCATTCGTTGTTACCATGACTCAGTACTCACCGATGTGTTCCATAGAGTAAGGCTGTCTTTCTAACCATAGTCTCTTAGAATACCGCCCCCCGCCGTGTGTGTGTGTGTGTGTGTGTGTGTGTGTGTGTGTGTGTGTTTTGGGACGATGATATAGATGCTCTGTGATATAGATAATTGATCGTGTGTGTGTGGTGTGTTGGGGGGATGATATAGATGCCCTGTGATATACATAACTGGTTGTGTGTGTGTGTGTGTGTGTGTGTGTGTGTGTGTTGGGGGGATGATATAGACGCCCTGTGATATACATAACTGGTTGTGTGTGTGTGTGTGTGTGTGTGTGTGTGTGTTGGGGGGATGATATAGATGCCCTGTGATATTGATGACTGGTCCTCACCAGTCACTTGTTCTTAGCATTTTTTTTTTTTTTTTTTACCAAACCTGAGTCTCTGCGTTAACCATCACCGTCTGTAAGTAGAAGGCCCCTGTGCACTTGGCTGCAGACTCACACGTGCTAAGACAATGCACTTGGGCCTTCAGCAACCATTCTCTCTCCCCCGAGGGTCTTCAATCTGCCTTTGTCACCGGCCTCCTGAGGATCCCTCTCCTCTTTCATTGCCCTCCAGGGTTGAAGTGGGCCAGATCCTCTTCAAGCTGGCCCTGAGGTGTGGGATTCAAAGAGATGTCACTCTCTGCCACCCAAGCTCCTCAGCCCCCGGCACTTGGACAGTATGAAGGCTTAGCTTCAGTAGATTCCTAAAACTCCAGCGTAAGAAGCTTTTCCAATGGTATGCAAAACCCACCCTGTATTTCATCCGGGTCACACGATAGCTTCATTTCAACACTTAGGTGACAGACGCATTTGGTCTGTCCATGGCATGGGGATTGCAGTTTTAGGAGACATTCTTAGTTTTTGTGTAAAACATGGGCATAGCTTTATCTCCATTAGACCAACACGCATCAATTGAGTAAGAAATTATTTGTAAAAATGTTTTTATTTTTTATTTTTGAGATTATAATATGGTTACATAATTTCTCCTTTCTTTCCGTCCCTCCAAACCCTCTCATACAAACTTCCCTCTTTTCTTTCAAATTTGCGACCTAGTTTAGAAAATCTTTTAAAGACACACTTTTTAAACCAATTCTTTTGAGATAGAATCTCATGTAGCCCAGGCTGGCTTTGAGCTTATTGTGTAGCCAAGGATGCTCTTAAACTTCAGGTCACCGTGCCTCAACCTCCTACATGCTGGGACAATAGATATGGACCAGAGTAATAAGTTTGTGCAGTTCTTGGGGTGAGCTGTCAAACCTGGGGCTGCATGCATGCCAGGCAAGCATTCTACCAACTGAGTTATGGTCCCAACCCCTTTAAGAAGCTCTTATTGCAAATATAGACGAGTGACAGCAAAACATTTTTCATAAATGCTTTAATCTATTATGTGCGGGATCAATCTTTTTTTTTTTAAAATTTCCTGTACTTTTGATTCAATGGCATCTTGAAGGCCTTTTTGAACTTGCAGAGAGGACCTCCTGCAAAGTCCAGTAATTAAGGATAGTAAAGGACTGGCCTGGAGATGCCATTCATTCATAAACCCATTAATCCAGAGTCCACATTTAAAAAATAGAGGCAGCCGGGTGGTGGTGGCGCATGCCTTTAATCCCAGCACTCGGGAGGCAGGGGCAGGCGGATCTCTGTGAGTTCGAGGCCAGCCTGGTCTACAAGAGCTAGTTCCAGGACAAGCCCCAAAAGCTACAGAGAAACACTGTCTCGAAAAACCAGGGAAAAGAAATAGAGGCTTTTTATTAATTCTACACTCTAGGCCATGACCATCCTGCACTTTTCACCCGAGGGCCAGTACCAGAGAGCAAGGACCTGTCCCTGCACCTAAGGTCCTGTTGACATTGCCCAAACCAGCCAATCCTGAGCCTTTTTTCAAACAAGCCCACTACCCTTCAGGAAGAAGCCACAGTTAAGTTACTTCCCAGTGGGGCTGTGCTCCCTGTATTTTCCACAGCTGTCTCCTGAGCTGTTGCTCTCATCGCCCTAAATCAATGAAGACCTGTATTTTAAAACACACCTCTGCCCGTGTGCAGGCTGGTAACTCTGTACCTAGTTGTTTACATACATCAGGGTAGTTATATATGTATGACTATATGAAATATATATTTACTATTAATTAATAAAATTACTCAAAAATCTTTTGGTCAGGGAAGTGTTTATTTTCTTATTTATATATGTATTTGTTTGTTCGTTTATATTTTCAATGCCTGTTCTACCAACTGCCTGGACAAACACATGGGATAAAGACCAGTCTGTTGCTGTAATCTCCTGCAAATTTAGGTGGTGCCTGACTTTGCCTGGGAACTGTGTTTCTTTAATTATACCCCTCACGGACTAGAAAAGATGCCCTATAGAATAACAGTGTAGAAATCAAGGAGGATCTAAAATCTCCCCACACGGGAACTCCTCCTTGGTGCTGCGGAATGACAGTGCACATTTCTCAGTGAAACTGGTGGCATTTCCTCTGCTTACACCTTTTAAACGCCCATGAAATGAGGCTTTGGCCACCATGACCCCTTTTTGCATTTGCAGATCCACAGCGCAGGAGTGTGCCCAGAGGTGAAGGGCTGGTGTAAGAGTCAATTGTGTGAATCTCACATATTCTTCCCCCCCGCTCAGGAAGGTGAGTTTCTAAGGAAGTGGCAGAGGTGATGGAAGTTTAAACAGAAGATTAAGGACCAAGCGCATTACAAACCAGATAGGGCGCAAATTCCCTCGTCAGCGAAACATGAGAATGTGTAGGGTTTCCTGTAACTTTAAGTCTTGGTTCTTTTCTTATATGTCATGAATAGAAGGGAAAGGGGCAAAATAAAAGCCACAAATAAAAGGAGACAAAAATGTCACACCGGATGGGCTGTTCTTGGATGGCACGGAGCAGAAAGGCAGAGCTGGGAACGGGATTAAGGAAGGAGTAAGTGACAGGAGAGAGAAGGACCATGGGAAGGGCTGAGAGCAGCTGCTGCAGCCATGGCTTACATGTGAGTGGCTTCAGATAAATGGGACAAACTAAGTCTGCCCACGAGGCCATGATTGGGGTCCCCGAAGGGAAGCAGAACTCAGGTCTGCTTATAGGGGATGAATACAACCTGGGTGTTTACGAGCCTTTTGGGGTGTTGTACTTGTGCCAGGAGGCCATGCCTGCATCTGCTAATGCATGGTGTCATGGTGGATGTGCATAGAGGTGCAAAATATGGGTCTGGGTGCATCACTTCTTCAGAGCGGTGGTTAGATGGTGGAATGCACTACTGAACCAGAAAGCCAGCCTGCAGTGGCTTTATAATGGCCTTCCCACAAGCTGGGCGTATCTGGGCACCTATTGATCTCTTTGAAATGCTAAGTTTTATTGGCAAAATAAGATCAATAATGGCACTGGGTAGCCTGCATATTAAACATAACTACTGGGACTTTCTCAAGACAGATACACCATGCTAAAATCTGTAAATGGAAAAGAGCCACACTGTACTACAGTGGTAGCTCCGGAGATAAAAAAAAAAATTGGCATCATAAAAAATGCAAAGACCCCAACATCAGGTCCTGTCCCTCATCCACTGAACCTCAGCATCTTTCAACAAAATTCCCACGTGACTGATAGGCTCAGGGAAGGGTGACATCCAGTCTGCTAAGCCATTCTCTTTCCAGATCCAGAAATTCAACTGAGTCTTCATAACCCACATGAAATATGTTGGTTCACTTTATGGGTCTGTGGTATTCTTCTCATTACCTTGACCAAATTTTAAAAAAATGCTTTCAATAAAAACTAAAAATATAAATAGCATATTCAACCTAAAAGCAGAGCTTGTCTCAAAGAGGGGAGAGGTTATAGAGAAAGAGAAGGGTGGAGATTTGATTTGAGTTCTCAAGCTCTCCCTCACCTAGTCAGGCAGGCGGAAAGGAGGAGCCACAGGCGCTGGGCAGCTGATGACGACACCTACAATCAGGTTGTGATGAAATGTTACTCATATGTGTGTGTGGAGCGTGGCATGCTAACTGTGGTATGATGTCGCGTTTGTCTTTTTTTAATCTTAGGCAGAATCCAGCTATGCCTCCTCAGCTGTTTCCAGACTGGCGATCTGCTTCAGCCTTGTGACTTCAGGGATGACCGATGTGTGACTCACAGGTCACTAAGTTTTGTTGCTTTGTGGGGTCGTTTCTATGGTGAGAACACTCAACACCCGTGTTGTTTCTATTTTCACTTCGCTGGCTCTGTCGGTAAGGTGCTCGCTGTGCAAGCCTGAGGACCCAAGTTTGAATCCCCACACTCATATAAAGCTATGCAATGTGACCCGGTTATAATGCCAGGGCTGGGAGGGACAAGGGTATCCAGGACCCACTGGTGCTTAGTCTTGCTGAACTGAACAGTGATCCAGATCCAGTGGGGGAATGTTTCAAAATTTGAGGTAGAATTGAGAGAGGTACCAGATGTTAACCTCTGGACTCCTAGTACGTATGTGTGCATACACATACACACACACAAACACACACACACCACACAAAAACACACACATATACATACACACATCACACACATACACACATGTGCACATGTGTGCAAACACGCACACTCACGCACACATGTACACATTCATGCACACACATGTACACACGTGCATGCTCACACACACATGCATGCTCACACACACATGCATGCACACACATACACAATGAATATAAGGAGTTGATTGCATCGATAGCCTCCATTCTCTACAGTGGATTCTTGACTTGGTTTTCCTAAACAACTGATTATACATCTTTTGGCCATCATCTGCCCATTGGTCTCTCTCCCTGATCTCCACAGCCTCGGGAAACCACAGTTCTGCTCCCCATGCCCAT
>JAQHUG010000020.1:5661105-5684360 GCA_028555095.1 Dicrostonyx torquatus | reverse complement strand
AAGTAATTTCTAACCAAGTTTAAGCAACTAGAATGTATCAGTATTTCAAAAGGATTATCTCCTAACTGAGTGCTAGTTGTTACCAGAATCCAGGATGGGTTTAGCATTAGGAAATTAATCTGCGTGTTTTACCAACTAACAACAGCAACGAGAAAGAAGCAGACTCCCTGGTTTCTCAAAAGAGGCAATTGACAGATTTCAGTGTTTGTTTCTGAGAAAGCTTCACCTCGAAGAGGAATCCACATCAAAGAGAAGCCAGCCTAAGTGAGCGTGAAAAGCCAGACTAAACACTGGGTACCAGAGAGGGAATCCACTCCCGTTGCCATGGACCCTGAGGGTCCTGATGGTGCACCAGGGCAAGGGAGAGATGTAAAATGCATTTAAGTTTAAAGGAAGAAGCACGGGCATCTGCGCAGAGGGTCTCATGGAACCTTCAAATAAGTTCCTGGGGTTGGCTAAGCAGTGGGACAGGTGTGTGTGCTAGTAGTGGTCACAGAGATGAACGGCAGTCCATACGCATAAGAGTGTGACAGCAGTGATCATCACAGACCCCTGCCAAACTACAGTGACAGCTAAAATGTATCCTAGAAAAGTCAGTCTAAGTCAGTCTGGAGAAACATCAGCACAAACACCCAGGGGTTAGGAGGCAAACTGACAATGTCACCGAACCTATAACTTACAGACTTGGCGTGGTCTGGGCCATATGTTCAGTTGCCTGACTATTCAACAAGTTGTTCTGACACGTGTTACAGACAAATGCAGGGGACAGGCACGACAGAAACGCTGGATCGAGTGAAAGCTACACTCTCGGTCTTCAGGCACTGTAGGGTACAGTAAGTCTAAACCGTGTGTTGATAATGTGGGTTCGTGTAAGTGGATCCACAGAGGAGAATAAACTCCAGGATTATATCTGCGCATGGACGGGAGATTGGCGGTTGTTAGAAGGTGTGAGGCGAGCGGCCACACGAAGAACTATTGCCTGCACATGTCAACGGTTTTAAAATGGACTTGGAGACAAGAAGCTTCATTCCACAGCGCCTTGGCCACGGACGTCTAATCAGGGTCTCTACGGAAATGGATGTGTTCCCACCATCTCGAGTGAGAGTCCTTGATTCTGCTCTTCAGTGGGGGATTATGGGAAGGATGCTAAAGTCCTTGTGATGTCTCACGGTGAATGAACGCTCCTGTTCAAGAGATGTGGTCTCTTGTGCAGTTACTGTGGTCCAGTGTGCAGTGATTTTGAGAAAGAAGCCTATGGGGGCAGAGTAGATTAAAGTGGGCTGAAAAGGGGAAGTGGTGAATCCTTCACAGAGTTTCCAAGAGATGAATACCTTGACTCCCGAAAAATAACAAAACCTTCATTGGGAACTTCCTGCTAGTCCTGTTCTTTAGGATTTCCATTAAAAGTCATCTTTTTTTTTTTTTACAACTAGATGTAGCCCCACTTGTCTCAAAGGGTTGCCAAAGCCAGATAACACACGCCTCGACGGTGGCAAAATAATTGCCATTTCAGAATGGGAGGTGTATATGTAAACACAGGGATCGACTACAAACCAGCATTTATATCTCAGTTTAGAGAGGAAAATTACCTTTGGGAGCCGAGCCAATATTGACATTCTTAATAATACATTGCCCCTACTCCTAGACAGTATAATCATTTTTAAAACCCTTATCACAGGCAGCTGTGTGTTCCAGGCCTCTGGCTACTCGCGGTGCAGACGGAATGTGATGGGAAATGGTTGAAATGCAACTGTGTGTGATTAGCTTTTGTGCTTTATAAGGCGCCTTTTTTATAGATTATCCTGTGACTTCACTGCTAATACGGAGACTTAGATCTACAATAAGATTCAAATGTATGTCAAGCACATAGTTGTAATTTAGAAATCTGTGCTGTTGGATGACAGGAAAGACACACTCTGTCGAGGGACGGAATAAGACTTTAGCTACCTTTTGCTTTATGCCTGCCCAGTTGAAAGTGGTGGTGGCCAAGCCTGACTCTTAGTACACTAGATTCCTGTGCGTTTCTTCGTCTCAGGAATCTCAGAGTGCAAGGGGAAGGCAGGATTGCATATGTCACACGTCTCATTGAAGTGGCCGGTTTTTCTCACACAGCATTTTTATCTCCATCTTGCTAAGTGCAGACGATTCTAGGAGAAGAAATGGGTAGGGATGTGTCTGTTTGGACTGGAATCTACAGCCATTCTCGCCAGGGTACATTGTGCTTGGTAATGTTGAATTATTTTCACTAACTCTCTTTAAATAGCCACACCTCACTCAAGAATTGTCTGATTTTATATGTGGGGAGAAAATTCTCCACATCACCCGCCCCTTCCTAGTTTCTTGTGGGTATGTCGTGTGCGTGCTGTGTGTGGTAACACACGTGTGGGGATGTGGAGGTCAGAGGACAGTGGTGGGTATCTCTCCTGTCCACTTTGGTTTTGGAGATGAGGTTTCTCACTGGGCTTGCCATATTGGCAACTGTTGGCTGCAAGCCACATAGTTGTGGGGTTTTTAACCTGCACTTGGCTTCTCAACTGGGTTCCAGAAGGTAGAACTCAGGCCTTCAAGCTTGCCAAGCATTTAAAGGCAGACACCAATCCCTAGCCCCTCACCTCAGAGTTATAACGGTAATTCAGTAGTTTAATTGAGCCCATCTCGACATTCGCAGATTATCTTCCAAATGAGTTGATTCACGCCCTTGGAAATGTAAGGGTCTGTCACCTATGTACAAAATGTAAAATTTGTACTAAATCCTGAGATCTACAGCTTCTCTCTTGTCATGAGGATTTGTGTTGTACAATTTATCCCCACGTGTCCAAGAATTAAGCTGGTCACACACACATTTATCCACTTGCCTGTTAGCACCCTGCTGGTTTCTGCATGCACACATCATGTACAACACACACACACACACACACACACAGAGAGAGAGAGAGAGAGAGAGAGAGAGAGCCAGAATTAACAGAACGCTCTTCACTTTTGGCAAAATACAGGCAAGCAAACTTTACAGGGCTGATGGAGAACCAAGTCTTGCAGGCACATCTTGAATTTTGTCCTAGTGAATGAATGCATTACATAGTTTTCTGTGCATGAGCTCTTAATTTGAAGCCCATTTCAGCAGGATCTCGAACAACAAGAGGGAGGAAGGAGGAAGGGAGGGAGGGAGAGAGGGAGGGAGAGAGAAGGGGGGGGGAGGAGAGACTATGCTGGCCTCTGTAGCTTTAAAAGTGGTCACCCATTCCTTCTGGACAACTGCCATAGTCACCAGGACGGGATGGCTTTTGTTCTGGTGGGATGTCCGAGGGGAGCTGCGGTGCAGTGCCTAGTGCCATCCGCTTCCCGCGGTCTTACAGAAGTCAGGGCGGAAAAGTTTGAGGTGCAAGCCCCTTTCGTGCATTGTAGGCGAGGGAGAGGCGAGAGGAACCCAAGGGAGGGTGGCAGAGCCAGCCTGGGAGGCGCGGTCTCCGTGAACGCGTGAGAGCGCGTGAGAGGGAGGGAGGGACGCGGGGCGCGGCGGGGAGGCGGGAGGGCGCCAGGACGAGGCAACGGTCTTGGTGGCTGCACGGAAACCCTGAGGGGCCAGGAGGACTGGAAAGGACCAGAGCCCAGCTGCTGGCTGTGAAGGGAGGGGGCGGGGCGCAGGACCCACAAGCTGGGACTAGGCTGAGGCCAGAGGGGCGGGGGCTTCGAGCTGCAGGCGGGTGGAGTCCGGGTCCCCAGCGCATCCCCACCCGTCTGTGCGTGGTGGCTGGGCGCCCAGGAGCAGAGCCTTGACGGGACCCTCGCTGGATCGCCGGGCACCAGGCTCAAAGGACCGCTCTCCGGCAGGTAGGGGCGGCGGCGGGGATCCCTCGCATGGGGAACTTGGAAGAGCCTCAGTCTGGGATCCTGCAGAGTGTGGAGTCCAACCTAGCAGGGTCCCCAGCGCCTGTCCCAGCTGCTTTGGTGAGCGCTGGACAGGAGCGGGTGTTTAGGGCGGGGAGAAGCGGTTTCTCTGGGTCCTTCCCAGCAAGGGATTGCAAAGACCCTGACACCTTTGGGATATGGGAAAGAAGGCCAAGATCAGAATCCTTCTCCGAACTCTGGATCTTTGCAGAAGGAGGCAAAACTGGCAATTTGTAGGAAGAAGCTGCTAGTTGCCATGGGAGATGCGGAGCTGACACCTATGCGACCGCTCCTGGGGGGCGGTGGGATGCCACTTCCTCTTCTTTGGGCATGGAAAAGAGACTTGGGAGAACAAAGATGTAGGCAGGAGCTTGGCAGCTGGTGCCTCTCTCCCTGATCCCTCTGACCCCTGGCCTCGACCCCATGTCAGCTCTTTGTTTTAGAGGCCAGGACTAAGTGAGGGGGGCAGGTCAGTACTTGCTGCCGCTGTCCTCCCAGGGCCACAAAGCCTGCCTTCCGGAGCTGGGTTAACCCAGTTGGGTTGGTGGGAGCTCTCCTTTTAACTAGTCCCTTGGATACCTTCTGAAGGAAATACAGGGGATCTTCAGAGAGTTCTCTAGCTATGTGTACCCCTTTTGCGCACTTATGGCTCAGGATGGATTTGGGGTCAGCGTGATAAAAATCTTGCGTTAAAGCACTTGCCACCTGAAGGGGCTATTGGCCGCTACAGAAAACATCAAGGAACCAGGTCGAGTGAGCCCCGGTTGTTGTTGAGATTGTCACAAGAGGGAAGGGTTAGGGACCCTGTGTGTGTGTGTGTGTGTGTGTGTGTGTGTGTGTGTGTGTGTGTGTGTGGTGTGAAGCTTTAACCACTTTAGTGGGGCTGAGAGTCTTGGGAAGTCTCTGGTGTTCTGCCCACAGTGACAGTTGCCCTGGAATATTGCCATAGGGTGCAATACTCTTGCAGCCTTGTCATGCCTGTCCTGAAGCATTTAGCTTAGAATCAAGAGTAGGCAGCAAAGTCACCCAGGAGATCGTGAAACGAAAGCCAGGCTCAGGAATGGCCACGGCGGACCTGTCTGAGCAGAGTTCCTTTTAGCTGCCAGGATTGCTTCCTGTTTGTTCCCGGTTCCTTTAAAAGCTTTGAAGGCAGTCTGTCCCCTCTATAGGGAAAGAGTGTTCTGAACACACCCAAACTGTTTTAATTGTCCACGTTTCTGATGTGTGTGATGGACAGTTAACCTTAGCGCCAATCTGAGGTCAGTGCACGTGGAGACCCGTGTGAGCCACAGGATTTACATTTGGTGGACTTTGTGACAGTCAGGGTATGTGCCATTGCTTTCCAGCCAGAATTAATACAGACTCTCTTGCATGCCATTAAAGTCATCTGGAATGTAATATTTGTTTACTAGAGGAATAATTACTTTAATCAAAATGTCATCTAGAGCGCCTAATGCAATGGTTAAGTTCATTTGGGTCCCGAGAGAACTGGGGCAGCCGTAATGAAAAGAGCTGATGTGAAAAGTGCCTTGTGCTGGCACTCTCTTCTGTAAAGACACCCTCTCCCCGCATCTGGGGCTGCTCCAAGACCAATCCTCCAGTGGCTGCTACACCGAGTCATTGGTGCTATCTGTGGCCCGTTCTGTACTGTAGAGATAAAAGAGTGTCCGCAGAACGGGAGCCCTCTGCAGGACACAGGCCTTCCTTCCCTAGTCCATGAATGTTCCTGAAGGAGGCTACATAAAAACGGAGCATCTCTGAAGGAAAATTGGTTGGATTCTGCTACACCCACGTGCAGAATTCCCATGGGACTCGAACATGCATGCTTGTGTTTGTGCATGAGTGTATGCTAAGCTTGCAGGGAGTGAACGTGCTCACCATCAGCTTCACGCGTGGGGAGAAGAATTGCACCAGACTTGGGCTAGCGGGGAGAATGGTGTTGCTCTCGGTTAGAGCCTGTGCCCAGCAGACACCTGAATCAGGTGTCTGCCCTATGCAGGTGTCATCGCGGGGGCGAATAGGGGTTAGTGACATTTGGCACATAAAAAGGAACAAACTCTGGCAGGGATGGTCTCAGGCTCCTGGTCCACCCGAGAAGCCACTAATCCTCGGAGGACTTGGGTGGTTTTGTCGGTTTGTTTAGTGATTGTGTTTAATTACCAGCTGGATGTGTGCAGAGTTACTGAGTCCCACTGTCCGAGTAATTCTGGTGTGTTAGAGTTGTGGGGAGTGGGAGGAGCTTGGTGGCATGGTCCTGAGTAGAGAACCGGCAGGAACTGGATAGAGTCAGAGAAAATGGGACATTGCTCCTTTGCCTCCGCTGTCCCAGGCATCCTTCTGGTCTGGACACGGTGCAACTCAGTTTTCCTCAAGATTTCCATTGTGCTAACAAGAGGCTAAGGAAACTGTACTGACATAACACAGCATAGAATTTCAGCTTGTGAGTGAGCAAAAATGCCAGGTCATAAAAGTGAGAGTGTTTCACCAGAAATACCAGGTGACAGGCACCAGGACTGCCCGTTTTCCCCAGAGGAGCTGAAGGGCTCATCACAGGGACACCTCATTCCCTGATTTGCTTTTCTAAGATCTCCCTTGATCTTCCTGTCTTCCTGGTTCTCATCCCTATGAGGCAGGCCAAGTGCGGTCATTAATTTCAGATCCCCCGGTTCCAACCTCTGCATCCCATGCCCTCTCCCTTTGTAGACTTAAGCCAGGGAAAATGAGCCACTCTGTTGAGGCTGTGACAGGGACATGGCTTTCTCTGTTTCCTTCTTCAATGTGCTTCCCTCCCATGGCTTCCTATAGGAGCTGAGTGGTGTGGGCTGCGTTGTTGTGTGTGTGGTGTGTGTGTGTGTGTGTGTGTGTGTGTGTGTGTGTGTGTGTGTGTGGTGTCCTGTCTCCAAGGCTTCTTTGTCTCCCTGGTCTCCCATCCTACTGTTGTAAATGGGGGGAGAGGTGTGGGTTATACTGTTCCCAGCACCCGGCTCCCAGCCCCCAGCTGCCGGCCCGCTCAGCCGCTGGTTGCTTATTTATGCCCGAAATAACCACATGAGAACTGTATTCATTTAAACTCTGCCTGGCCCATCATCACCAGCCTCTTCTTGGCTAGCCCTCACTGCATAAACTAACCCATTATAAAAGTCTGTAAGTCACCACGTGGTGACTTACCGGAAAGGTCTAACCTGCATCCATCTGTGACGGGAGCCTCATGGCGACTGCCCCTGACCCAGCATCCTCTTCTCTTTTCCCCGCCTATCTAAGTCCTGCCCTATCAAATGGCCCAGGCAGCTTTTTTATTTAATCAATCAAAGCACAGAAATAAAGATGGACCCTCCTACATCCTACCCTGGAAACTTCTCCCTAAGAATTAAAGCAATGTTTTAAGAATGAAGGAACTAATTGGCCCATCACCTTGCATCTCAATATCATGGGCATATGTATTCAAAGGAATGAGTCAAACAGTGTCATATAGTTGTTAGGAAATACACTATCAGCTCTTATGCAGCATTTCCTGGAAGTGAGCTGGGATGGCTTTAAAAATGACACACGTGGGTATGTCAACAAGGAGCAGACTCGCAATAGTTTGCCTTCATGGTTAGCTTGACTGGATCATGAAACTCACAGGGTATTACTGTTGTAAGAGGGGGTGGCTGTGTTCCCAGCACCTGAGAGGAACACGGGCCCTTTTGTTCTGTCCCGCCCAGCTCCCTGGTCGCACGGCCACACAGCCTGCTTTTGGCCCTGGTTAACTTATACCCGGAATAACCACACGAAAATTGTATTAATTAAATTACTGCCTGGTCCATTCTCATTAGCCTCTTCTTGGCTAACCCTGACATCTTAAACTAACCCATTCCTGATAGTCTATGTGTCACCACGAGGTGGTGACTTATTGGAAGATTCTAACCTGCATCCATCTCAGGCTGGAGCATTATGGCGTCTGGCACACTTCCTTTCTTCTCAGAACTTCCGTTCTGTCTACTCTGCCCACCTAAGGGCTGACCTATCTTATAGGCCAGGCAGCCTTTTTTATTAATCAATGAGAGTAACCCAAAATACAGAAGAACCCTCCTACACCATATTACTGTGTGTTGGCAAGGCCATTTTCAAGAGTTAACTGCAGGCCAAGACCCGTGTGCATGCGGGCAGTAGTATCACATGGGCTGGGTGCCACGAGTAAAGCCAGAAAACTTAGAAATCATTCTCTTCCCAGGACTTCCTGATATGTGCGACCAGAGGCCACTTGCTGTAGAGCCTTCTCCATCATGATAGGGCTTCTTCAAACTGTAAGCCCACGTGAACCTGTTGTCCCCTAAGTGGCTCCTTGTCTGGTGTGATCAGAGTGGGGGTGAAAACATTTACACATGGGAAGTGATTGAAGCATGCAATAACTTGATTCTGAAGAGAATAGTATACACAATTCAGGTGGAGTCTAGATTCCCACGTGGTACATGGGAAAGGATAGGATTTCCCCACTTGGTACCGGGAAGGATGGGATTCCCCGCGTGGTACCTTGGAAGGATAGGATTCCCCACGTGGTACCTGGGAAGGATAGGATTTCCCGTGTGGTACCAGGAAGGATAGGATTCCCCATGTGGTATCTGGAAAGGATAGGATTTCCCCACATGGTACCGGGAAGGATAGGATTCCCTATGTGGTACCTTGGAAGGATAGGATTCCCCTCATGGTGCCTGGGAAGGATAGGATTCCCCATGTGGTACCTGGGAAGGATAGGATTCCCCGTGTGGTACATGGGAAGGATAGGATTTCCCCACGTGGTACCTGGGAAGGACAGGATTCCCCGTGTGGTACCTGGGAAGGGCAGGATTCCCCGTGTGGTACCTGGAAAGGGCAGGATTTCCCTCATGGTGCCTGGGAAAGACAGGATTCCCTGTGTGGTGCCTAGGAAGGGCAGGATTTCCCTAGCTCACTCTAATCCTGCAGACACGGACTCTGATGATAAGACACAAATGTCCCTGGGTCATTTTCCTGAGAAATACCTTTTGTAAACCACTGAGTCTAAAGAATGTAAGCTTGTGTCCATCCGCTTGGAGTCAGCTTTCCATCCTGCTTAAGCAAGGGCTTGTAAGGATTTTCTTAGATGGTAATTCTTGTTACCATGATAACCAGGAAAAGTTGACAACACACCAGGGCATACTTCAGAGACTGTTTAGGGTCACATTATGTAATTGCAGCCTAAAGTAATTATACACAATATTAATAATTTCAAAGGCATTGCTATTTTCTAGTAGCAAGCTAACGCTGTGATTTCTTTGTGCCTTCCCTCCCTTCCTTCATCCTTCTCTTTGTGTCCCTGTGATCTTTCTTTTTTCTCTTCCTTTCTTCCTCCCTCTACCCTTTTCTTTCTTTCCTTCTGAGAATTAGTTTATTTCTATATTTAGCTAGGTATATATAATAACATGCACACAGGATTTAAAAATGTTACACACACATACACACACACATACACATGCACGCACTCACACACATGCACGTGTGCACACGCGCGTGCATCCACGCACACACACACACACACAGACACGCACATTATCTGACATATATACAATTTTGCTGACTATAGTAGCAAACCGACCCGGTGCTTGTAAGTTCTACAAAGTTCATGCCTCAGCACCCTGCCTCCACCTACCTTTCTGAGCCCTGCCTCTCCCCGCCCCGTCCCCGCCCTGTCTGTCTCAGGTTGGCTCTCTGACCTTCCCTTTTGTCCCCTGTTCTTGCTCCTCTCATTATGTCCTTTTCCTCCTGTTCCCAAGCACTACCTGCCTGAGTCTGTGACCTCCTTGTCCTCCTTCAGTCAGTGACTCTTTTGTCTTCAGCCGCTGTCGGCCCACAGGACCCTTCCCTGCTGCTTGGTAGAGCACCTGATTTCTGATACGCTCTGTGTTGCTGCGTTGTTGTGCGACCACGGTTCTCTCATTTGTGAGTTCTCTTCTCTCCCCCCCCCCACTTCCCATGTTGTGTGACCATGGTTCTCTCATTCGTGGGCTCTCTTCTCCCCCCCCCACACTTTACTTCTCATCAGTCATGGAGACACCAGCGTTTATCTCATGAATATTGTTCAGATTAGTTTTCCCTATTCTGACCTTCTCTGGCTGCCCCTATCTAGGCTTCATCAGTCCCAGCCAGGACTCAGGAACCAGGCCCTCATCCATCTTCCTGTTCTACCCTTCCCCTCTGAGTCAGGCTTACAGTTGCAGGAGTGATTTGTCTTCAATGCAAATTTGGCCATGAGACCACTTGCTCAAGGGCTGTGGCGATTTCTGGTTGCCCACCGTGTAAACCGCAGGCTCCTCGGAGCTATGCAGTGTGTACCGTTCATCCACACCCCTCCTGTCTATCGCCTCTCAGCTCGTCTGTGTCTCCTGAGCCACATCCTTTGCTTCACACGGCGACTGGTGTGTTCTCCACAGAGACCTTAACCTTGGTTACCCCACCGGTACTCATTCTCTTGGAGGCTGGCTGTGAGCATCCATCCTCTAATTATGTTCAGCACATCTTGCAAAACACGAAACACCCAACACCACATTCGTTCCTCTCCCGACCTCTCCATGTATGAGAACATCCTTGTCTATAAACTTTGAGCTACTAGGTTGTGCTCCTGTTCCGTGATCATCACTCCTTTTCTCTCCTGGGTTGGGTGGGATCCTTGTGTAGAGACCACAGGCGTGGGCATTAATGAAAAGAAAGCGGCCTCCAGATTGCAAGGCTATCCTGGAATAGTCCAGCCCCGTCGCCTTGACCTACGGGGCCCCATCTAACTTTCTGTTTGCCTCTACCCTCTCTGCATCATCCCAGATCCTCCTCCTGATTCTGACTTCCTCTAGTCCCTGCTTCACACAGAAGTCGGCTTCATTTTACGGGCCAGAAAAGTAGAACCCAGGGGGCTCTGCTTACACGGCTGGTTCGTCTTAGCGCCACGCTCGTGTGACAGCCTCATTACTGACCCTGCGCTCTTGCCAGTTTTTAAGAGTAAAGATAATCTCCATAGAAGTCTCATTCTGGGCGGTGCTGGCGCACACCTTTAATCCCAGCACTCGGGAGGCAGAGGCAGGTGGATCTCTGTGAGTTCAAGGACAGCCTGGTCTACAGAGCAAGTTCCAGGACATGCCAAAAGCCAACTGGTGAGACAGCATGTGACAGCAGGAGGACATGCGTGGTCCATGACCATTGATGGACAGTCTAGGCTGCAGCCTGCGAGGTAGGCATCTTGTCTAGATTTTCTTTTTTTCTTTTTTTTTTTTTAAGTGAGACTCTATAGCCCAGGCCAGCCACCAACTCACTCTCTAGCAGAGGCTGGCCTGGACCTTGTGGCATGATCTCCCTGTCTTAGTCTCCCCAGGGTTGGGATTTCAGGCCTGAAGCACCATATCTAGCTTGCTTACATTTTAGAATTAGAGTGGAAGATAACACAGCCCAAACAAAGAATGTGTGCAGATCCTGTGTGTCCTAATGAAAACCTGGAACACCTGCTGTCTGTCCATTTACCTCAATGTTCGCTGAACCTCAATCAATAGCAGCAGTGAAAACATAAGCTTGCATTAAAGGTTGTTCACTTGGATGTTGGCAGATAGTTGAAAGAAGGGGACAAAGTAGACATAAAAAGACAGTTGTGGAGCTGGGGAGGCAGCTCAGTGGTTAATAACTACAGCTGCTCTTCCAGAGGACTCAAGTCCAGTTTCCGGTACCCACGCTGGGCAGCTCACAACAGTCTATAATTCCATTTCAGGGATCCAACATCCTCTTTTGGCCTCTGTGGGTACACACACACACACACACACACACACACACACACACACACACACACACACACCATACACTTACATAGACATAAATGAAACTAAAGAAATATATTTTTAGAGTAATTCATATTGACTGAATTATAAGAAAAGAAGATAGGAGCCATACCACGTTCAAATACTTGATGTGATATTTTTTAATATTTTAAGCATCTTCATTTGTCCATCCATAGTTCAACATAATACACAAGATTACTATATGCAATACAGGAAAGCCAATTAGCTCACAGTGCACTGAGAGCATGTGTTGTCAAAATGCATAGTTGAAGGTTTGGAGAGATGGCTCACTAGTTCAGAGCACTTGTTGCTCTTCCGGGGAACCATAGTAGAAGTCCCAGCACCCATGTGGGGTGGCTCACAACCACCTGTAACTCAAGCTACAGGAGATCAGATGACCTCTGGCCTCTGCTGGCACCTGCACATGCGTATAAAAACACATAAACCACACACACATAAATAAAATAAATCTTTTAAAAATATACGCTTGGAGGTGTATAGAAGGACAAATTCAAACTGTAATAAGCTAAATCAAATTATGATGAACAAATCAGCTTTGAAGTAATTCTATTCCTAGAAAGAACGTATTGAAAGTGTTTTAATTTCTTTTTTATTATCGGAATTAGTTCCCGTTTTAAAATTAATCTGGAGGTTGAAGTCTCCGGCACGCAACTCTCTGTACCGTTAGTGAACACATCTGAAATATTCAGTAACTCCTGTTAGAATGGTAAGTTCTTGCTTGACCACTCATTTCCTTCTCAGTTTAGATTCTCAGTTATTAGCAGCCCAGCGTTGTGTGACTGGGCGTCCCTGGGTAGAGATAGCTGTCTGAGCTCCTGAATCCTGGTTTAAAAATGCATATTAATATTCCTTTTATCTTTTTTTATTTGGGAAAGAGAAATTCACTTCAGTGATCTAAAAACCAGCGTGAGACGAAAGGAATAAAGTCTAAGAAAGAAAAGAGTCGTGACCAGTGCTCAGAAAACACACGTGTAGGGGGACATAGCTAGGATTCATTCGCACTGTGCAGAAGCCACCAATAGGAGGCAGTTTGCTAAGGCACAGGCACCTGGATAGGATGCTTCCTGGGATTGTCCCCAGTGTGGGATATCCTGTCCGTGAAACAGGAAAGAATCATTGCGTCACGTGACCCACGAGGACACAAGCTTGGATAGGAAATGGCTTGAGGTCCACTTCTCTCCGAGTAGCTGGAAACCTGGGACAACCTGCCCAGGCCTTGTGTGTTACGCCAGGCAGGCAAAATGCTTCCCAGGGCTAAACGCAGGATTGAATGGGATTAAAATATCCAAGGCTTTCCCCTAGTCAGGAGACCTGCAGGCCTCAGTTTTTGCTAAGCTGCCATGGAAAAGAGAATTTATCAATACCTCCCCACCCCCACCTTGTTTGTTTTATTCCTTAATATTTCATTCATTCTGCAGAAGTCTAGGGATTTACAAAGTGTGAGTTATCTTCTAAAAAGATATCATGGTAAAATAAAAATAATGAAGAAGCGTGCTTTAGTGGGCGTGGACCAAGTTAATAAGTAAGCACTCACTGGTGACGGATATGCAAGAAGAATATTAGGGGGACGGGCTGTACGTCTCAGTGTGTGTTGAGGGTTTTGTAATGTTAGAAGAGATAATGACAGAATCATGAGCAGAAATTGTAAAATCAGATAGGACGTGAGTAGACTGAGCGGCTCTCAAAAGCAAAGCCGTCCATCCCCTCGTGGTCACCTAGACTGTCAGGAGAAAGTAAAAGACAAACTGGAAAGGCCGTCTGCTCCCCAGAGGCCCACTGTGAAGTGACGTTTAGCCAGGAAGCAGCCAGGGACAAAACACGGATTCCTTTGCTATGATCGCCAGCCCATGGTCAGCTTCTCTGTGCTTGGCCCCAACGGTATAAAGAGATGAGTTGAAGGTGATTGTTGTCATTTGACCACGATGGTAATATTGTCATTTGATCATGATGATAATATTACCTTTTGACCACAATGGTAATATTGTCATTTGACCATGATGGTGATATTGTCATTTGGCCATGATGGTAATATTGTCATTTGACCATGATGGTGATATTGTCATTTGGCCATGATGGTAATATTGTCATTTGATCATGATGGTAATATTGTCATTTGACCACAATGGTAATATTGTCATTTGACCATGATGATAATATTACCTTTTGACCACCATGGTAATATTGTCATTTGATCATGGACACCCCGGGATGCCCACCGTGCATATAAAGTGACGTTCACTGAAATCATAAAGTTCCCTGTGTGCCCAGAGCTTTTGTTCAGGATGCTTGTTTTTGCTGTTCTGACTCAATAATTTAAATCGAATTAGTTAATCAATTTTTTTCTTGCTTGACTCATCTGCACTGAACCCCTCTAATGATAGTTTATCAAGGTTTTATATTCTATTTTATGCTTTCTGATAATTTATTTTTGTTTGTTGACATTCTCTTCTTGTTCAATGTCTTATTTCCATGATTCTTTGGTTTCCAATCTGTGTTCTATTTAAGTTCTTTGAATTGTGTTATGATGAGACCTTGTATTCTTTGTCAGGTTGCTAACAAATATCTACTTTTGTGGGATTGTTTCCGGACAGTAATGTTACACACTTGTTTGAGCCATGAGTCCCTGCTTCTTTGCATGCCTTGGAACTTTTTTTCCACTAAAACTTGGGTATTTGAAAAACTAACCAATATTTTCAGTCTTTGTGGACTGACTCCTTTGAAGAGAAGACTTCATGTCCAGTTTGATGGGAGTGGGGGATGCTGGGGTTTCTCTTCGCATGGGTATGTCTGCATGGTGGTTTCTTAGTCATAGAGGCTTTTCTGTTTCCTTTTTCTGGAAATCCCACACTCCTGCTCCCTCTAGTGCCTTTCTAAGGTGGTCACAGTTTTCTGTTCCAATCACCACAAGCCATACATGTTATATTCTGAATGACACCCAATGATTCAGGGCATGCCACTTTCATTGGCACCCCAAAGGGGTCTCTATTCTTCTGTCGCCTATTTCACGCAATGGCATTCAGCCAGATCTTTGGCAAATGTTCCAGAATGTCAACATTGACCTTATCAGCTGTAGCTGCCAGTCTAGTGCAGGGAACTTTGGGTAAGACCTGGTCAAGCCAGTTAGTTGTAGAGCAAAATAGCCAAGGACCAGCATCACCTTTGAGACAACAAAGACCAACAGTAGTGAGACATTCTTGGGAGAACAGACAAATAAATGTGGTGCCTTCAGGGAAGCAGTAGAGCGTTGATCAAGACCAAACTATGAAGAAGGAAGAGAGAAAGAAAGACAGACCCATAAGCACATCAAAATCATGGCAGTGCACAGTAGCTCAGGCTGCTCGGCACGGGGAAGGCTGCATCTGTGCCGACAAGAGGATGAAGGTGTTTTAGTCGCCTTTCCATCACTGTGATCAAACGCATAGCGAGGGAAACATACAGAATAAGTTTATCTGGGCTATGATTCTGGTGGATTAAGGTGCATATGGTGGGGACAGCAGGCAACAGGTGGCAAACATGGAGGTTGAACCTGGGAGCTAACAGCTGAGGGCTCACACCTCAAACCACAAACACAAATTGGGGGGGGGGAAGACTGTGAATGGCAGGAGGCTTTGAACTTCCAAGCGTACCCCCAGTGATGTCATTTTCCCAGCAACGCTGCATCTCCAAGCCCTCTCCAACCAGCACCACCAAGTGAGGACCAAGCATTCCTATAGCCAAGCTTACGGGGGAACTCTCCTTTAAATAAACACAGAAGGGTTTGTGATTGGTAGCACAATAGAAAGTACAATAGTAGAGACTACAGATGAACCGGAAAGAAGGGGAAGCTGCAAGGCCTGTGCATATGTATTTACACCTTGGCATACAGCAGTGTGCATGGGCAGCTGTGTGCAGTCTCGGTCTGGACACACGGGGGTGGCAAGACCACGGTTTGTTATTGTTATACAACTTTCCCATGA
Organism: Dicrostonyx torquatus; assembly: GCA_028555095.1. Lineage (NCBI taxonomy): Eukaryota > Metazoa > Chordata > Mammalia > Rodentia > Cricetidae > Dicrostonyx > Dicrostonyx torquatus. Next base: position 5,668,687 of record JAQHUG010000020.1, on the reverse strand, counting down.
TGTTGTGGCAACATGGTGTGGGGGAAGTTGGTCTGACTCAGCCTCCAGAAGTCTGTGATACTTGGTTGAAGTCGGTCTGCACACTGGTGAGTTATTCTCTAGTAGATAAAGCATAATTGGAATTTTTGGAGGTTGCAGAAGGATTGTCACAATTATTTCTTACACTTTGTGTGTGTGTGTGTGTGTGTGTGTGTGCATGTGTGTGTGCACGAGTGCATGGACATGTATCATAGCACACATGTAGAGGTCAGAAGACAACTTGTAGGAACTGGTTTTGTCCCTTTACCATGTAGGTTCCAGAGACTGCACTCATGTGGTCAGGCTTGGCAGCACGTGTCTTTACCCACTGAGTCCCCCAGACATCTTTAAGGAAAACCAGGATGCCATAGAGAAGGTAAATATGTCATAAGTGTATACCGGCAGCATTAGAATTAAGATATTGTGGGCAGCATCGGCCACCTCTGAGCACGGCAGGTTTCTCAGTGTGATGATCGTGTTCATAAGTGAAACCATGGAGGATTGTTGCACAAGCTGTGGCTCAGTCACTTCCGAGTGAGTCTGTTCCTGAGCATATGCCAGGATGTATTTTCCCTTTTATTGCTCCTGGACATTGAGGGCTGTGTCTGCCGTGACTGTGGTATGTATCACGCCTCTCTTTCCAGGTCTGGGTACAGAGGTGTAAAAATGTCCACAGGGAGTGTACCCAGGAAGCGAGAAAGAGCCCAGAAAATGAACACTCTACACGAATTAGCACTGAAAAAGATCTGAGCAAGTTGATAGATTTTGGGGGCCAAGAATAAGAGGGAACTTGTCAGGAAGAAGTGTCACCTGCAGCTGATGCTTTCACAGTATCAATGGTACAAACTAAAAATGCCAAGGACTCATCTCGAGAGAACATTCGAACTAGATGGTAGCTCTTGACTGACACCCAACACAGTGAGCTGCATCAGCCTAGCTCACACAGAACACACAGAGGGCTGTAGACATCAGAGCCTCCCGGCTTCACTGATGAGTCAACCCTTAGAGCCATTCATTCATCCTGGAAAGAGCATTCAAAATGGAATACAGTCAGTGAAAATAAGCTAGAGTGGTTACAGCCCTGAAAGGGAAGCATGGATGGTTTCCCCGGGAAAGAACAGTATCAGGGAAGTGAGCAAAGACTGTATCTTTCATGTAGAGAAATGACCTTGCTCATATATAAATGACCTTGGACCAGTGGGCTGGGCAGAGGAAGATTATATTAAAGTGTGCTTCTTGGAGCTCATAAATCAATGTAAATTTGACCTTAAGCGTTCCAAATGAAGAGAAAAATGACCATCATCTCGGGGGAGTGTGCCCTTAAGGAACTGATCAAACAGGATGTCTCCCTGGATGTCCGAGATTCTGAATATAGATGTCATCTCCATCCGTTGCCCTGTCGCAGGAAGTGGGAACAGAGAATGGTGTTCAACAGGGAAACCCCAGGGCTTCTCAGCTGCTCTGCCCACGACACTCCCCTCCGTGATCAGAGAAGCCCTTCTTAGTCCTAAATTACAGCTTCTCCTTACAAATGAAGTGTGGCTTGGACAGTCATCCCTGCCTTCCTCACAGGTAATTACTGTGTGCAAAGGGAAAAAGTCAAAACAAAGGAAGAGGCAAGCACGGATCCTTAAAAAGAGTATTGCTCCAAAGTCACAAGGCTGAGAGTAACCATAAAGGTCACGGCTTCTTTAGAGTCTTAACTACTATAAGGGGCTGGAGAGGGGGCTGCAAGGTTAAGTGTACCCACTGGCTGCTCTTCCAGGGGACCTGGGTTTGATTCCCAGCACCCATGTGGCAGCTTCCAACCATCTGAAACTCCAGATCTAGAGACTCCAAGGCTCTAAAGGACCTGGATGGGAGTGTATTTAGTAGTCTGAATTCCAGGGGCTCTAGAAATTCAGTTATTATCTTCTAGAATTAAAAATCTCTGTCAGGGCAAGAAATACGTACAATCAATGTCCTTGAGGAAAAAGCTACAAGCATTTGGGAACAACAATGCAATAAAAATTATTCAAATAGAAACTTCCTGCCATTTAGGTGTGTTCCTATTTTCAGGAAATCAGTGGGAGAGTAAATTTGTTTAGCCCCCCGCCCCATCATTTTGCCAGAGGCTGGAAGTCCAGATTCCACACAGGAGAGCACAGGGTAGTTTAATCTGCAGAGCAGATGGCTCCAGGTCAGTGCCAATAACAATTTGTAGAAGCGATGGAGGTGTAGGGAAACCAGCACTCTATGGAGTGCACCTGCTTGGTAAAATCCTAACAGGAGGGGGACTCTTCTGTAATCTAGAAATTGGTCTCCAACTCTGTCCTGCCTCTATCCCTTTCCCTCCCTGTCCCTCTGCCTCTTCTTCTCCTCTTCTTTCTACCACTTTTGTCTCTTTCTCTCCTCCCTTTCTGGTCCCTTTCCTCTTGTCTTTTTCACAAATGATTTTTTTTGTCATTCTCTTCCTTGTAAAACCACATGCCTAAGCACTCCAGCTGCTCAAAGATACCTCACACCTGAATTCAAAACACACAAAAGGAGAAAGGTTATTCCCTTGCCTAAGCTAAGCAACAATCATTCCAGGGGAAACCAGAATCCCCCACCCATGCCACCACAAGACAGAGGAGAAGTGGTAAGAACTGTTCCATGCCAACAATTTCAGGGCTCGTTCACTCATACCTGGGCCAACAAGGTTGTCTCTATTGTGCTGGCCAGGCAAGGGACAGGACCTGCTCTCTTGAGTACAACATCCCTTCTTGAGACAGAGTTTGTGAACTCTTGAAGCAGTACTTAAGCTAAGTACTTCTCATCTGTCTTGTGGTGGATGGGTGGGGGAATGATGCCCTCTTGCTTACCCATCAATGTCTGAGGCAGGGGGCAGAGCTGGCCCTGTGGTCATAAGAGTGGGAGAACTATGCCTGACCCCCACCAGCTGCAACACTCGGGAAAGCAGGCCCTGCACCTCGTCAGGGAAGCATAATAGAGCCAACCCTATAAGTGCAGGTGTGGGTGAGCCAGCCCCATAATTATGAGCATGGGAGAGCTGTCTCCATTATCCATCTGTCTTTTGGTGGCATGGTTGGGGGAGAGCTGCTTTCCTCCCCCATTCCCATCTAGGGCAGGTGGAAGAACTGGCCCTGTGGACATAAGAACAGGAGAGCTATCATCGACCCCTCCCACCAGCTGCAACACTTGGGAGAGCGGGCCCTGCACCTCGCCCGTACACCACAGTAGAGCCAATCCTGTTAGTGCAGGTGTGGGTAAGCCAGCCCCGAAATTGTAAGCATGGAAGAGTTGTCACCATTTCACATCTGGTGGACCAACCCTACAGTTTCTCAGGCCTAGGCTCAAGGATATGACTTGGTCCTCCCTGTCACCCACCCCATCTATAATCTGCTGGAACAGATGAAGGTGAAGGAAACTGACCCAGAGACCCAAAGCTGCAGAATCTCCACAACTCAGGGCAATAACATGATATCCAGGAGGAGCGCTAGTGAAGGAGGGCCCAGCCTTGATAGGGTAGTAGAAACCAGAGGCCTTGAACCAGGTCAATGGCTCTTTGCAATGAATATTTGCAAATAAAGATATATGGAGAAAGAAGTTCACAGCATGACTCATGTCACCCTGCAGCTTCCATGATGAGATTTTTAAGTTTTCCCCCTTTTGTTTTATTCTTTTTATTTATCCTCTTTTTCCTCTTAAATTTTGTTTTATTTGGGGGTGTGCAGGGGCAGAGGGTAGATGCGAAGGGATGAGGAAATGAATGGGATCAAGATACATGATGTAAAAAACACAAAGAGAAAAGATCTTCACCAACCCCACATCAAACAGTGGTCTGATCTCCAAAATATATAAAGAACTCAAGAAATTCGTCATCAAAAGATCAAATAACCCAATAAAAAAATGGAGTACAGACCTAAAGAGAAAACTCTCAACAGAAGAATCTAAAATGGCTGAAAGACACTTAAGGAAATGCTCAACATCCTTAGTCATCAGAGAAATGCAAATCAAAACAACTCTGAGATTCCATCTTATACCTGTAAGAATGGCTACAATCAAAAACACTGATGACAACCTATGCTGGAGAGGGTGTGGGGAAAAGGGAACACTCCTGCATTGCTGGTGGGAATGCAAATCAGTACAGCCCCTTTGCATATCAGTGTGGCGATTTCTCAGAAAATTAGGAAACGACCTTCCTCAAGACCCAGCAATATCACTTTTGGGTATAAATCCAAAGGATGCTCAACTGTGTCACAAAGACATGTGCTCACCTATGTTCATAGTAGCATTGTTTGTCATAGCCAGAACCTGGAAACAACCTAAATGCCCTTTGACAGAAGAACAGATAGGGAAAATATGGTACATTTACACAATGGAGTAATGCACAGCAGAAAAATAATAACATCTTGAAATTTGCAGCCAAATAGATGGCTCTATAAGATATCATATTGAGTGAGGTAACCCAGACCCAGAAAGACAATCATCATGTGTACTCACTCATACAGAGGAAAAACCAGCCTACAATTCACCATCCCAGAGAACCTAGACAACAAAGAGGACCCTAAGAGAGACATACATGGATCTAATATACATGGGAACTAGAAAAGGACAAGATCTCCTGAATAAATTGGGAGCATTGGGACCATGGCGGAGGGTTAAAGGAGAGGGGAGAGGCAGGGAGGGGAGCAGAGAAAAATGTAGAGCTCAATAAATTAAAAAACTCACAAAGAATAAATAATTGAAAAGAGAATGGATGTTGTAACATAACAGTGAGAATTCTGTAGGCTTCACAATAAAAGCCAGGGACATGGCATCAGGCTGCTATCCCCCTGAAAAGAGGAGGCAGTCATTACAAATACAAACTGAAGCACGGGGCACAAAGAGCTCAATGTTTTATGTATTAATATTGCATCTGTCTTACGAACTTAAATGTGTGCATGTATACACACATAGGGCTTCAGAGAGGACTTCCGTGTCCTTCTCCATCAGCCTCTATCTTGTAACCTTGGGTCAGGCTCTCCTACTGCCTCAGATTTACGCTTTCGACCTGTGAGCTCCTGGCTTCTGCCTGCCTCTGCCTGCCAGTGCTGATGTCACAGGAGTGCATGGCCACACTCAGCTTTTCAGGGTGCTGGGGATTTGAGCTCGGGTTTGTAGATGTGCTCCGCAAGCACTGTTACCACAGAGCCATCTCCAAACCCTGAGTTTTAATGCTACTCCTCTTCTTTTTTGTAGATGACATGTCATCTTATATAAGATGGCCTTACATAAGACGTGTCCAAAGACTGTAAAAACGGCTGAATGGCTGTTCAGCAGTGTTGTAAGATCAAAACAGAGTAAGCATGCCAACCTTAAGATAGAAAATGAAAGCCCAGCACCGTTGCGACTGCTGGCTCTGCTCTCTGTAAAGGAGGCTGACCAAACAGCCTGATCTACCAGAGGGTCAGGTAATAATAAAAAATCACAAGGAAATAAAGTAAAGATGAAAGACCTGTGCACTAAACCACAGCAGGATGGAATGGAGAAGCTAAAGGGATAGAGAACCAGCAGGTGTGAGCTCTGCTCCATACTTTCCTATTTTTATTAATATTTCTAATTAGAAAATGTATTATTGCTACCTTGTGTGTAGACAGAAGCTTTTGTCCCTATCAGTCCTGCAGCTGTTCAGTCCCAGAGAAGCATACAGAGACTTATATTAATTATAATCTGTTTGGCCTATTAGCTCACATTTATTATTAACTAGCTCTTACAACTTAAATTAACCCATAATTTTTGTCTATGTTTAGATGTGTGGCCTGGTACCGTACTCAGTGAGGCATTCTCATCCTGCTTCCTCTGCGTCTGGGTGGTGACTGCAGACTGAGCCTTTCCTCTGCCCAGAACTTTCCTAGTCTGGTTGCCCCACCTGAACTTCCTGCCTGGCTACTGGCCAATCAGTATTTTATTAAACCAATGCAAGTGACAAATCTTTGCAGGGTACAAGAGCATTGTCCCACAGCACTTGTGACTTTTTATACATGTGTACCAGCAAACTTTGTCCTTATGCTCAAATCCTCCTCCTCTCATAGTGTCTTTTTCTGAAGGTCTTATGTCCCCCAAGTAGATTCCCCTTCATCCTGTTGCCGTGTAACCACACCCCCTTTCCTCTCCATTATCATGGAGCCCTTTCTACTTTCACAATCATACACATACATGTGTGTGCACACATGCACATGCGCCACACACCACAGAGAGATAGAGATTCAAATCTGACCAAACCTGACCTTTTGACTCAAGATTCTAGCCCAAGATTCATTAGTTTATAAAATAATACTTTACTATAATTTTTAAACAGTCTGTCACTAACAGGCTACACATTGAAATATCATCAATATAGTCACCCAAAAAAAGACATGAACAATGACACCAGTTAACAAGCCAACACAGATGAGGGGAATCTTACAAGGCCCCAGGGGGCCAGGCAACATGTATGACGGTTCTATGAACACTTTGGAGATGGGGGAGAAAACAGAAAACAGAAGAAGCAAATTGGCTTCTAGATTAGTGGCTTAAGGGAGAATCAGTTCTCTCTAGACACGAGCCCCCTTCTAGGTGATCTGATCCTGAGCGGTCAGCCTCTAAACACATGTACCCATGAGAGGGCTCTGTCAGCTCTACATATATGTCTACTATATTAGTCATACATGCATATAGACCAACAACAAATAAGAGGTCATGAAGTTGAGACAGAGCTGGGGGACATGGAAGGAATTAGTGGAGGAGAGAGGAGAAGAAATGATATAAACACAGTATTCGTGTAGAAAAGTTTATGAAATTTCTACAGAATTTATTCTCTCTGGCTTGGCCTTTCTGCAGCCTTCCTTTGGTCCTCTCCTGCTCTACATACATGTCTACTATATTAGAGCCTGGACAAATCACTTACTATCTGCAGTGATATTCTGATCGTGGGAGGAGTCAGTTTGAGCTGCTCAGGGTGGTGGGAGTCCCATGGTGTGGGATGTATCTGCTTCACTGTTTCACCAGGAAACACGGGCTGCAAGCAGAATCCATCGGTGGAACACTTTACGTGAAGGAAATTCAGTTTACGTAAGAGGAAAACATGTAAGGAGACCGTGCCTTTTATTATTTGAATTTTAGGGATTATTTTTAAGCTCTTCATTGTGAATAGGACGTTTCTTATAGCTTAACAACGTGTCAGTAAACTTCTCGTTAGGTGGAAAAAGTAGATTTTCTTTCTGAATTAGAAAATTATGGCAAATTGAACACAATCGGTATTTGTCAGAGAGAAAATTAGCTAGTAAAATCCATAGGCAATTTGAAATGTTTTCACAATTCGTTAATCAGTGAGGGGAATTTAAATTCTCTTCTGTCTCGGGTATATTTTTTTCCTTTTATTTATTGTTAAAAGAAAGATTTACATTTGCTCCCCACTACCCCACCGCCCTCCCCATGCTTCCTTAAGATGGGGCAGGATACCCTGCCCTATGGGAAGCCCAAGGCCCTCCCCCCTCCATCTCGGTCTAAGAAGATGTGCATCCATATAGAATAAGTTCCCAAAAAGTCAATACATGCAGAA
>JAQHUG010000020.1:5621602-5639265 GCA_028555095.1 Dicrostonyx torquatus | reverse complement strand
GAGGTCAGCCTGGTCTACAAGAACTAATTCCAGGACAGGCTTGAAAGCTACAGAGAAAGCTTGCTTGAAAATACAAAAAAAAAAAGAAAAAAGAAAAAAATTACTATTCCCTTTCCTAACCTATTTCAGCATAGTCAGTTGGGCTGATAGTATCATGTGTAAAATGGCTATTTCATGCTATTGAGGGTCTGTGGTGTCCAAATTTCCACCACAGAAAATGGTCGTGGTTTCCAAGCATCTTTTCAAGTCTCTCAGGAATACATCACAGTGTATGATTTCTGCCTACAGGGACTGGAAATGTACTCATCTGTATATATTACGTATTATACCCGTTGTTCTTAGTGATGAGAAAACAAACTCTATAGCAGAAATTGAAACTTGGCAGTCATGGGGATATACCGATGACCTTTGCTGATCCCTCAACTTTGTCTAGTGAGCATCTTTCATCTTCCCTGGCAGCTGCAGAAAATGGGTCTCCTGACTTCCTAGGAGGGCCTGGGGGAGCCTAAGTCTCTGGCCTCTGTTTCCCCATGTTCTACCCACATGTAATGGCAGTCACTAAACATTAGCGTTGTAAGCACATGAGAGACAGGGTATAGGTGGAGCATATTACACTAGTGTGTGTATGACGGACAGGTAGTCCTTAGTGATAAGCAGAGGGAAACACCTGGGGAGATGTGGGAAGAGGATGTGTGATGTTTTTCTCTTTTGGCTTTTTGAGGGACTCATCACCCAGCTCCCAAATAAGTTACACATGGAGGCTTACTCTTAGTATGAATGTCCCGCCTTAGCTTAGCTTGCTTCTTGCCAATTTTTCTTAACTTTAATTAACCTGACTACCTTTTGCCTCTGAGTTTTCATCTTTCTCTATTTCTGTAAACCTTTCTCAGCGTCTTTCTCAATGGCTTGCTGTGTAGTTGGGTGGCTGGCCCCTGGTGTCCTCCTCTCCTTCTTCGTTCTCTTGTTGCTTCTCCTCTTCCTCGTTTCTTCTTCTATTTATACTTTGTCTGCCAACCCCCACCTATCCTCACTCCGCCGTTCATCTCTTCATTAGGACCATCAGGTGTTTTAGACAGACACAGTAACACAGCTTCACAGAGTTAAACAAATGCAGCGTAAACAGAAGTCACACACCTAAATAATATTCCCCAACATGGTGTAGCGGAGAAAGACAAATTTTGGAGTATAGAATCAGTGGACACACATAAGATGGGAAAACATCCTAAAGCTAATTGACCCTTATGCTAGAAGAAAGGGTTAAAAACTTCCCAATAAGTTTGATTTGGACTAGACACAAAGTAGCGTTAACTTTGGATCACACTTTGCCGGATTGAACCGTGCTGCAGATGCTCCGGCCCCTTGGTGGGTAAACACTTTAAACTTGAGTCTTGCCTGCTTTCCTGTGCGGTCCAGCTGCAGCCCACTCCTTCCCCTCTCCGCCATGTGGATGGGGCCAGCTGGCCAGCCCTCCTTGACACTGCTCCTGTATCCTGGGGCTGGATGACCAATTGGCTAGAAGAAGTGGAGCATGTGAAGGAACAGTGGGTCTCACGGACAGTTTTGCCAGTGATGACAAGATTCCTCCCCCATCTGCTGCTTGGCCTAGCTATTCTTTCCGAGGTATCAGCCTCTTGGCAGTTGCGCCCTCAGAAAGAACACGATCTTTCCACTGCCTGGTGCTTGGAGCCACCTTGTAGCTGTTAGCTTTTTACCCAGAAGCCACTCGTGGGTAAAACATGGAGCGTGCATTGCTGGCCAGTGCCATCAAATAACCTCTAAGTGAGACAGACTTCACTTAGCCCTGAATCCAGTCTCTCATGTAGTCATGAAACCATCAGTGGCTTCACCTGCTCATGACGTCAGAATCCTCGCAATCCAGTCACCTCTCAAGGCCCTACTGTCAACACAATCATTACCTCGTAAACTTGATAGTAAATATGACTGTCACATTTAATCCATAGCCCCTTACCCCCAGCCTTGTCCCATTGGCTCATGGTCATCTCATAATACAAACTACAGTTTTCCTTCAAAAGTCCCTATGGTCCTCAGTGGTTCCAGGTGATAAATGTCTCAAGTCCAGGTCTCTTCTGAGACTCAAGGCAATCTACCTATGAATTCATCGAAGGTTACAAAAGGACAATCCAACACACAATAGAGGAGAAGAAACACTCTCGTTTCCAATGGGAGGAATGGGACATGTTAAGGACAGATTGGAACAGAGCAGACTAAAACCCGGCGAGGCAAACAACAAATACCTTCATGTCTGGCATCTGGGACTTGTGTTAGAACCATCTGCATTCCAGAAGTACTGGGCCACCTCACTCATCCGGGTCTGCTCCTGTAGCACACAGAGCTACTCTCTGGGGCCGACTGTACTTCCATGCCTGCCGTTTCACCAGTGGACACCTCTTGGTCTTGGGATTGCTAACAACCTCCTTGAAGCTTAGGTTTTCATACAGTGAACTCTCAAGGTCTCAGCTCCTGAAATCCAGCCATGCCCCACATCCCCTGGCTCCTGGGATCTGTGGTCCAAGGCTCGATGATTCCATTAATCTTGTGTTTCCCATGCCTATAAGATCAGTCCTATTGTAGACGATACTGTCACATATTCTGTTACCAGCTTGGGATGGAGCCTGGCTCCCTTAGACCATGTCTGCAGCAGCTTCTTGACTGACCCTGGGAGAAATTCTTCAACTTCCCAGACAGCTGCTCTTCAGGAACTAGGAGCCCTTTTGGTGTTCCTATTCCTAGGGTTCTCCTTTCAAATGAGTTTGCGTTTCACAGGCTGGGATCTTGCCTTTCCTATGGACTCGGTGGTGTAGAGCGAGCCTTCACCCTCTCACCTTCCTCTCTGCTCACACAGCACCTCATTGGCTTTGACAGTTTGCTCACCTGTTGGTTACTGAGCCCCTGCCATGCCCCAGACTCCACGTCAACTCAGGATTTCCTCGACCAAAGAAATTAGTGCACTACTCTTTAATTTCACCTCAGGCAAGTTCTAAAGACGTGGAAGGAATGGAACCTGATTCTTCACTGGAGTCTACCAAGAGTTTTTGTAGCCTGGGTCTGTAGCATGATGGGTTGGCTAGTTGGGGTTTTCGTCCTGCCCAGTTCCCACAGCTGATACCCCAAAGAAAATCACACAGAGGTCTCCATAAGATTATAAACTCATTGGCCCATTATCTCAGGCTTCTTATTTGCTCTTGTAACTTATATTAACCCATTATTTTAGTATATGTTAGCCACGGGGCTTGGTACCTTTCTCAGTGGGGCAGGTCACATCCTGATTCCTTGGTGGTCTGGGCAGAACTGTAGAAAGAGCTTCCTTCTTCCCAGAATACTCCTGTTCTCATCGTCCTGCCTCTACTTTCTGTCTGGTTGACCCACCTATACTTCCTGCCTGGCCAATCAGCATTTATTTAAAACATGATTGACAGAATACAGACAATTATCCCACACCATGGGTTGTGATAGAGTCCTTGTTCTACTCTGAAACCTTATGCACTAGACCTCTATACGTTTCTTTCAACATTCTGGTGTTCCAGATTCCTACCAGAATGGCCCAGTATCTCTGTCTACAGTGTTCCAGGACCCTTACAGCCCAGCCCAGCCCAGACTCTTCCACACTGCCTCTGAAAGTCTAAGCACCACATGGCATGTTTAGCCAGGGATTGGCTCCACTCACACACTTGTTGCTGTGTCAAAACACACAGACAAAAGGAACTTAAGGGAGAAAGGGTCCATTGTGGCTAAAAGTTTAAATGGGAATCCAAGATGGCAGGAGAAGCATGTCAGCCGAAGCAAGAGACTGCCGGTCAGGTCACACTGCGTCTTATGTCAGGAAGTCGAGTGCTGAATGAATGCTGGGGATGACCTCACTTCATCCTTTTCATTCATTCCCAGATGTCTTCAATTACCGGAACCTTCCCACCTTAATTATCCTAATCTAAACACCCCTTCACTGCCACACCCAATAGGCTTGTCTCCTAGGTAACTCTAGATCCTCCTAGGCTAATAACCAGGGTTGAACAACATAGGAGAAAAAGTCTTTTATGATTTGATTCATGTCTTCTTTTATCGAGTTGTTCATAGCCCGGGTAACATTCAAACTCCACGCACACTAAGCTTGCTATGGTTTTCTCATGGGCAGCATCTTCTGCAAAAATAATCCCGATGCAATTCTGGCTTCCACGTAGTTTACTTGCCAAGCTCTGCAAGAAGTTTCTGAACAGAAAAACTCAGACACAAAATCCAAACTGATGAATTTCCCTGCGTACTAACTTAAGCGAACACATAACAAGAAGCAAGAGGGAGACGTGGCTAAGTCAACCTTGGTAGGAGAGGCTATGAGCAGGCAAAAAGGCCAGCCCCCACCTCAGCCCCACAACGTCACTCATGCCAATGTGGTTAGGGGAAACGGCACCCAGGAGTAGGTCTTAGGCCAGTGACACACGCTGTCTCTGTTGGAGACCAGGCTCTCTGGCTGCACTGTCCACACAAAAAAAGAACCTTCATCAAGCTCCCATGAGAATATACTCATAGGTGCTAAGTTAGCATGACAAAGATAAGATGGTTGTCCAGCATTTGCATGATCATGGCCCCGAAATCCATGTTAAATGTTTCCCTCCTTCTCATCTCTGAAAAGTATTTTGGTTTTGTGTGTCTTGTAGATCCCTAATGATCTTATCAGTGAGTTTGCCTGTGTGAGGAAAAGCTCACACTCCCAAGAAGGCACAGTCTGCCCTCTCCCTGGGTGTGTACCCTCATCTCACACCGTGTCACTGTCCGTGTGTAAGTGAGCACTATAGAGCGCTGTGTCTTCCTCCCCTCGTGGATGAACGGAGCAGAGCTGACACAGTCCCTGCTTTGCCTTTATTGTTTATGTTTTACGAATAGCATTGTTAAGAGCTGAAGTGGCTTCCGTGAAAAGTTCTGAGCCTTTCATCCCAAGAACTGGGTGGGCCTGTGGAAACAGATCTTCCCCCATGTCATCCAGTGAAGATGAGGATGCTAAGGGTTGGCTATAACCCAGCAGGACTAGAGTCCAGAAAAAGGGCTGAGAGGGAAGAAAATGGAAAGACAGAGATGGGAGGGGCATGCCTGTGAGCAAAGGAACACTTAGGCTGGCGGTCACAGGCATCCATGGTTGGGACAACCCTACTACAAAGGTCATTGGAGGAGGATTCCTGCAGACAGTGGGGTTTGCGTTTTCGGCAGCATGACTTGTGTCATGATGCTAGTTAGAACACTAATGCAAACTGATCATCACTAGGCCAGTGAGAATCTATGAGACGAACTGGGTGCTTTATCCCTAAAGTTTCCATGACGAGGACTCAAGGCTGTTCTGCTTAAGCAGCCTTTTATCTGAAAGCACACAGAGCCTGGAGACTCAGTCGTCCTTCAGAACAGCGCTTCAAGTTAGCTCGCATTACTTTTTGCAGGGCCTTGAAGAAATTTTACGTGTGCACCTAAAATAAGCTTTCCAACATCAAAAGCCACGGTTAGATTTCCTTCTTTAGTGTTTAAGGTAAGGAGTGGATGTTAAAGGGCCCAGAGCTGGGAAGGCCCAGGCCTGTGGGTTCATATGTGGCTTGCTGAATGCTAGGGCTCAGCCAGTAGAGCTTAGTTGGTGTGTTACCATGCTGCAGGGTTGCTATGGCAACATCAAACCGATGAATGGACCACCTCCCAGAGACAGGGCTGTGAGTAAGTGTGAAATTGATTCAGTTGTACACAGGGACACATTCAAGCCAATTTTGTGAGGATAAAATTTCTGGTAGGAAACTGCATTTTTAATGACTTAGATGTTACGAATGCGATATTAAATATTTGCTTTGGATATTCCAGTAATATGGTATTTAAAATTAAGTGTGCTGTGCTAATTTTAGGCTGCATTATGTAATTTTTATTTTGTACTTATTTCAGGTAACCCTCATCTTGTTTTCATTTATTTAAATGTAGGTATCTAATAGAGAGTTCTGCACTTGAGGTTAATATTTCAGGCAGCTGTCTTGGCAGCTACACTGCTCGAGTGTTCGGTTATTTCGGACTACCATGCTTAGAGCCATGTTTATTTGTCTGTTCGTTTGTTTTTTAAGAAATATGAGTGGAAGTTGTTCCGCACTGACGTTGTTTTAATGTAAGATTTGTAAACTGCAGTTTGCTCTGAACGGTATCCACGCTTGTAGGTAACACATGTCAGGAAAAGCAAGTATTTTAATATTTCAGAACTTAGGAAGATTGCGGTTTGGCTTTAGGGAACGGTGGCGTTCATTAGCTATTGCTTTGTGTTCCGAGCTCATTTTAAGAGCCATTCATCACATGGCGTGTCTCGGCACTGAGCAGGGTACATGTTTAAGGTAAATTGCTTCTTTCGGGAGATCTGATGGGAAGGATGGGGTTCTCCTCCTTTCCTTCCTCACTCTTAACACATGGGCTTTGTCTACACAAGAAGATTCTGGAGCACACTGAAGCGATGATCCTATCTAAGCATCCTTCTAAGGGACTAACCTATAGTTATAGACTTCTAGGAGTCTATCCATAGTTCTCCATCTAACGGTCTATCTGAGTATCTGTAAGGAGCTATTTAAGGGTCGACCTGGGATGTGCTAACTACCAACCCCGCCCTCTGCTATCTGGTGTCGTTCATTTGAACAGTCAGCTTGAAATGAGAGTGCGTCTCATCTCTGGGGACACCCCTCCCCCGGTATCAAGGGCTGTCGACTTTCCCATTAGTTCAACTTGTGGAACAGAGGAGCATGACTTGTTCGCATAACAGAAACCAACATTTTGCTCTTTTATTCTCCTGGCATAGACTGCCCTGGGTAGTGCTTGCCAGACGCTGGCAGAAGCCCAGCTCACAGTGCATTTTTGTCGTCGCTGACTTAAATGGAATGCTCTGATCTGAGGCGTGCCCGGCTCTGCTTGTGGCTTCCGGGTAGTTCCATCCAAAGCCCTTCCTGGTTCCAATGAAATAGGACTTATGCTTTTTAACTCAACCCAAGACAGGATACTCGAAAGTACGCTCCTTTTGTTTCACGGCTAAAACTTAGGTGTGATATGCTGATGTTTATTTGAATAAAGTAGTATGTTCAAATAATGCCGTGAATTAAATTTGGTCTTCAACTTAATCATATACTATTCTGTTGGTATCAAGAGCTGTTACCCATCTTTTAAATTTGCGAACCCATCTGAACTGAAATAAAGGGAGTCATTCAAGCAAGCACTTCAGATCTCTTCTTTCAGTCCACAGTCACTTTGGTAGTGACACTGTTTCCTGGCCTGACAGCAGTGAGTCTATCCACAACAGAATGCCAGAGAAGGGCGAGATCTCCATGCACGGTGTCACTTCTTCTAGGTTTGTAAGTTATCTGAGTTGACGGAACTCGCTGAACCTGATTTTTCCATCCTGAATGAGCTTTTACACATGGCTACCTGTCTGGGCTAGCTTGGGCTAGCGTGGCTTGGTATAACAAGGGACTGCTGCCTGAATAGTTACTGAGCAATGGGTTTGCTCTCCATTTCTGAGGTCAAGCTCAGCAGACAGGGCAGCCACCTGTGTTAGCTGACAAGAACCGGAGACTGCGAGGACTCCCTGGGCCTTCATTGACCAGGGTGCTGTATTAACTGTGCTCCCTGCTCCCTGGGGCTTCTTTGACCAGGGTGCTGTATTAACTGTGCCCTGCTCCCTGGGGCTTCTTTGACCTGGGTGCTGTATTAACTGTGCCCTGCTCCCTGGGGCTTCTTTGACCAGGGTGCTGTATTAACTGTGCTCCCTGCTCCCTGGGCCTTCGTTGACCAGGGTGCTGTATTAACTGTGCCCTGCTCCCTGGGGCTTCTTTGACCTGGGTGCTGTATTAACTGTGCTCCCTGCTCCTTGGGGCTTCGTTGACCCCGGTACGATATTAACTGTGTACTCTCTACGTCATCATCCAATCACTTCCCGAAGCCCCTGCCTCCAAAGCCTACCACACTGAGGTCCAGGGTTCGAACACACAAGAGAATCTCCTCAGTGGGTTACAGAATTCTGTCTGAGCAGAAGAAAGCTGGAAAGAGCTGAGAGGATAATGTCCGTTAAAATCACCGTCATGTTCTCGTGAGCCCACGGCTCAGCGCAGACTGTAAGGGGCCTCTAGTTCAACAGTAGCATTCTTTCCACAGGTTCCACTGGCATGTGGGGTGCTTACAACATATGCATTTAAAATTGCTTCAGGGGCCCTTGAGTTATTTCAGTATATACGACACATGTATGAATATATACACCAGTGACTAATCACCCGTCAGATTTGATTACAGTCCTTCACTAAGTGCAGGCAGGGGTAGCGTATGCCTAGACTACTCGGGCCCTGTGGGTTCCTGTGACCTCTTCATTTGCATGTGTCAGCCAGGGCACGTCATAGTCTACATGCTTAGTCAAAAGTCATGTGAGCTGTGCATTTCTGACGGGTTGTGAAACCACGTGTTTATACAGTTTTTAAACTCATTTTCATAGACTGCTTAAAAATCATGGGATTGGTTTTCGTTGAAAGAAAAATCTGATTTTTGTATTCATGACTGTAACACATCTAATCCAGAAATTTTATTTAGAAAATAATTCTATGATTAAAAAAATATAAAAGAGCCCTAGCACGATAAGAGCAGACAGACAGAAGTCCTTGTTGCTTTCTGAACACTGATACGCTATGGGACAATGCAGCCTTCTTCAATCCCATTGCTGGCAAACTCTGGAAAACACCCGCTCCAGCGATGCTGCCTGTCATTTTATCAGCTATTTATTTTTTTATTGTTTGTTTTGTGTGTGTAAGTGGCTGTGCATGCTCAAGGTGTGCGTTTGTGGAGCTCAGAGGATGACGTGCAGGAGTTGGTCCTCCCCTCCCGCTGGATGGGTCCTGGGGACTGGACTCGGGCTTTGAACCAGAGCTTTTACATGCTGGGCCATCATGGTGCCCTTCACCCCTTCCAGACGCGAGGACACTGGATGTTAGGCTTGTCTGGATCTTCACACCAGGATGCGGCCATCCAGGGCTCCAGGCTCTCTCTCAATTGAAGGCTCCTGCTGAGAGACGAGGAGATAACTGTTTGTGGAGTGGTTAGTGTATCTGCCATAGGGCGGCGTGCATAGGGAAGTCATTCTAAATTAAAACAGCTGCTGTGTCCACGGGCACTTACTAAAAGTTGGACAAAATACTCAAGGAACATATCCCAAGGAGGCCTGAGGTCATAGTGTGATGTTCTGTGATTTTTTTTTTTATTAATATGTTTGAGATAAATCCCGGGCACATTTCGTTGGTGTCAATCACCACAAGGCAGGTTGCGCTTCAGTTCCTGGGTTTTCCTTGCGGCACTGAGACAATGCTTTGATGACGGAATCTGTGGGAGCCCTAGAGACCTGGGAATTGGTTCCTGCTTGACAACGAGAGGGTGGATGGAAGATGAAAGCCGGGGATCAGAGGAGCGCATGGGACTGATGATTAGCCCCAGGACCAAGTAGAGACAAAATTGTCAAGGTCTGTGAGCAGCTAAGAATATCAAAGCCAAAATAATAGATGCCGAAGCTGGGGAACACTACAAATGTTTGTGCCGTGGGATTGGTGACAATTCTAGAAATTTCTACAGTAGCCGAAAGCTTGATGTAAGTGCTGCAGGGAATTAAATTTTAATTTTTTTGTTAGTTGTGCACGGTTGTTTTGCATTCAATACAGTGGCTGCGCTTTAAGCGATGGCCGCTTCAACCCACAATTGCAACTCAGCAGCTCCCAACAGCAGTTTGCTGCTGCAGGGGTCGCAGCCAGGTGGGAATTCTGTTCCCTCAGGCACTGGCTCTATCACAGCAGCTAAAGAAAACTTTATCTAAGCCACTCTCCTGCTATAGAACACAGGCTTCAAAGGTTGCAGTGAAATCCTGCCAGCTCAGAGAGGCTGAATAACAAGTAGCTAACCTTCTCTCCTTGCTCGCCTCTGCACCTCCCTGGGGTTAAAAGGGGGTCATCCTTCTGCTCAGCCCCCACTAAAGAACCTTTACCACATTTAATTCCTGTTGGCTAGTTATTGACTCAGCCTCCCGACCCCAGGTAAATTTTATTTAACCAAACAAATGTAACATGTCTTTGCAATGCTAACGAAAGCAGCAGAAACAAAGGTGACACCCCTGTGCACAGTTAAAATAATAGTCCACACTGCACACGGAAACATAGTTTAATAAACTATGGGGTCAGAAGGCTGAGTCTCAGGACATGGACACATGAATTAAGTGGGTTCTTGCCTTGCTATTCAGCAGCCCTGCACCTATGTTTGGTGTGCTCACTGTGTGAACCTGCACATATGTGGACCTATACATGTCATCGGCTCAGAGCAAAGCCAAAACATGGGTCAAGGTGTTTTATAGGCTGGAAAGCAGAGCTAGCTGACAAGTTCTATGCCTGTCTTGTGTGATTCTTCACAGCTTTGGCTAGAGAAAAACCCACCGAGCCATCAGTGACTCAATGTCACCTTCACCTTTGTGGTACAGGGTTGGGCTCCCCCAACACTGGCACTTCCTGTAGCCTGTTGACTTCGGTCCACTCCCTGAAGCTATTGGGTAGAATCTGTGTCTTTGCAGTGCCTAAAATATCAGCAGCATTTGGGAGAAAACAAGACTTGAAATTTCGCAGCACTGTAGTAATTTCAGAACCAGGGGAATTAGCCATGAAAAGGCCATTGGTTGCAAGCTTCTCATTTGTAGATAGTGACTAGTGAGGATATTTCCAGGATGCACCCACTAGTCCCTCCTGGCTGACCATGGCCTCTTGTTTCCTGCCGGAAGAACTGACACAGGGTGACCCAGAATCCCACAGAAGTCTGGTCAATAATTTACTAAGGGGTGTGATGGAAAAAGAAACTCACGAATATGAAATAAGGCAGACAGGGCTGCTGATCCAGCTGCCGCTGTCCTGCAGCTCTGCCCAAGGGCGGTGCTGCTCCTGCTCCAACCACCCAAGAGAGAGAGAGCTCCACCCCTCCTCAGTCACACATCCAGAGAAAACCACGCCCCTATTATTGTCACCCCAGATGTCATAGGCTAAAGGGATGGAGCTCCCACAACACCGGGCTATGAGCGCTTTGCTTTTCGCAGATGAACTGGCTTGGTTGGCCTATTCTTGGTTGGCTGCCATTCTGTTGACTCCAGCTGAGTAAGCCCGTGTGGTATGGGTCGCTGCTTACCTGGGGTGAGATGGGAGCTTATGAGTTTTAGCCGAAACTCCCAGAACCTCCTGGCGCCTCCGGCTGAAGCTGGGAGCCTGCTTTCTCCACCCATGTCACATTAACAAAGAAACCATGGTGCCTTACCACAAGGCCACAGAGACACAAGGGTGAAGATGCTGGCCTGACCCCCGGCTGTGGAGTGAAGGAAGGTTGTGGGTTCAAGTCCAGCACAGAGAATGAGACGAGGCACTATTTTAGTTCTCTCGATACATAGTTTTAGAAGATTTTTTTTTTTGTAATAAATACCACTTACTTTAGTAGATGGGAAAATAATGTTTTTAAATGACAATTTAAAACAGTAGGCATATTTTTTAAACGCTAAGGTCAAAGGTATAGCTATTTATGCTAAGTTCAAAGGTATAGCTATTTGAGTTGCACAGAGGTCGGTCATCCCAACGCAACCTTCACAGCACAGCAGGCAATGAGAAAGAAGACCTGAGAACACGGAAGCGGTGGTATATCATTCCAGCCTTTGAAAACATGGGAACATGGAAACTCTGGTGTATCATTCCAGCCTTTTAAATATGTAAGCATATTGCCATTCATAAGCAAGTACTTGCTAAAGTTTTGCTATCCAAATATGCTTGCAAAATTTTGCGTGGCCTTTCACCACTGGGTTCTGGAGGAAATTAATTATCCGTCTACCTTAACTAGCAAAAGCTTGGGAAATAAATCAAGGTAAAACACAGAAATACTCGTAGCGATGAATATTTCAGGATGATTTTGAATTGCACGTTCTTGATTATTGTATCACAGTCGCACAAAGGCGCCATGAATGATTAGAAGGGAGGCGGCAGTGGCTATGAGAGAGGCTAAGGAAAATACGAATTTATCAAATTACCTCCCTAGAAAACCCAGATGAGATGATTGTAAAGAACGGCACACAGAGTTGTGATCCACCTGTGGCTCACGTTCTTTCACAAAATAGAAGATTAGGAACCAAACACTGCAGCAGAAGCCACCTGTTCGGCTCTCAGACACAGCTCAGTACTTAACTGCTGGCGCTTCTATGCCCAGCCCTCCACGCGCTCGCCTCTCCCATCCACTGCATTCCTCCACGCTCAGCCTCGGCCTGGCAGGACCTGGCAGTCTGTGCCCACACACCAGGCATGGCAGACCGCGTGCTAATTCTCCCCACGCCCCATAACGACTTCACTCTGCTTCCATCTTTCCCTCTGGTTTGTCTTCTTCCGTGGCGGAAACCATCAGCTGCCATCAGAAAACGTGAAAAATCAAAGGGAAGCTGTTTCACACTGTAACTAGGGCATGCACACACTGGATGAGCATGGGTCCTTTTGATGCAGGACACCCCAAACAAGTGTCTGTGCTCCTGTGTCACATTGTCCTAACTCAGTGAGGCTTTCCAAAATCACATGCCGTGTGCGACTGATCAATACTCATAACCATCTCGGCGGGATATAAAATCACCCAGGAAACAAACCTCTGGGTACAGCCACGAGGGAGTGTCTAGATTGGATTATCTGAGCAGCAGTCACAAGCGCCCGTTCCGTTTGCCGAAGATGGATGCATTGTGACCAGCTGGTCTTAACACCCCTGCCATTGGGACTTTCCAACCATGTGACCTGAAACCGTGAGACACGTGGACCTTCCCCGCCCTATGCTGTTGTTGTCGGTGTTTGGTGGCAAGGACAGTAACTGCTACATGCAGTTCCTATAGTCACATGTGCAACCTCAGAGTGCAGGGTCTCTCTAGGAATAGCTATGGAATAGTGAAGAAGTGGGCTTTCATAGCTAAGGTAATGGTACAGGCTGCCGTAGCCAGGAGCTGCAGGGGTAGTAAAACCCACACAAGCACCCTGATTGGAAGTGGCCTCAGTACCGTGATGATCTTCCTAGGCGTGATCCACGTGGTCTCATCCTCAAGGATTCCGCTCTGGATGACATGCACGTTTGATCTAGTTCTGTGCGCAGCTTACACGGCTCGCGGTAACCAGACCTGTCCTATAGTCTTTTGGTTATTGCTGACCTGGTGAGTGGTTCAGCGTAATTCTGTATTAGGGTTTGGCTTCTCACCTTTTACCACGCTGTGTCTCTTTGTCTGCGAGCCCATGGTGTCTCCATTAGTTCACTCTTGTCTTGACTTTGGATTATACTAAACCAGTGACTCTTTCAAATCATACTTTTTGTCATCCTGTAATAAATGCGTGGAATTTATCATTTCATAGGCTGATTATGGTAAGCCAGTAGTCACCAAAACAAAGAAAACTAGAAGAAGAAAGTGAAGCTCAGTATTACTTTTGATATCTTTCATGGATTTCCGTAGAGATTCGGGGAGGTGTATATGGAACATTTGCGTAGCGTTTTTGTTTTTATGTCTGTCTTTCTTTCTCAGACTCTCATCCAGTCGGTATCTATCTCTCTTACCAAGAAATGACATTTATCTATTTGAAAAGATCAGGAGCCATTATTAAGTGCTTTGTGGAGCCATGACTCTGGAAAATTGAGGTTTAATCTGAAAGAATAGTTCAAAGACAGTTCGATATTCTCATCACTTCAGGGCAAATGGAGAAATACGCAGCCACAGGCAAGCCTTGAAACAGGTCCATGATGCCACAAATTTACTCACGTCAAATTCTTTAACACACACACACACGCACACACACACACACACACACACACGGAGAGAGAGAGAGAGAGAGAGAGAAGGATACTATTTCATAATGCATAAGATACTAATTTAAAAGTATCAAATATTTATAACCTTATCAATGAGATACCCTTGAGTACATGAAGGCCATTTTTTAAAATCTCTGTTTTTTTAAAAAAAAATATATATATATTTAGCAAAAATTGTATTCCCAGTACATTTTCTGTTGCATTCCAAGAAAGCAACCATTCCATTTAAAAATTTTTCATTAAAAAACCCTGAAATTTGTATCTTTTCAGTGGTTCTTGGCTGCTACTGTATAACAGAATGACTTGAGAATCTTTAAAAAATAGCAGTATCGAGCAGTGCCCCTAAAACTGTGTCTACTAGGATGTGTAGTTTGGTATGGTGCCGTTTTATGCCCCCTCCTAAGCCTAGTGAGCTCCTGCAGTGGAGATGATGGCCTTTGTGGGCCCCAGGCCTGGGCGTGCACATTTTCCTCAAAATATGTTGAGCCCTAAGTTGATCTTACTCGTGTATGGGAGCAAATGATTCAGTCGAAGCCCATGCTGGATTCGGGTGAGCCCAGATCCCATCCAATCACCAGAGTCTTTAGATGAAGAAGAAAGTGAGGCGCTAGATCCAAGCGGAGAGGAAAATAAAACTTGCGAAGATACCCAGACAAAAGAGGCAGCAAGAGAGGCCATGCGGAGATGGAGGAGGAGACAAAACCATATTCTGTAAACCAAGGAATGTCAGGGACTGCTTTCCTCTGCCAGAAACTAGGAAAGGTGGGGATGGGTTCCTCTCCAGGGCCTAGAGCAGGTTAAGGAGGCCTTAACCATAGAGTCAGAGGCAGCGCATCTGACAGCTGCATCAGCGATCACTTCTGGAATAAGTTTCTGGCTTGTGCTGCTGTGTTATGGTGGCCCAGGGGACCAATGCTGCATTATGGGCATCATGGAGTTCCTGGAGATAAAGAGATTCATCTCGTGTTACACATGGACCTAAATGTGTCTCCATGGGGCATGGGCTACTGAGCCTTTTAGTTCTTATGCCCTTGCAGGCCCTGGTTCAACCAACCTGCACCTCTCTGCAGTTGGTCCAAACCTTGGAGGGGGCCCTCCAATGGCACTTTCACATCTGGGTCTATGAGCCAATCGCATGTTGGGAAATCATGCCAGCAAGGCAACGGTAGACGTGGGAGAGGGAGCTGCAGTCCAGAGGTTGAGATGATTCTGTCCTGCAGTCTTTCAGAAAGTGGGGTTGGTTGTTAAGAAGTCAGCTTCACCCTCAACACAAAAGAGGAGCCTCCAGCCTTGCTCTGCAAAGGGCAGAATGCTGAGCTCAGCAGACGCTATTGAGTCCTTAGCTTTTCAGATGAGAGCTGTGAGTTCTCAGGCTTGGGAGTGGCTGCATCTCCAGCTTTTCCTTTGGGCACTGGGTTATTTTTCTTTTCCATTTTTTTTTATTGGTTTCCAGTCAATGGCCTTTCATAATGACGGGAAGGAAACAAAATCCAATTTTACGACTTATTCTTCTGACCATCGTGGGCAATGTGCTATAGAGAAAGGAAAAAGTACTCGGATTTCAGTTGACTTTGGTTGCGCCTCTGTCTTTGTCTGCTCTTGTCACTTTACCCCCTCACCCCGCTCACTGTGTAAATGACCTACTTTGAAGTTTCAAATAGAAAGAAGTTAAATGGGCTTTTATTTGGCCCTTGAGTCTGTCTTTTTCTAGAAATTTGGAAAAGATCCTGGCTCCGAGTGTGACATGACTGAGAGAAGGGAGACAGAGAGCATGGAGCCTGCTGTGCCTCCTTCTGCAACCACGCCTCCTTCCACGGCCACGCCTCCTTCTGAAGCCCTGCTCAGAGCAGCTTTCCAGTCTGAGGGAGGGAGTTGGACCCGCCAGTTCCTGTACTCTATGCATACATGGATTTGGCTAAATGATAAAGGGTGTCAAGCTGTCTTCTCGGGAACATGTTTGCAAATGTGTGTGTGTGTGTGTGTGTGTGTATTTGTGAGAGTGTGCATGTGTGCATATGTGTCAGTGTGTGACTGGCTGCCGGAATTCCCTCTCCTTTTGAAATGTTGGTGCCAGAGTAGGGCCCTTCTCCACAGTGCCTTATGGCAGAGGCTGCTCTCTGATAAAGAAGGTATGCTGAGCTCTGTGGTAGTGGATGGTTTTTATATGACTAGTCATAATTTTCTGTCTCCAGAATATTTATATTTAATATTTTAGTTAAAATGACCTCAAAATAAAAATATTCCACCCATATGGCCATGCTAAAGCTGAGCCAGTTTGGTGGCTGCATCTTGTACTCTCCTGATCGGGATGGAGTCTGACATCTTTAACCAGTCGTTAAAAGGGACCGGGCATTCCCGCAGTGATCTCAATGCTTTCCTGGGCACAGCCAGGATGCAGCTCCATATGGGACAACCTGGTCTGAGGTTGTCAGATAAATGGTTTCCTTGCATAGATGCCAATGACAATGTTTACATGGTGGCGAATTTTGATCCGTGACACTGGGAAGTTACTGTATACTCTTGGTTAACCAGTGAGACCCCTCAATGTGCTCACTAAACACCATCTTCAAGGCAGGGGTCACCACAGCAGCTCCTTCGCCTGATCACACAAAGCTTGCTTTTATCTGTTGCTCCTTCCCTGTGACGATGTCTCTCCCTCAATCTCACCGAGAGCTGATGATCCCAGGCTCCCCAGGAGCCCTTGGCAGGCAGAGCTGGCCCACAGGTTCTCCTAGTGAACCCCAGTAATTGAAGGCAGCCGCCACCATCAGGACCACTCTGGGACAGTGATGGAGACTAATCTGTGATGTCAGAAGTTGTGTGAACACCTTGTGAATGATCATCCACAGCCTTAACCTCCCTCTTGTCTTCCTCAGGTGTAGGCTTTGTCAAGATACACAAGAGGAGAATTAACCCCATGTCCCAACAGCCTTCAATCCCCATCAATCCTGTGTCCTTGCCTTCCTCAAGAATTGTCTAAAAGAAGCCCATACTCTATAATGTACTCAGGTGCCTGAGCTTGCCTGCTGTGAGCACTGCCCCCACCATGGAGCAGTGACAGCTCAGATGTGTTCAGTGTCCTTGGATCTAGATGATTTGGGTCCATACTGTCAATCACCCAGAGGATGTTTTTCCCTCAGCTAAGCCTCCTCTTGCATCTTAGTTTGTTTATGTAAACTTTCCAAGTGCACTCCCCACATCACCCCCACATTGCCAGTCATGACATTAGCATCCTGCCATCTCTAAACAAATACTTTGGCATCTGGAAGTCAGTGGACTGGCTCTAGCTGATCAACACTGGAATTCCCCCCAATGTACGCTTGGCTTCTGAGCTTTCGGGCTACTTTGGAGCCCTAGCCCCTGACACTTCCATGCTTCCTTTGACACAGTACTGGGAGTCTGGTCGCGCCCCAGTCTCCACATTCGAGTGCTGAGGAGGACAGGGTGGGTTTTGTGCCATACCCTGCCCTATGCATTATGGCTGTAAGTGCTCAGTAGATACCAGGCTTGCCTTGAGATGTCTGTGTTAGGAAGAATATGAAAATGTCCACGATGTTATAAATGGAAGAGACCGAGCCGGAGGAAGACATTGTTGCTCTCTTATGCTCAGTTACATTCTTCTCTTACTGAAAGGTGTCCTTGAAATCTTCTACAAATTCAATTTACGTGCTTCGTGGATATTTTGGTGGTCAAAGGTTTTCTAAAACACACATGTCAAAATCCTAACTTCCATAGAGAATTTGTCTTTTGTGCAATTCCTTCTCTACTCTGAAGTTAGCTGGCTG
>JAQHUG010000020.1:5605764-5621027 GCA_028555095.1 Dicrostonyx torquatus | reverse complement strand
GACTTTTCAGCTCTTGACCCTCCACTCTCGGTGCTAGTCTCCTCCACTTTCTGTGGTGGTTTGACACAAATCTTTAGGCAGACTCAGATCTCTCTGAAAAAAAAAAAAAAGCTGGTGTAATTGCAGCTTCATTTCTCTTCACCTGCACCCAGTCCATCCCTGCACCCCCCAGTCTGTCCCTGCACCTGAGTCTGTCCCTGCAGCGAGTCCATCCCTGCACTCAGTCCATTCCTGCACCTGAGTCTGTCCCTGCACTGTCTTCCAATTTATCCCTTGGTATCCTCTTGCCGGTAAACTTTGAACTCACTGTAAGTTTGGTGGCCATTACTATGGTTACTCAGAATATTTCTAGACATCAAAAGTTGCACTCGAGTCGGTCACTCACAGACACAGGCCCTTTCTTTTGACCTCATCCAGGCTGAGTCATGGCTTCGTGTTAAATAAAGAGCTGCACAAGGTCACTAAGGAGCAATGGCCAACTGCTGTGGGACAGAGCGGGGGCTGCCATTCAGTTGGTCAGAGCAGTGCTGTTTTGGGAATGGCTTTCCCTTAAGTCAGACTTTGACTTGCAGGAACCAGCCCTCAGCTAAGTGGGGGGAGGGGGCAGCAGAAGGACTGGAGCCTTCCACACAGCAGAGGACCACCCTAGTTCTCCCTGTTTGAGCCTCTGTCTTCACTGGGGTAACCATGCTGGCTCAATCTTCCTCCTGAGAAAGTCGGGATAACCTTTCTGTGGCTACAAGTGGGTTCTCATCTCCCCATTTTAACTTTCAAATGTATTTTTATTATTCCTTGTTGGGTTCTCAGCTCAGTGCCACACAACCCTTCCTTTTTAAATTCTTATTTCTGATTAAACAGAAATTTAAAAAAAAAAAACCACTCCCTGTTCTGAAAATCCTTCCTCAGTATGGAAGTACAGGCAACATTCTGACAGACAAAGGAAATTTTTCTCAATTATGTGTGCCTTAACAAACTCTTTGCTGTGATCTGAGGTTGAAGCCTGTAGTGAAAAATACCACTTTTAAAACCCAGGAACACATACGCCTCGTATTAAACAGCTGTAGATCATAGGCGATGTAGCTCAAGGCTGCATGTGTTCTGCAGAAGGGTCCGACATCTTTTCAGGTACCCCATTCTCAGCACAGGTGATGCTTCCCATGGGACCCCTGTTTCTAAAGTGCCTGGCGTTTTTTTTTTTCACCTTTGACACTAGGAAATGACAACCCCCACTGTGACTGCATCCCTTAGCAGCATCAGAACAAACTCACAACTGAGACAGTTGTCACCTGTGTGAGAGAGGGTGTGGACTTCAGGGTAACATGACCCTAGCATGACTGAAGGCTCATCCTGTGTCTTTGTTGTTGGCTGCTTTGAGCCCAGGACACAATCTGAGGTGTCCCTGGGTACAGGATTATTGGGCTGTGCCTCTAGATCCCTAAGTAAGACTCCAGTCCTGCAGCTCCGCCTCCAGACATGGTCTATGGCTCCCGCAGTGAGTGAGAAGGGGTAGCGCCCTCTCTGAGCCTTCCCCGGCCTCTGTCGTCCATTCTGTTGAGTGCACACATGGCTCTTACTTTGCTTCTGTCAATGCCATTGTAACTCCAAGAGAAGAACCAAATTCTTTATGTGTCTAGTCCACCACAGAGTTTTGCTTCCAGGTGTGAGACATGCTGGGATGTCTCCTGCCCTTTCTTGCTCTTACACCCTCTGTGTTGCTGCCTCTGTCAGCCAGAGTTTCTTTGTGGTCAACTTGTTGCTGTCAGGAAGTGGTTTTGATCTGTGCAAATAAGAGTTCCTCAGGGTTCTGGAAAAGACAGGTAGTATCATATAGTGTTTAATTTTGCCTGTTCATCGTTTAATATCTGGGGAATGGTTTCAGGATTAAAAAACAACCTATGATATTTCTATTCTGGAAGCTTCCTGAAGGCTTTGGCACTAGGACACCAGAGAAAGCAATGGGTTTTCTTCAGCCTCACTTTGGGCTCTCCAGGGTACCAGTCTGCCCTGCCTTCAGTCTAGGGGTCGGCCACTCCACCTCTAAGAATATCTTAGCCTGTTCAGAGGTCCCTCGAGCAAGGCTATCCATTACCCCCTTACAACAGCTGTGGAGAAAGGTTGGCTATGGCCAGCACCCCTGTCACCTTTCATCATCTTTCTACCACAGATGCTTGGCAGGAGCCATGTGCCAGGCACTGTGGGGTCAAAAGGTGGGTCACAGATAGGCCTGTCTGTAAGGGCTGTCACATCAATGCTGCGATTTTTATGAGCGACTCTTTGTGGGACAAATAATCAGAGTGGACTAACTGTGCAGGGAAAAACAAACCTGTGTTGGACATGTGACCAAATTCCCAGAGCGTTTAGAGAATACTCAGAGCCCTCTGAGTTGGATTTTTCATTATTGTTGTTTTATTATCTGCTGATAAGCAACAAATGTATTTATTATACTGATGCTCCCCCCATCATTAACATGAGTGTTAAGTATTTTCTGACTGACAAACCTCTCTGCCAATGCAATAATCCTAATCAGACCAAATCAGACTGAAATAGAAGATCCCAGGTCTAATGGATGGCAGCACTCCTGGGTGGGCACCTGAAAACACGGGGGTGGGGGGGGAGAACATACACCGGAGAGGGAATAGGGGAGATCATGTGTTCATTCATTGGGGGGCAGTTTAAATAGCCTGTGGGAGTAGTCTTGAGGCTCCATACAGTGGGGTCACTCTTTGGCGGGCTTTTTGACCCTCCCTGGGGAGGGGGTCACCATTTGGTGAGCTTTCTTGGAGGAGGAGTTTGGACTGCAGCCACTCCCAGGGGTGGGAGCTTTGAAATGGAGCTTGCTACACAACATACAAAAATGGATGCCAGAACACTGGGGTGAAGCCCCCCCAATCAAACAATGAGATTGGTGATATTCTTATTTGTGGTATCTGATCTTAAAAGATTTTCGGTTTCCATTGTCTTAAAAACTCGATTTCAAAGGAAAAAGCAAATCAAAATTGAGTTTCCTTTCCATGGTAGGAAACTATATTTTAAAACGCTGCCATTCTCCTGGTAGTTTGAGACTTTTCTTGCCTTTTCATTGAATTTTGGGCATGACGTTCACCTGCGGCTAGACGTTCTACCTCCGGGAAAGTTGGCAATGCTAACGATGCGTGTGTGCGTGTGTGTGCGTGTGTGCGTGTGCACTTCTGACGGAGCCTGGAGAGCCACACCCACCTCACTCTGCGACTTGAACTCATCGGAACGTGGAGTAAAATTGTTTTCTGCGTGCCCTCTCTGCAGACACTTCTGGTCTGTAGCTGCCATGGGAAGAGTCGTTCTCACACTGTGGCCAGTAGCAGGCCACGGTCTTGTCATGTTTGAGATGGGCCCTGGCCATGCAGGGAGGAGTAGCAGGCACAGCGTGGGTGCTTAGTAAACGTGCCCGGAATCTGAGAGGGCATGGGATGAACTCAAATCTCACTCAATGGCGCACACACGTGCACACACACACGCACATATACTATACACGCACACACACACATGCGCATACACTACACACGCACACACACGCACACACACACACACGCACGCACATACACACATATGCACACACACGCGCACACACACACACGCACATACACACACATGCACACACACGCACACACACGCGCACACACACACACACACACACACACACACACACTTCCTTGGGGTTTCTGTGAATTCCCCAGGCTTCAAAGTGTTTGCTTTTCTTTCTGCTTCTAAATCACTTCTTCCAGCAGCCGGTGAGATTGTCTTCTTGTCTCATAAAGCTGCCCTCTCTTGGTCTTGTGTTCTGAGAAACAAGGTCCTCACTCAGATCCTTCACCTACTTAAGTAAGGAAAGAAAAAGAAAAGAAAGACAAGAAATAAGATCCATTCAGAAAGGCCAATGTGAGTAGAGTGAACTTAGAGTTTGGGGAGCGGTCTCTATTTTCCTGGGGGCAGCTTTGGGCAGTCTACAGCCTGCCTTCTGCACATCACAGTCCTTGGACTTATTTAAAACAAACAAAATTGTTGAAACAAAGTTAGCGTCGTTGTAGATTCCCATTTACCATTAACCTTAACCCTGCAAGGGTTACAAGTTCCAGCACTTTTGATTCCAGGCAGTTTTTTACTTCATTGTCTGGAAACTGTGGGCAGTTAAGGGCAAATGAACCGAAAGTGCCCCCGAGTCTAGCCTTTGTCAAACAGGCCATGTGCACGGTGGCTCTCGGATGGATCAACCTTTGACATTAGTTTGCTGGGATTCTGACGTTAGAGGCAGAGTTCGGGCCGAATCTTCAGAGATGAGGATGATGGTGCCAAGTGCCTGTTTCACGGAGCTATCGCATCCAGTCTGCATCCGAGGAGCATGGACCAGCGCCAGCACCTTGAGAGCGGCGGTCCCGTCCCTTTGTTCGCTCCCGCGGATCCTTCTGCACTCGGGAGACTTTGTCTTTGTGGAGTCGTGTCACTTCTCTTTAGAAAAAAAAAAATGTGCTACTATCAATTTTACTATGTTTAAAAATAGATCCCTCGGAGGCAAACAGAATGAACAAAAATACCAGTGTGAACGGTAAAGGGAAGAGGGCACAGGAGACTCCGTGTCCGGATCGACTCTTTGACTCTGTTAGAAATTCCAGGACTTTGAAGTGAAGATGCTTTGAACCTTAGCAACCATGGTACCAATGGCTGGACCATCTCCTCTTCAATTTAAAGTTGCCGGGGGAGACTCAGCAAATGTAGCCCGTGACAGTGTCCTGCTACTGCAAACAACATTGCCTGGAACGCTTATCACGTGTCTGTTTACGGTATTTGTATAAGCATTCAGCTCGCTCAGCTCTGTATCTATCTGTCAGTGGGTCTCATTAAATGATACATTTTTTTTTTTTTTTTTACTGAATTTTCACCTTGAGGACTTTTTTTTCTGGCTTTGTGAATAAAACACGATGTGATACCAGGTGCTTTGTAGTTGGCAGGTTCTCAGACGACTTTGAACACAGCATGCAGGTGATTTGACCCACATAAAATAACCATGCAGGACAGCTTTCCTGAGAGGCGGGTCAAAGATTATTGTGTCTGTGTGCTCCTACCCAGCCCATGGTGTTTCTTTGGAGAGATGTGGCCTGTGAAGGAATGCAATTAAATCCCGAGGTTTCCGGCCTGTGTTTGATGGATTCGGGAGTGTGGTATGAGATGGCAGAAGAGGGGGACATGCCTTAAAACCCAAGCTACAAAACATTCTATTACTTGTTGTAGATGTCACTGCCCTGAGAGTAAAGGACCTGAACTCACATCAGGGTCTCTCGTAGCAGTAGACGTGGATTTTCTCATTAGTGCTACAGGACACTTTTTGCCACACAGACAGCTCTTACCTGCACAGGAAACAGGAAAAGTAAACTTTTTTTTTTTCTGAAGCACGATTAATAAAAATTCAGAGACAGATACTGGGGTTCAACCTGAAGACCCGAAAACAAAGCAGCCAGCCACTGTCTCTTACCTCTACCTCAGTCTGAAATGGCGATCCTGCCTCCGGGAATCTCAGAATGAGACTGAGACTGAGAGCCGTCTCCTCTGTCTTGCATTTCTCTCTACTGCTGGAATTAAGGGCATGGACCACTACCACCTGGTTTCTATGGCAACTAGTGTGGCTACTGGGATAAGAGGTGTGTGTCACTACTGCCTGGTCTGTACTCTTGGCCAGTGTGGCTGTTTTACTTTCCTGATCTTCAGGCAAGCTTTATTTGTTAAAATGCAAACGAAATGCCACAACATTTTTCTTCCCGCTGAAGGAAACTTGAGATTCATCTGAGCAAAATTCCTACTAGCAATAGTCATATTTGTTTTCTCTATGGTACTGAGGTTCTAGATTATTCTACATGCTTCGACATCGAATATAGAACTGGTATGTAGAGGAATTTGGGCACAAGTCTCAGGCCTGCAGACTTGACCACTTCCTCTTAGTTCCCCGGACAGTGTCCCAGTCCTGAGCCTACAATGTAGCCCTCAGCTCTCTGCTCCCACACTAAGAAGGAGGAGGAGGCTCGCCATTGGCACCGCCGCTGCATGCCGGTTCCTGGGTAAAGAGGCCGACTCCCGGCAGTTTATTGATTGGTACAGGAGCCAAGCTTCCTCTGGGGGCTCATGTAGGACAAGGCCTTGAACTTGTTGCTTTTGATGGGTCTGTTGGTTCTCCTCCGCATTCACCGTGAAACTCGGTCTTCATCAATGAGACAGCGGTAGGAGGTGGGGGAAGGAGGGCCCGAGGATCAAGCCTTGGAATGGGTTTATAGTTGGTATAAGAGAAGACAGACCACAACCTTCTCCCCATTACTTATCATATCTCCACCGTGGTCCCCGCCTCCCTCCCTCTCATCTCCATCTTCACCTCCTGATGGGCAACCTCCTTCAGCCAATGGCCTTTAAGAAGCTGAACCAGGTTGGGGCGTGACTTTTGGGTACCCAAAAAGCCACAGTCCCACCCAGGAGACTCTCTTCTTCCCGCATTCCCCCCATTTCTGTCCCATGAGTTTCCCCTTTATAAAGAGAAACCTTAGCATACTCTTTTTGGAGTCAGCTTGGATTATTTGACTCGCGTTCCCTCCGCCCCTCCCCCCGCCCACCATAGGCGTTCAACGTCAGCCTCCCGCTCCATCTTTCTCTCACCTCACAGCTAGGGCAAATGAGACACTTGGCTCTGAGCAGCAAAGTGGGCGTGGAAAGAACACTGCCTACACCTGGGGCGCTTGGCTGGAGAAAGAACTTTGCAAGTGAAGCCCCGGATGTCCAGAAGGTGTCCTGAGATAAAGGGACCGGCCCGGCCCGTGTGGAGGAATGAGAACTGAGGACTGAATTCTAGAAGCGTGGCTTTGTTTGACAAGACACATCCTAGGAGTTAAGAAAGTTTGTGAGACATTGATGTTGCTTCAAGAACAGTAGAGAGTTAGATGTGCTGTGGCTGTGTGAACCATGAGGCCTGGGGCACCTGCCTGTGTCGCTCCTCAGGAAGACCCTGGTCCTGTTTCCATCACCCTCGGTGAAGCTATCAACCTGGCAGCCCCTAAATTCCTTCTGCTGGATCACTCCGCAGTGGGCTCTGAGAGAAGCTACACTTTCTTTTAAATCGAGTCAATGATCGCAAAACGTTATGGGCATCATCCATAACACGCTGTTTGTCTATTGAATGTCCATTTATAGCTTTGTGAACGAGAGTTCCCAGAAGAAACATAAAAGAGAAAGAACTTGCAGAGGACCTGAGTTCAATTCCCAGTGCCTACATGGTGGCTCTCACCCATCTGGAACTAGAGTTCCCACAGAATGCAACACCCTGCTCTGGTTTCCAGGATAAGAGGCACACATGTGGTACATAAACATACATGTAGGCAAAATACTTGTGATAAAAGTTAGATAGATAGATAGATAGATAGATAGACAGACAGACAGACAGATAGATGGATGATGGATAGACAGAGATTCTGTGAGGCCAAATGACTAAATTTGAATGTCATAGTGAGTTACAATGTTACAGACTAGAGTTGAATTATTATCCTGGGCTGTGTTTATTCTCTTTGAAAGTCATCTACTGTATTCCCTATCCATGACCTAATGTCACTGGGTCCGTTAAGACTTTAAAATGTGTCCTTAGCACACCACTCACCTCTACCTTTCCAAACATTAGTGCCATTGGATGCCATCTGAGGCCCCTAGGACTAGTCACCCTTGCTGTGTTCTGCCTTCCCAGGTCCTCTTCCACTAATCAGGTAAATCTTTTGGTTAATGTGTTCCTTTGTTATACAACTAAACAAGATCTCCTGTAACCACCTCCGCAGTGGAGTGTGGTGTCTGGGGAAGCCTGAGTCTTTTTTTTTGGGGGGGGGGTTGTAGTCACTCATATTTGGCTTTAGAATAAACCACCTCTTGTTCCTTTTGAGGTGAGAACTGGGTTTTACTTTAACATGTTCTTTCTGATTCGAGATGTCAAATCTTCTCACTACCAACTATTTGGATTAGCAGATGCTCGCTGTCGTGTTCGGCTTGGTCACTGTGCTATAATTTAGACGTAACTTGCTGATTCTTTGCTTCTGAATGGCGGGGTTAGCATTCTTCAGTTGGCTTTGTTAATTTCCCTACCTGTGGGTTCATTTGGGTGGCCCATTTTCCAGGGGATAGTTTGACAACTATCATCATGGCAGAGAAAGGGGATAAAGGCAGTCAATAAACACTTCTGCTCCCTTAGGACCAAAGCCCGAGCTCCAGCAACCTCTGTAGGCTCAGGGACCTGACCAGCACCCCAAGTCCACCTTAGGGATCCTGACATGAGATTCAGGTTTGAGCAGGGGATGATGAGATCACAGGAGGTGTGTATCCCTCGGAAGCTGCTCTAGCTGCGGTCTCCTTGAACATTGATTCTACTTCAGTTCTGCAAGGTGGTCCTCGGAAGCCATGGTTGCTCTAGGGTCAAGGTGGTCCTCAGCAAATGGTTGCTCTGCTCCAGGTTGCAGCCTCCCTCTCATCTGGGAGCATGTTCTGTCCTGTGAGGTTTGATTCTTCCTCAAATCCACAAAGAGTAAAAATTTAGGTCAGTGTCTGATCTGTGTGCCTTCAAGTAAAATAAAGGAGCCAGACAGTCACAAACGAGGGCAGAGATGTCTGGCTTCCATTCTACTTTTGATTACCTGAGGGCCAGAGCGAGGAGTCAAATAATTTTAGCAAAAGAAACTTCTAAATGCCTGTTGCAATATGTGCTTAAGGGACCTTCTCATCTAGCCTAGGCTAATAGAAAACTATTATTTTTTGTTAATCGGAACTGATTTTAAGGTTTCCTTTTGGGAAAGACACGAAATATCTAGAAGAAAAACTATAGCAAAAAGGCCCGGAGAATGGTTGGAGAGATGGGTTGGTTGACATCCAAATAGGGGGAAAGATTAGTTGACACCCAAGTGAATGGGTGGATTGGTTATTTGCCAGTTGAATGGCTGGGTTGTTTCATGTCCACATGGATGGGTGGGTTGGTTGACATCCAGATAAATGGGTTCATTGACACCCAGGTAAATGAGTATATTGCTTGACATCCAGGAGAATGAGTAGATTGTTTGACATCTGGGTGGATGAATGGGTTGGTTGACATCCAGGAGGGTGGGTGAATTGGTTGACATCCAGGAGGGTGGGTGAGTTGGTTGACATCCAGGTGGATGGGTGGGTTGATAGACATCAGGTGAATGGGTGAGTTGATTGACATCCAGGTGGATGGGTGGATTGGTTGACATGCAGGTGGATGGGTTGGTGAGTTGATTGACATCTAGGTAGAGGAGTAGATTGGTTGACATCCAGGTGGATGGATGAGTTGGTTGGCACCCATGAGGTGGGATGTATTGGTTGGCATCCAGGTGGATGGGTGGATTAGTTAACATGCAGGTGGGTGGGTATACTGGTTGGCATCCAGGTGGAGAGGTGGGTTGGCTGACATCCAGGTGGAGGGATAAATGTAGAACACCCCCCACGGGGTGACACAGGTTTGGAAATGCAAACATGGCTCCTTTCTAGGAACTGCCGGTAGACAATTCATGTCTGGACACAGCGATGAGTTCTGGTCTCCAGAAGAGGCTCTGTGTGCTTCTCCAAAGGCATTTGCTTCTCTTGTTTTTTTAAGACTGGATTCCGGCCTTAACAGGGATTCCTCTATAAGAATTACTTCCGGGAGCTATCGATAGCCATGATCATCAAAAATATAAGGACTTCGTTTTCCAAGGAATTGTCCAGTTGTTTACCTTTGTCTAAAATAACCTGCTCGTTAACAAAATCTCCCTCAGCTGCCAACATCTGGAAGTATTGAGGGCTGATGTCAGAGTTTTATATTGGTGGTGGTGTTTGAAAAGAAAAACCATTATGAACCTGTGTTGTCTCTCTGAAACTTTGTGGGGGTTGGACTTCATGGCCTCAGGTCAGTAACACAAAGGCACCCACCCCTGCTCATCCATGTCTTCATGGGTTTTAACTACTGACTATTCTATGAGTCCAGCCTTGCCTTCCTCATCTGCCTCTCTGCAGGAGCATGTCTGTGAATGCCCTCCCTCCTGGGGTCTCAGAAGGGCTAAGGACTGTCTGTCTTTTAAACAGGCAGTCTGAATGTCAGCCAGTGGGGATCTCTTCCCTGCTGAACTCAGGGTGGCTCTAGCGATGGGTAATTATCACTTTCATTTTTGCAGATTTCTGCAAACTCTGGTTTTAGATTCCGGGGTTCTTGTAGAGGGCTCTCACTCCTACTTTAGACAGAACAGCCTTTGCAGCACTGTTCACACACAACCCTGTATTTACTGAAAGACTCATCGGCCTGTTAGTATAATGCCTGTTAGCATTGACACCGCCTACTCCAGCTGACTTCTAACCTCCTACTGTTTACTCCCACCCAGCTGGTGAGGTGTTTCCAGGGTTCATCTGTGAGTAATTTGCCTCATGCTCTCCCTCGCCAACACCTCCATCAGACACCTCCCCATCCCAGGCAGTCCAGAGTGCTCCCTCCCACCTCTAAAGTCAAACCACACCTTTGCTTCTCCTCTCCGCAGCCACCCTACTTCTGATCTTCATGGGTGTCTTCACAATGCTTCCGGCTTTGGTATATGCTCATGAAGGACACCGATGTGTCTCTGGTCCCATTTGCCCACTCTGAAAACTAAACGTTTTTAGGAATATATTCTCATGTTCCAACTCAGTGTATGCGTAATTCTTTTCTTTCACTAGACAGCATTGAAAGACATGGGTTTTGATCCCAGTAACTTGCTGTCAACTGTTTTCTTTGGCACCTTGCTCCTCACAAAGCAAGTTAAGCGCCTCTCACAAACCAGACAATACAGCTACCAGTTATGGAACGGTGATCAGGAGGGAGCCTTCTTTTCCTCTTTTGTCCACCCTGGATGCCTTCCTCCTGTCCTACTGGCCATGCCTGGGATTCCCAACAAAAGCAGCTGGGTGAGCACCACCCTGAGAAACCTGGGCTCAATGAGAGGACTGGGTTGCGGGGAACAAAGGTGCTAGATGTGCCTGGGGCTAAGAGAGCAAGGTGGTCTTCTCAGTAGAGACCCAAGTTCTCGAAGGCAGGAACCATAGCTAATTTGCCCATAGTCAGGTATGGTGCTCAAGACAGGGGGTGCTTCGTGGATCAGTGCGCAGTTTTGAAGTCTCAGTGAGCAGTTTTGAAGTCTCAGTGAGCAGTGCAGTACTGAGCTGGGAACACTAGAGGGAGATCAGAGGACTTCAGTGAGCACGGCACAAGCCAAAATTGGGCTGCTCTTGCCAGGATGGGAAACACCATTTTTTTCCCCCTTAAGTTTTAAAATAGTAAGATATCACACTACACTACATATGCATCGTATATGTTTTTATGGTGTTTGATTTTCTTCCCATTTATAGGAAATCTTAAACCAAACTTACTGCAGATCCTTCTTTGATTCTAACAGGCTGCAGGGACGCCCACCCTCTAGAGGGACGTGTCTTTAGGTTGGCAGCGAGGCTTGACAAGAAGGGTCTTGCTTACTGGTGCAAAAGTCTCCATGCTCCATGCTTAAGCAGACCAGACCAGTGGGAAGCAACGTCCGCAGTTATAGACTACTGTATGTTATAAATGAACATAAAGTCATGCCCTGTAGTGGGGAAGGAGGAAGTTCTGTGTGTGAAGACTGGATACAAGGTCGCTGTGACTCACGAGGGAGCTTGTGCTGAGACATACTCTCTGATGTCTCTGGGACAAATTCCCTGAACATTCGTTCTTCATTGGTAAGAATGGGTTGGGACAGGAGCCGGATTCAGAGCGATTGAGTGAGCACAAAAAGAGAGAATGGTCATTCGGAAGGGTTTTGCAAATGCCTAGCTGCTGGGCATGAGCGCTTCTGGCCTGTGCTAACCTTGAATGGTTTAGAGAGGGCCTAATGGCTGCAGCCATGGACTAGTTATGCCTTGTTACTGTGGTGGAAGCGCACAAAGGAAGAAGGGCGTTTGGGGGTATGGCTTTAGGGCACTGCCACCCTGGCTGGGAAGGCATCACATTGGGAGTGTGAGATAGCCTGAGCTACGTTCTGTCAGGCATGGGCACAGAGCAATGATCGGCAGTGTCCAGACGGCCTCTCTCTCTCTATCTGGTCTGGGATCTCCATCCATGAGGATGGTACCACCCACATTTAGGGCGTCCCTTAGGCATCACTTAACCCAGTTTAGCAGCTCCCACTCAGAGGTTTGCCTCCGCTGTGACTTTAGATACTGTCAAGCTGACGAGATCAGCCACCACAGGCCTCTTCCTCTCCCGGCTACCCTGAAATAATTACACTGCATTAGAATTCTTTGCTTGGCTGCGCTCCAAGCTCTCTGGGGTCTTGCATATTTGGTGGTGAAGGGTGATTTCTGTTCTACCTTGTAATCTCCTGGCTGTTGTTCACCTGGTCAAAAGGACAATGAGACACAGTGGCAACTCATGGCCACAGAGAGAGCAGAGTCTTCCAAAATGCCCTTCCCGCTTGCAAGGAGGCGGTAAGGGTGGCACAGAGAGAGAGAGAGCAGTGTCTTTCAAAGTGCCCTTCCGGCTTGCAGGGAGGCGGTAAGGGTGACACACACACAGAGAAAGAGCAGGGTCTTTCAAAGTGCCCTTCCAGCTTGCAGGGAGGCGGTAAGGGTGGCACCTTCAGGGAAGCTGTGTCAGCATGGGGCCCCAGCCACATGCCTTTGCAACTCACAGTAAATCCACTCTTTCTATTTGCTTGGCTCTTGTTCCAGCTGTCGGGACTGGCGGAGGCTCTGATAAGCAAAATCCCCAGAGTTGTCTTGACAAGGAAGGGGTGACCTTGAGGCAGAACAGAGGCAGGCGGCAAGCTGAACTAGCAGAGGAGAATAAGGAGGATGCTAGGAAAACAGGAAGAGCAGGGGTTTTGTTTGTTTGGTCTCCACAGCCACCTTGCCTTGCCTTTGAGATAAAGTGAAGTCTTCTAGAAGTTAAATTTACGCACACATCCATAAAAGAACTGAGTTGAGTCACACTTCAACAAAAGTAGCGAGACACAGTGAGGAGGCCCTCCGAGCACACAAACGCCTAGTAAGTTAAGTGATGGATTCCTATATGAACTTTAAAAATTAAAGATATTCATTACATGTTACATATATCACTTCGGAAATAATGGCATGTCTCTTGTCTGCATCTGGGAGAAGTGTCATGTCGAGATTGAGCACTCTACACCAAGGTGCCCATGGCAACACGGAACAGAGGCCTTCCCTGCTTGGAGCCTCCACTGCCCACGGCGAGCCGGGCTTTGTCTATTGTTCCAGCCTTTTCCCATCACACAAAGGAGGCAAGGGAGGATTTAGAACGTCACCCACTCAGTGAATCCAATTAATCATTTAGCGGAGTTCTAAAGGGAAGTCACTCTGAAGGAAACGAGACAGGAATGAATTTGGAACTTCCAGAAACTGACATGCAGCCAGTGTTGGATCGGGTTCAACTTGAAGTCAGAACAACTTCACGTTTTACCATCTGCCACCCCAAGAACCCAGTAAAGTCTGAATACTACGGTCTGTATCGAGTCACATGTGAGGAGATGTTTTGCTTTTTTCTAAGGCCATTTGAAGAACATAAAACCAGAATAAATAATGTTGGGGCTAGTCCAGGAATACAGTTAGTAATTAGGAACTGCAGGAAAGATAGATCACGTCTGCTATGTGGTGGGTCCAACCAAATGTCCCGTCTGCTCCTCCATCCTCCACAGAGCCTCACACTTTTCCAACGTATGACTTCCTACCCACCCAATGGGAGGCGTGGTTTCAGGCATGCTGACACTCAGAGAAAACAGGTAAGTGTGCCACCTCCTCCAACCTCCAAACACAAGCACGCGGTTGCAAACCACAGCTCCAGATCACGGTGGGAGGCACATGCATGGCTGGAAAGAGCCAAGAATATGGCACAGAAATGACCCTGCCACATTCTCACGTTCTAGATTCACCACATCAAAGACGGTCAGGGACTCACAGGCAGATTTCTCCTTTCTCATAAGTGTGTTCTCACAGAGACGTGGGTCCGTTGGATGCTTTCTTGACACGACATGACTATGACGTTGTCCTGGGTGCTCCTTCGGCTGATTCTCCTCACCCCTTTGTAGAGATGCTGTGACCGCATTTTCTCATCGTCCCATCAAGGGCACGCCCAGTGACTGAATGAGCACCTGAGGTGGGAGGGATCCCTGTGACATAAAGGAGAAAAAGGGCAAGGTGTTGGCACCCTCCAGGAGTCCTGTCTCCTTGAAGCACGAGCCTGCTGAAGCTAGCCCTGGGAAACGGATAAGAGGCTCCAGGAACGGTGTGCTCAGACGGTCCCTGAGCTACACAAAGACGCCCAGAGGAAGGATCTCCAAGCCTCAGCTGTGAGGTCCTTGTGAGGAGGAGAGAACAAGTTAGGAACGAATGGGTCACTCCACTTTCTACATAGAGTGTCACCCTTCTTTTCAATCTGGACGTTCACAAGGGTGAAGAGTGGCACCTGGTGAATGCTCTTGTCCCCTTGTCACTGAGCTTGACCTGCTTAGTCAGGGGAGGGACCGAGAAGGGCTAGTTCTTATATGTGCTTCTGAGCTGCGCCAGAACACAGCTTACGGAGAATGGCAGGATGGGGAGAGGGGGTTATTCTAACACAGCGACTGTGAAGCAGAAAAATAGCACGTTGCCTTGGAAGGATATGAAGCCATTTGACAAAGCGGCCGTGGGTGGGAAATAGCGCCGATGGCTGGGCTGGTAGGACTCGCTACGAATACCTGTGTGGGTCAAGGAAGCAACACAGACCCCTGAGTCAACATGCCGAAAGTTTAAACGGGTATATTAAAATAATTGTTTTTAGCTCCTACTGAAGATAGTAGGGCACATTTGTGAGTCTGTGGAAATCTACATAATCTTTCTGGATGTGACATTCTCCCTGAGCAAGCATTGGATGTATGCAAATGAGCGACTCTGTCTCAATGTGTCCTCGTTTCTCAATATGCTTGACACTCTCCAAAACCCATCCTGACTTCTTCCCCGTCTCCCATTCTTGACATCCAACTGGTTTCTGTGCCCTGGGCTTTGTTTCTATCCACTGAGTACAAACTACAAACCTTCAGAACAGTCGCGGAGCAGGGCGCCACAGCCCTCCAGGCCCCAGAGAGCAGGCGCCACAGCCCTCCAGGCCCCAGAGAGCAGGGTACCACAGCCCTCCAGGCCCCAGAGAGCAGGCACCACAGCCCTCCAGGCCCCAGAGA
>JAQHUG010000020.1:5535152-5588030 GCA_028555095.1 Dicrostonyx torquatus | reverse complement strand
ACTCATCTCTCATTCCTCAGAGTGTCTGTGTCTACTGTTGCTCCTCTGCACAGTTTCCGGATCCATGTTCTCAGTCATGTTATTTCTTATACACCACAGTATACGTACACATCTGCATTTCACCAATGAATACCTCAAGGGCGGGGGTGTGCTTTGGTCAGAGTTATGCCAGAGGTGGGTTCAAAATATATAATTTAAAATATACTGCTAAGCCCCAGGCAATCATACTTTTGTAATGTCTTCCTGGACTCATACTTTTCCTTTCAGGTGGTGAATTACAGTATCATAGAACTTGACTGTCATAACATATGGGCTGGTTGTGCACATCCAGAGGCATGCAAGTTACAGAGACCAGAACTTCATGGATACGGAGGACCACAGACAGCACCCTGTCTGTCTGTCATTGTGTTAAGATGAGGAGAGGGGTAACTAGGTGGCAGAAAGCTCACTAAAGAGACTGGGTACCACTCCAATGGATGTAAAATCACTGGGCCTATGGAGCCTTGCACTGATTTAAGAGGAAGATGTTGTGCTCTTCTTGATGGTCAGTTAGAGACGTGTATAGTTTGTCTGCTGCCTTGCTGGACCATTGCAAAAACACACAGCGGAGTTTTAAAAAATAGGTTACTCTATTCTTATATATAAATGCTGCATTTCAGACCTTTTAAAGACAACATTTATATTCCTGACAATCACCTAACATGTTACAGGTTATAAGCATCGCAGACGCTGTAGTTAATGAATGGGTAAGTAATGAAGAATCCCCTTAAACAAAGACAGAAAGCCTTACTAATTCTTGAGAAAGTCAAAGTGTGAACAGGGTCATTTGATACATTGTAAAATACATATTTTTTTTGTTTTTTCGAGACAGGGTTTCTCTGTAACTTTGGAGCCTGTCCTGGAACTAGCTCTTGTAGACCAGGCTGGTCTCGAACTCACAAAGATCTGCCTGCCTTTCGTAAAATATTTTTTTTCTTGTTAATTTCAGCAGTCACTTCATTGAACACCAGAATCTAACCAACAGTTTTATATATCGTATTTCTAACCATATAATGAAGATTAGGGAACCCTACTCTCCATCCACAAAGGGGGGTGAATTCTGTCTAAACAGACACTCTGGAAAATGGATAGAATCTGAATTTGAACTTTGAAGGAAAATAAGACAGTGCGGGATTATGATGCTTAGGGCACTGTCCCCTGAAGTGTGTTCATGGCCCCTTGCTGTACAGGTCTCGTTTTTATCATCTTATTAATAAAACACACTCACTGGGCTTTATTTGTAAGGGAGCCCGAGAGTTCTGCCCCCACCACAGAAAGGTGTGTACCTTTACCACGTTTCAGTTTGGCAATCTCAACGCCTTCGAACACTGACACAAATTAGGACCACGGCCTCTCGAAGAAGATCACCATAAAAATGCGCTACCTTGCAGCCAGGTCTCCAGTAGCTGGCAGAGTTCATAGCTGCGTGAGAGTGGGGATTGCTTCCCTCTGACCGAGTGCATGGCATATAAACGCGGTCATTAGAGCTGGAACTTCCTGATGAGCCCCAGCTCGGTTTCTCCATGTTCTATGACATAGGTGGGTGCTATCTTCAGCACGAGGGTCTTACCCTCCGGTTGGGGAAGGTACCCAATAGCCTTGACCATAACCTTTAATGCTGGGATCTAGGGGAAACTGTTGGCCAGTTACTCAAAAGGATACAACCCATTCCCAGTGCTGGGGTTTGTATTTGATGGTATATGATGTCCAGCTGGGGTATTGTCCTGTATGTTGTATGGTATATAAACTTACCCTGGGAGAGGAGAGTCGGTTTTCTTTAATGGGGTGATACTAGGTATATTCAGCCCCACTCCAGGGCAGACCCCATGCTCAGGAATGATTAGGCAACACAAATTAGACTCCATGCTTTCGTTGTAAGGAGACACAGAACATGAAATTGAAGTGGGGGAGGGGAAGACCATGATCAAAATACATAGTATGAAATTCTCAAAGAATGAATAAAAACATTTTAAAAAATAAAAATATATTAACCTACAAAAGTAACCACGTACGCATTTTCATTGTAAATGGCTCACAAATGACCTTCTCTGGCCAACTAGCTGTTAAAATATGACATTTATGTTTATTACAGTAGAGCCTGGGAGACCATGTGTTCCCTTCTGACTACAGCCCAGGAAAACTTCATATTCCCTGGCTTAGGTTGTGCAGTTTAATTCACTGCAGTCTGCAGAGGTAGCAAAATCCTAAATTTTAATGCTGCACAAATCAACAGCTTTCTGTGGGTGATTTAAATTTTGCATTCTGCATAGATAACCAAAGGACGCCTTGTGAACACGTTTCCTGGCTGGAGGCAGATCCAAGCACTCCCATCCTAAGGAGGGGCTATTTTGAG
The DNA here is from genome assembly GCA_028555095.1 of Dicrostonyx torquatus. NCBI lineage: Eukaryota > Metazoa > Chordata > Mammalia > Rodentia > Cricetidae > Dicrostonyx > Dicrostonyx torquatus. The sequence goes on along the minus strand of JAQHUG010000020.1, from coordinate 5,585,638 downwards.
CTCGGGCTGGCCATTTCGTATTCACGCACATCAACTGGTGGCACCTAAAAATAATGAGCTTGGCCACCAGCTAAGAATCCCGTCCTACGGGGCAACGGACAGGGAGCACCAGTCAGATTCAGGATGCCTGTAAGGCATCCCCCCCTCCCCTCCTGCTCACTCATCAGCTCAGCGTAGTCCTCTGCATTTTGAGAGAGATTGAGAAGCCATTAGCAGGCAGGACTGGGAGGGAGAGCCGCACTGCAGCACACCTCCACGCTAGCAGAAGGCTGTGGCCGCACGTGAGCACCAATTAGAGCGACCCTTCCCAGGATTGTGGCACTGGAGTGTGTCAATCAAGGGCGCAGGGATAGCACGCGCGCGCCGCGGCAGTGGCTCAAACCCACCCCGGGGGCTGCTCTGAACTCCAGCTGCTGAATGAAAATGAGTTTGATGCTATCTGTAAGAGCTTGAGCCGGAGCCCCTGCTCAGTGATGCGTTCTGAGGTGCCCTGTTACCTGAGCAGGAACCCTAAATTATGCATTTCTTGGGGACAACAGTCATAGCAGAGGAGAATGCTGGGACCCACGGCAAGATTCATGCCTGAGAAGGGACAATGTCTCACTACCAGTTTATCAAATGCTGTAAGTAGACTCGCTGACTTTTGTGTGTATGCGTTTGTCTTTTTGAAGTGTCCTTTTAAGCATATGCCAACATTAAGGCAGGTGTTCTGGCATGTGGCATCCAGACGGGTGACACACGAAATCGGTCACTGTGAAGGGTAGTTGACAGGCTGAGTTCCATTTCATTTCAGATTCTAAAATAGTTCTCTCTTTAAACGCTGTAGTGTGGAAAATCCTTAGGATGTCGCATCTTTTTTTTTTTTTTTAAAAAAAAGATATTTTAAAAAGGATACCAAAAACAGAGAAAGAAAAAAAATACAGCAACAAAAGTTGTTGAAGGATTTCCACGCTATTAAGATGTTTGGATAATGTTTGCACAACTGACTTGGCGAATGTGTGACTCAAGTCTTTTAGTGATTTCTCTCACCATGGAGCTGTGTGCCGCGGTTTCCAGTGTTTCTCTCCTCCGCCTATCTTCCGGTTATCCTTGGCTGGGAAGTTTTGTCCTTGTGCCGATCACTTTGCAGAAGCTGCACCGCAGCTCTGCAGGGATGGTTGTAAGGTGCAGAACAGTCAGCCAGCAGCTCTCCTTGCGGGTTGAATGTTGGAATTCCAGCAGGGTGCTCTGAGCCAGACTCTGCCTGCACCCAAGCCTCCTGAAAGTGGCAAGGACTAAGAGGACATTTTTAGAGCAAACCCGGCTTGCTGAGTAGAATTCTTTTCTCCTGAGCACTTCTGCAAACTTCTGTGTGCTCATATCATGACCTTAAAATGACAGGTGACATTGCTGGAGACCAGATTGCTAGTAAGGTTACCGGTTTGCCGACAAGGACGTGCCAATGTTAATTAAGCAGGAACGTGGTTGAAGGAACGTGGTTGAAATGGATCTTGCGTTTTGTTTTAAAGGAGACTGAAATGAACGTTTGGGGAGAAAATAGTTGTCTTGCTCTTATTCTTGTTGGATAATGGACAAGAGGGTTATAGCTCTGCATTATTAAAATAAATTGCCCTCCTCAGAAGTTTTGCTTCCAGAACTAAAAACCAAATGTACTGTTCAGTCTGTAGATTTGGGAATTAACTTTAACTGATAGAAACTGTGACCCGGCTGCACATTTGAGAAGCATGGAGTAGTCTTTGTTTAACCCCTTAAGTGACTGGCCTGCTAACACACATTGTGCATTACCCCTGGCTGATTTCCAACCGGCCGCTCACGTTTTACTGCAGCAGCAAGGTACTGTCATGCTCCTCATGAGCCTCTGGAGAGGGAATTCCCAAAACCGCCTGCATCATTTCACCAGGGAGCCTGGGCTCATTCCAGAAGATGATCACACACCTGATGGGGCGTAGCCAGGGGGCCGGGGCAGAAGCACAGTGGGATGGGATAGTGATGGCTTGGGGGAGGAGGGACCTCGTGGTGGGCAGACATTACATGAGGCCGCCCTCCTGCCTCATTCTACCTCCTGTAAGTGTCTGATATGACTAGAATTTCGTATCCATGGAAGAGACATGAACCTAATGGGATGCTCTAGGCAAGTCTCATCACTGGTCACTGTACAACACCAAAGCAGATTTAATGAACATAATGAATTAATAATAATGCTCATTAATGCAAATATTACAAACGCTCGGGGAAAGCATTCCTGATGAATTTACCAAAGTAATTAGGAAGTACTTACTGCTCACCTGTTTCCTGAGCTACTAGCTACGGAGAGTAGGCCCGCCCTCCAGAGCCACCTCCACCGCGGACTTCAGAAGATGGGCTTTACTGTGGCAGAGGCAGCCAATGGCTGTTTCTTAGCATAGAATTATGGGTCTTTTTTTTCTTAAAAGCTCTCTTGAGTGCAGGAGTTTATTTTATTTTATATTATGCGCACTGGTGTTTTGTCTGCAGGTATGTCTGTGTGAGGGCATCAGGTCTTAGCTGGCATGTGGGTGCTGGGAACTGAACCCAGGTGCTCTGGAAGAGCAGTCAGGGCTTTTCACAATTGAACCATCTCTCCAGCCCAGGACCATGGGTCTAGTAGCATCTCAGGAAATGACTAGAACAAGGAGAACCCTGAGGAGGTTTTATTGACAAAGGACCTTCAGTGTCCCCAGGTCCTCTGGCTTTGTCCACTATTGAGACCTAGCACTCATCCACTCTCCGTCTATCCTCGCTCCTTCCCCTCTGTGCCTGTGTGACTTCCTCCATGTTCTGCACCTCCAAAGCCAAGCAGTGGCACAGGAAGTGGGCAGATTCCTGGGCAGAAGCAAGGACTTTTGCCTGCCTTACCTTAGTAGCTCTTGTGGGTCCCGTGAGGCACAGGAAGCCATTGGGCAGTGTTGGGTGGCCAATAATGAACGCTCAAGGAGACTCCTCAGTCGCCCAGGGAAATACTCATTTCATGACAGATCGTGCACTCTGAAAGACGTCACCTCAATCTAAAGGTGACCCTGCTGGTTTTAGGAAACCACTCTTCCTTTTCAGTACTGCAAATTGTGGGGCTGGAGAGACAGCTCAGGTTAAGAGAGTTTCTCACTCCTTCAGAGGACCAGATTTGATTCCCAGTCCCTACATGGAAAGACTTAGAACTGCCTGTAACTCCAGCTCCTGGGGATCTGATTCCCTCTTCTGGCCTTGCAGGCATCTGCACTCTTGCCCATAACCACTCATAGACACAAACACAGAATGGAAATAAATCACTCTTAAGAAAACAAAACAACACTGTCAACAGTGGATCTGTTTCTGCCATCAGAGAAAGAAGACTCCCCAGCAGTGCGAGCAGATATTCGGGGAGGTAAATAGTTTCAAATCTCTGCTCTACCTGTGCCCTTCTCTTTGGCACAAGCATGGATCTCGCATAGCTACTGCTTCTATAGTAATCTTTAAAACTAGAACAAAATTTTGTCGTGCAGTTAGGGTCAGCAGGAATGTTCCAGATGACCCGTAGGAGAAATGCTAGTATTGAGGGCACATCTGGTTAGTGCAGTGCCTCATACAGCTCTGTGCTGTGCCTGGGTATAGAAGGTCAGGGTGTCAATGCTAGATTCAGGTGTCAGCAGAAAGGAGAACTGGATCTGGGGAGCAGTGGCCCCCATCTTTACTGCAGGGTGAGCAGCTAGCTACACTTTTGCTTTCTCCTTAATCAATGGGAGCAGAAGCATCCTATAAGCCTTGTGTGCCTTTACCGCCCCACCTCTGGGACCAAGCCTGGCAGTCAGTCCCTGGCCTGTTTCTCTCCTGTTCAGTCCTTCTCTGAGCATGGATTCAAGGCAGCACCGTCTTCAATAAGAGGGAGGTAGAGTTGTCCAGTGTGAATGTCTGCAGGCCACTGAACCACCACAGCCACCAGGCCACATGGAACAAGGTCACTTTTCCAGCTTCTAGCCCCTCGTTCTCACAAATGACCCGCTACCCAGTGACTCCCCTGCTTCCCTCTCTCCAAGCAGGTAGCTACTGTTCTTTGCCTTACAGAGCCTTGGCCTGCTTGTCCTCACTGACTCCTAGACTGTTCCCCAAACCACACCAAGGGCAGTACCTGAAGCCACTCAGCTCCCCCCCATCACCCTCTGCTGCACTTTGGTGTCAGATGACGAATAAGGACTGTGACTCCCCCACCTGTCAGTCCTGAACAATGACGGTGGAGTGGGGGTGGGGTGACCAGTTAAAGAAGAGTGAGCAGACTGGTTGCATTTCAGCTCTGAGATTGCACATCTGCACACACAGGTGGGCGCTTCCCAGCAGGCATCTGGTTGCTTCCTGGGTACCTTCATCCACCTTCAGTCTGCACAGTGAGAACAGTCACAGTTGCACCGACAAAGGTGCACACGTGTGAACATCTTTTCTAAGACTTCTCTTCTGTGCTCGTGAATTTGCTCCCTAGGAAGTAAAGTTAGTGTGCACTGGAGTCTCTTCCGTGGGAGGCCTCTTATTTGTTTCTGCTCCCCGTGTCTCCTGTAACATCAGATTCCTCATGGGTAAACAGGATACCCATCTTCTCCAGCCCACCTAATTTCTTTACCAGTGGCTCCTCTGCTGTGGTCTTCATGATTCTCTGAATCCATGTTGGAAAAGTTCAGCACACAATAGACACTCCAGCCTCACATCAGTTGGTTTCTAATTGATACCTGCCTTTGTTCATCTATCTATCTATCTGTTTTTCTGTCCATCCATCTGTCCATCCATCCATCCATCCATCCATCCACCCATCTATGTATCATCTATCTATCTATCTATCTATCTATCTATCTATCTATCTATCTATCAATCAATCATCTATCTGTCATCTATGTATCATCTATCTATCTATCTATCTATCTATCTATCTATCCATTCATCCATCTATTCTTCCTTCCTTCCTCCTTTCCTTTCTCCCTCCCTCCCTCTTTATTCTTTCTTTCTTTCTTTCTTTCTTTCTTTCTTTCTTTCTTTCTTTCTTCTTGACATTTCAAGTCAGTGTTTCTTTGTCTAGTCCCAGCTGTCCTGGAACTAGTTCTGTAGACTAGTCTAGCTTGAACTCAGAGGGCTGCCTGTCAAGACTTTCTCTTAAGTTGATGATGGCTTACTTGGCCTCAGTTATTGGCTTCCTCAGATATTGGCACATGGCCTTGACACTTTTCAATATCCCTGTTCATTTTCTCCATTTATGGCATAACATATCATGCTTTCTTAAATATGCCTTCTACCTGGGCAACTCATCTGTCACACACCTTTCTCCATTAATGGATATATTCTCAATTCTTACACTTATTTTTATGTGCATAGGTGTTTTGTCTGCAATTATGTCTGTACCTATCTAGTGCTTGCAAAGGCAGAGTGGTCTGGAGTTACAGACAGTTGTGAGCTACAGTGTGGGTGCTGGGACTAGAACATGGGTCCTCTGGAAGAGCAGCCAGTACTCTTAACCACTGAACCATCTCTCCAGCCCCAAACTCTTTTCTTTTTGGCAATCTTTAATGATGACCAAACTGTAGCTCTGCTTACTCTCATGGCTTTGGGTTTCTTTATGCCCTGTGGTGTATATCCTTAAGTCTAGTAATGAGCCTTCTACTCCTTTATATTTATAGTTAAAATATTTTATAAAATTAAGATGCACATATAAGGAGAAGCTAGGTTTGCCATTTATCGCACTTCTGTCTGCTCACTGGTGATAGACAATCTTTGAAATACCCCTTTTATCCCATTTAAAATGGGACACCTAAGTGTCTTTACATGTTGTTTCCGGTTAATCACTCACCAGAGCTTGATAATAAAATGTGATATTTGAGAAATCAAACCCTTCCTAGACACCTCTTCACTTTCTTGTATACTCTGAAATGCTTACTTTACATTGAGTATTAAGAAAACTTTTACAGACACAAAATGCACTCTATAGTTTTGGTTTTTGTTGTGTGTGTGCGTGCATGCATATGTGTATGCGTGTGTGTGCATGCATGTGTGTGCATGTATGTGTGTGCATGTGTGTGCGTGTGTGTGCATGTATGTGCATGTATGTGTGTGATCGTATGGCACAGTGTACTGCTATGCTGGTATTGCATTATTAAATGCTGGCCATTGTGTCTGGAGGGATCGACACTACATCCTTACCTGACATCTGCTGTTCTAATGTGATAAACTCCTCTCTCTGTATCTCTCTCTCTCTCTCTCTCTCTCTCTCTCTCTCTCTCTCTCTCTCTTGGTGTCTTTCCTCTCTCTCCCCTTCTCTTCTTCTCTCTGTTGAAAGGTGTCTGCACTTGCAATGCATCTCACACTTAGGGACATGCACACAGCATTCTCTCTTAACTGAGATGTGTGTATTTCATTTTCTCATGTGTCCTCCATTCTCTCTTCCATTCCTGACTCATTAATTCAAGGCATCTCTACTCATAGTTCTATTATTTTTCTAAGCATGGGCATACAGCTAAGAACACACAGTCTGGCTGATGCCCCTGCTCCCTTCAAAGACTCAAATCAGTGAGGTAAAGAAGAAATAAGTAAAAACATATTAATTGTTACCAGCAGCAAAACACGACGTTATGAAATAATTTATGGAAATGACCAGTGACCAGAGCCTAGAATTGAAGTACAAAGATATTTTAAACAGACCATAAGGAGTATTTTTTTCTCTTGTTACAGTATATAAAATTGTATGAATAGTGAATTTTGTTCTCACATTTTAGGGCTGTTTTTAAAATCCTCATTTCCCACTTAAGCGATGCCCCAATCATTCATTATCACATTGTTCAGTGTCTATATGTCTGAGTATTTTGTATAGTTTTTCTATTGCTGACATAACATTATTGCGTTGTGATTTGATCAGATAGCAGACATTATTTCACTCTTTTCATGTATTTAAGTATTGACGTATGGCCTGTAATGTAATTTTAAAGAAAATTTTATAGAGGGCTGAGAAAAATGTGTGTGCAGCAGCAGTCGATTGAATGTCCTGTTGGTGTGTGTTCAAACCTTCTGATCTATGACGGGAGGAATGAACTCTGAAGCGTCTGTCTTACGTAGGGTTTCTATGGCTGTGAAGAGACACCATGACCACAGCAACTCTTATGAGGAAGACATTTAATTAGGGCTGGATTACAGTTTAGAGTTTCAGTCCATTATCATCATGGCAGGGAGCATGGTAGCATGCAGATGTGGTGCTGGCTACATCTTACTTACGTCTTGATTTGCAGGCAACAGGAAGTTGACTGATATAGTGGGTGGATTCCTGAGCATAGGAAACCTCAAAGCCCACCCCTACAGTGACACACTTCCTCTAACAAGACCATACCCACTCCAAAACCTCCTAATACTGCCACTCCCTATGAACTTATGGGGCCCAATTACGTTCAAGCTATCACAGCCTTCCTGTTAGATTTTGTTTTTTTAACCTGGATGACCCATGTACTGATGACCCATTACTGTTGTATTTAGACCTATCAGGCAATTATGACAAGTAGTGTTTGTCTTATGAAACTGTTCACCAAAGTTAGTGACACACATGTCTGTCTTGTGTAGCTTCATGACCTACGGTTCATTTCATTAATATGTAAGAATCATCTTTATCCCTTCTGAATAGTTTTAGCGTGATGTGTGCTTTGTCCCATGGGAGGGTAACTACTCCTGCTTACTCTCAGACCCAATTTAGTTAGAATGTCATGTTCCACCGTTTCACTTTCAGTCTCTATGATCAGGATGGTGAGTTTCTTGCGGCAGCAAATAGTTGGACCTTGTCTTTTTAATCCATTCAACCAATCTACTTCTTTTCACAGGAGAGATGAGTTTACAGTAGAGGTTTTGTGGTGGTTTACATGAGATATGTTTACATATGTGATTTTGTGACGGTTTAAATGAGATGTGCCCCCATAGTCTCAGTCATTTGGATATGTGGTCCCAGTTAATGATGCTGTCTCTGTGTTACCTTTCTGGAGACAATGTGTCCCTGGAGGTGGGCTTTGAGGTTGCAAAAACCACACACCAGCTACTTACAGTTCACCCTCTTTGCTTCCCATTTTGAAGTTTTAAGATGTGAGCTCTCAGATTGCTGCTCCAGCCACCCTGCCTAGCTACTCCCAGCCCTGGTGGTGATGGACTTCTATAGCTCTGGAACCCAAACCCAAAATAAAGCCTTTCTTCTCTATAAGTTTCCTTGGTCATGGTGTTCAATCATAGCAATATAAAAGTGACTTATACAGGCTTACTTTTGAAGGTGTATACTAATTTCTCTGTCTGAGAACTGTGCTGGACTAGTTGGCCAAAAATGTCTGATTCTCAGATATCTTTCTCTCTCTCTTTTAGTGTATGTGAGTGTGTGTGTGTGTGTGTGTTCTTTTGGTGAGTTTGAGCCTTCCTGAGTTTGCACTTGCATATGTCTGTTGTCATTTTACATGGGTCTTTACATCTCCTCTGTAGTTCTCTGTTCACAATCGTAGACTTCTTGTTTGCTTTTATCATGATGAATCTTCTTCATATTTATTCTCCCATTCAAAGGATAATTTTGATGAATTTAGTCATTTTGTTTATCTGATATTTTGTTTCAGGGTCTGACTATCAGCCTCTGGTCTTCCATCCTTCAATATTTTTGCTGAGGTCTCTGCTGCTGTTCTGGTGGGGTTCCCTTCATATCACCCCTTGATCTCCCATCCTTTAGAGTTTTTTTTTTTCTGAAGTGTCTGCTGCTGTTCTGGTTGGGTCCCCTTCATAAGGAACTCTTATGTTTTTCTCTTGAAATATCTTATATTGTTTCTTTGTTATTTAATTTTAGCATTTTAATTATAATAACACAAAGAAGGTTCTTTTTGGGTCCTGTCTGTTGGGATCTTATATCCTCCTGTGTGGAGACATTTGCGTCTTTCCCAGATATAAGGAGATTTCTGCAGTAATCTACTAAGTTGGCTTTTATGCCTTTGTGCTACAGTTTGGCTTCTTCTTCTACATCTCAGGTTCATAGATTTGGTCTTTTAGCCATGAATCATAAATGTAAAACCAAGTGAGAAAAATATCTTAACTGTGTCTTCAATAACTGAGATATTTTTTTCTCACTTGGTTTGCTTTATTGACAAAGCTTTTGTTGGGGTTTTCATTTGATCTGTTGATTCATGTCTAGGATTTCCATGTGTTTCATGTTTTAAGGTCTCTATTCACTGAATGTCTCTCTACATTGTTAAGTTTCTCTCCCAAGTCTGATTGGGCTGATTGGAACCCTCTGTGAGAGCATTTATAATAAGAATTGCTCTTTTAAATTCTTATTGGGGATTTTAATCATTTCAATGTCTTTAGGTTTCTCTATTGAATGGTTAGAAACTCATGGATGAGCCAAGTTTGTGGTCTACCACACTATTGTATTCTATGTGGTGAGCATTTTCTAGGATTAATATTTATACTTTGTATGGCAGTATTCCTAGTAAGCTGCCTTCTTTTTGGGGGGCCTATTGCCTATTACCACTTAGAGGGGGTGAATGCGAATTGATCCAACAATAACAACATCAATTCAAACCAAATACAGTGACACGGTACCAAGTAATCAAAGACAATTGCCACACAACTAGTCCTGTACGGAGCAGTGAGAACAGTATAGAAGAGACTGAGAAACTCAAACTGACAAATGGAAAGTTAATTAAAATAGAAAAGTAAAATAACATGGGGCAGTAGAAAAATGGAAAGGAGAAGGAAGTAAAATTCAATAAAAGAAAAAGAAGAAATAATGAAATAAAGCAAGAACAGAAAAAAAAGCAAGAGATAAAAATTACTTATTAAAGGAGTACAGACAAAATAGACAAGAGGTATAGCAAATAAAACCAAAAGATAAAAATAAAGTATAAAAATGACCATAATATGAAGGACAAAGACTGGAGACATTTCTTCCTGACTCTAGTATTTGGGTTTTCCAAGTCTAGGAACAGGATACAAAGCTGTAGATAGAGTCTGTGGTAGTTTCTCTCTGTTCCCAGTGCACACATTCCCGCGTTGACCCTGAGGTCTGGGGTGACTGTGAATTCCATGTCTGTCTATTAGGAGCTTCTGCATGTCTCAATAGTTCCACAGACTGAGCCATGCAGGTTCCCATTCACTCCAGAAGACCCTTTGTTGGCCAATGGAATGTCCTCTGAGTGCACTGGAGAGCTAGGGGTGCAAACAGAACAGAATTCTGCACTGGAGAGCTGGGGATGCAAAAACAGAACAGAATTCTGCAGCAAAGCTGGAGAACCCAGGAAACCAATCCCTCTGCCCACAACTCTCAGTGTTTTCATGCCCAGACCACCAAGGCCACCCTTTGGGAGGGAGGACGCTAGGCCATCTGAGCGATTCCACATGACCCTCCAGATGTGACTCGGAGCTTTGTCTGGCCCAACAGCAAACCAGGCACAATAGGTATGCCATCTCAGCGGTGGAATGACCACCGAGCATGCTCTCAAGACTCTGTTGTCTGCAGCAATTTCACAGGTAATCTCCTACCACAGAAGGTAGCTCCCACCTGTGCACTGCCCACTGAAAATCCCCCTGCATCAGTCACCTCAGGGGTCTGCCTCTGTCTCTTCATCCTTACCACCACACAATGCCTTCTCCTTCCCAGATAATGCGATGCAGATCCCCACTAGGATACCCAGCATGCTACCTCTTGATTTTGAATTCTCAGAAAAACCCAGCGCCAAACCACTAGACACCCTCTCAAAACGGCACCTGGCTACACCAGTCTGAACTGTGATGAGTTGAGAATGTGTTATTCCCTAGTGCCGGCCTAACAAGCAGGAGCTGTTGTGACAAGATCACCGCTAGGTTTAAGACTGGAGAGAGCTCTGGATCTCTCATCACCAGGACTGCACCTTGAAGTTGTAACTTCTGTCTCCCCAGGGGTTGGAATGCTGTGCGCCTCATCCTCTCCCTCTGCCTTCCTGCCTGGTTCCTGGTGCTTCTTCCTGTCCTCTCTCATCTTCTCCTCTTCTGACTAGTTCCCTCTCTTTATGTCCCGTTATTAGGGCTCCCTAGGAAGTGACAGAAAGGAGTGAGGGAGTCGGAAACAGGAGCTCTCAGGCACAGCCTGCAGAGCAGAGGGACCAACAAGAGAACTGCCTGCAGACTGCAGTGAGCATGCTCTAAGCATTGGCAGAGACATCCTCGCCTCCAGGACTTAACAGTTGTGTTTTAACGTTTTAATTTTTTTCCAAAGTGATAGATAACTAAATACTTTTTATTTCTGTGGTTTTATCTACTCAAGATGATTGCACAGGGAGCTCACTTTACCTCCAGGGTTCTTCTCTAAAAAGTCATCCCTTCATATTTTTTGCCACCGAGTGACTGCACGCCAGTCTCCACACCATGCTATATTGAAGCACTGGACCCTTCTCTTTATGTCCAGCTACCTACACAGTAGCCTAATATCCTGGTCCTCCTCCTCCAAAATGCAGCGTGACGCCTCTGCTCCCGTAGGCTGCCACTCAGTCTCTCCTCTCACAGGTGGTGTTTCTCAGTGCTGCATCCTCTCCCCCCCCCTTTACAAGCTGTCCGGCTATGCACTCCGTTTATATGTTTATATGGAGTTCCCTTCCTCAAGGGATTCGCTGTCTAGGACTTATGACATGTAGTCACGTGTAGGCTTTTGTAGAAAACGGTTGTAGACTCAGCGGATGTTGAAAAGGCACGCGCAAATGGCGTGCCTTCCTGTGAGGAAGCGCTGTTCACAGGGAGACACCAGTTCTGCCAGGAGGGAAGAGAGCTGGAGACGAGTCAGCCTCCCAGGAGGCAGCGAGAAGGCATACAAGGTTGAGTAGCTCTTCAACGAAGTTTCTGAAGAGGAAACTGGCAAGAACAGAAGTCGTTTAGGAATCTGTGAACACTTGGAGCATTCAAAGAATGAGCAGAGGCGCCTTCAAGGGCTGTGCAGGCAGGGCAAGCTCCGCCTACGGGGGGCGTGGCTCACGCACACGAGAAAGGGCGGGGCCAGTGGTCTGAATGTCCAGGTCTCTCATTCCTGAGTGTGAGGAATGCCGTTATCCCTGTGCCAGAGCTGCCCTTCTAGTCCTGGAGAGTTGGAATTGAAGGAAAGACTGAAAGGGAAAAGGCGGGAAGCTGCCCTGGTGATAGCTTTAATCAGGATGGCCAGTTTAGGATGCTAAGGCGTGTCTGACGAAAGCACTGGTTAAACAATTGAAATCTGAAAACAAAATTTATGCCCTGGCAATGCCGAAGCATACATGGGCAGCCGATATATTGCGGTTCTGTTGAACTTGTTCATATTGGGTTTCTTGGTCTAAGTTGATGAGGCCGACTGACCTGGTCTCTTCCTCAAGAGGGCGCCAGATCTCATTACAGATGGTTGTGAGCCATCTAGTTGTTGGGAATTGAACTCAGGACCTTTGGAAGAGCAGTCAGTGCTTTTAACCACTGAGCCATTTCCCTAGTACCGGTTTCACAGCTGGGTTCATTGAATTTAGCATCCTGATAGAAGCCGAGTTTTGCTCTTTTTTACCTGTTCTCTTGGGGTGAGTTATTCATCTCCCAGATTTCTGTGGGTGAATTCCAGAAAATGCCTAAAGTTGTGCCATTTGGTGCCAGCAGAACCTTCAACACGTCAGATCCAAAAACTTGAAGTGCCCCAGTTGAGGCTTTGTCTCCCTCCTTCCTTAAAGTCTCAGCCAGGAAAGATTGAGACCCGTACAACCAAGCAGGGACTCTTTCTGGGCACAGCAACCCTTTGAGACTATCCCAACAATACAAATGGAAGGTGCCCAAAGGAGATGGCTCAGCACGGAAGCGTACATGTCACATAGGCCTGGCAGCTGAAGGTCCATCCCTGGCACCCTTAGTAGGAGGAGAGGACAGACTTCCCAAAAGCTGTTCTCTGATCTCTTTGTGTATTCAGTGGTGATTACACACACCACACACACAAACACGCACACATTTACGATGTAGAAGAAGATGATGATGATGATGATGATATAATAAAAGAAGGAGAACAAGTACAGGAAGAAGCAGAACTGTCAAAGGTCTATGTAGAGAGATTATCCTTGAAAAACAACTGGAAGAGAACAGCAGCGGAGCCTGTGAAGCTGCCTGAATGGTTCCTGGGATCACTACCACACTTGAGAAAAAAGAAGAGTAGATGAATCTGAAAGAGAACTGGAACCAATCAGAGGAGGTGTTGGGGCAGATTTGGATGCTGTGGAGGCTGAAGGGAAGGGAGTTGTAACATGCATCTGTGTGTGGTTGTGTTTGTAAGCGTCAGGTAGGAACGTGGCAAAGGCACAGACTCGGCACAGGCTGTCAGAGTTCGAGGAGAGCTGCCTAGATGTCACTGTGCACAGGTTACACACAGTCTTGAACTAAGCTAAAGCTCTAAGGGGGGATGTCTGTGACAGAGATGCGGGAGTCATTAGCATGCTGTTGACAGCTAAGATGAGGAAAAAGAGGGAGCAGCAGCCAGAGGAGAGCTGGTTCAGGTCAGGGGCGCCGGGAGGGCAGTCAGGAAGAGCTCTGCACAGAAGATTTGAGAGGTCTTCAATCAGGAACGTACACGACACAGTGCCAGGCAGAGTGTGCAGAAGTGACAGGATTATGCATGAGGAGCATGCTTGGGAACTTTCCACCAGGACCTCATTCATGACCTGGACATCCAGAAGAGCCAAAAGAGAAAGGGGAGGTCAAATTAAAATGCAGTGACCTCAGCCATCAAGGGGACAGAGTGAGTCTATGGACCTCATGTCCTGACTGCCCGTGAACTGACTACTAAGAGGTCTCACAGGGGTAAGAATTTAGTGCTTAAAGCATCTATTTTTAAGATAGGGAGTATAGTTTAGGGGTGATCACTAGCAACAGTGCATCACAGTGTGTTGTGAATCTCTTCCTTGGCTTTGAGCTCAGAGATCCATCTGTCTTTCTTGTATATCTGGAGCCATACATATTCTGCTCAATACAGGGTAGGGACAAACCACGGAAGGTTGGTGCTGTCCTTCATTTTTCTGGTGGCATCTTCTATTTGATTGTGAAATTGAGATGATCCTAACCACCTCCCCAGCAATGCCATCACCCCAGCAACAACTGCAAGAAAAATGGGTGACATCGAGGAGAGAGCTTTACACTCACTCTTATGACTGACAAGGTCAGAGTAGAACCCATTTCCTCAAGTTTCTAGCAGGATGATCCTGTGATAACAGCCACTGGTGAATGCTGGAGGCTCCAACCAGAGATTATTTGATCATTGCTTTCTGAAGAATGCCTTATGCCACTGTGAGTTACACTTAACGAATTCACCAACTAAGGAACTTTTAACTGTATTGTGTAATCAGAATGCTTCCCTTGGGTCATGTTGGAAAGGTCAAGGGATAAGTCATCTCCAGGGATAGTTACAGCTAAGACATCTAACTAGAACTTCTCTGTCCTTTATATGAAGATAACAAAAACACAAAAGAAACACCATGATGTACTTGCATGTCAGTGGTGCACATGAGCTGCTGTCCTGATTTGTCTAGTTTTTCCTCAGGGGTCTTTTGCTGCAAGTAAGGGGCTGGCTTGAGAAAAATAATTAAAGGCAAGAAGCTTGTGTCCTGTAAATCAGAGAGATTAAGAGCCTTGAATTATTTATTATCTAGAAATGAGGAATGATAGGAGAGGTGGATATGAATGAACCAGTGGTTTGTGGAGTCAGTTGGCCATTCTTCTTCATTCCGGCAAGCGTGGCAGGAGAGGAAGTCGCGACTTGAGTGAGCTACCAACAAATGTAAAATTAATGACAGATGTGCCTCCTGGTGCCCCATTCAAGGATGCGAAAAACATATTTCTGTGACTTTTTACTGAAGGACATGGAGTTTTTTCTGAGGAGTTGTCCCTCAAACTTCAGGTCCATTATTCTTTACTCCCAAAGCCACCATCTATTCATTTCCGCTTTCGGGGGCTCTACGGAAGCCTACTCACGACAGTTGTGATCTGAATCCAGACACAGTTACATGTTGTTTCACTTGCTCTATTCTTGGGGGATATGGAGCAGGTCTTAGTCACGTGACAATTACCTCACCAGCTATGCACAGAACGTATCATAGGTAATCATCCCCGAGAAACTGGTGTAAACTCTGCCTAGAAAACATGGCCTGGTTCCCCTGCTGGTGGGAATGAGATTACACACACAGTCATGCAGCCAGTGTGTGGGTAGAGACAGAGAGCCCTCCAAAATCATTTTTGGTAACTTTTATTGTCCCTATTGGGGATTTTGGGACTAACCCCAAGTCAGTTTCCAGTTTCTTTTCCTCCTGGTGTCTCAGTTATCTCGTCTAAATGGGGTACGTTTCACAGACACTCCCTTCTCCTTAGTTGATAAGCGAAAGGATGGCAAAGTAGAGACTTGATTAAACTTGATTAAACCAATGTGAATACTGAACTTTGCGTATCGAGGCCTCTTAAAGTAGATTTGGGCGAGTGAGTCAGTTAGCGTGTGAGTGGACAAATGTATGAACAATGCATGGTTGCACCCAGACGTGTTCTGTTGCTGCAACTGTGATTGGAAACAGGGGAGCCTGTGCCTTAACAGAATCCATGGCCAACAGAGTGTGGGGGCGGGGGAGAGAAGAATATGGACCAATGTGTTCCTTTAAGGATTAGGAGGGGGTCCTGCGGGTAAAGCGCTTGTAATCCAGATGAAGCAGTATGTGTCTGTAATCTTGGTGCTCTTATAGAGAGATAAGAGGTAGAGGAAAAACCCCTGGACATCCATAGGATGGCTAGGCTGGCATACTTAGGGTAAATGATAGCAGACCCGGTCTTAAACAAGGTGGAAGGTGGGGACTGGCACCTGAAATTGTCATCTGACTTCCATATGGCCTTCTTGACACATCCATGCCCACGCTGACACCCACACATACAAACATACATATGTATGCACACACATAATACATACATACAAGAAGAAAAGATATAGCATCCTCTTGATAATTAGAGCATAATTACAGAGACCTTTGCGTCACACAAGTTTTCAGACACATGCAGAAGACAGAAATGTTAAATGCAAGGATTGAGTTCCACGGGTTCAAAAGGCCCAAAGAGGTCCAGGCTTAGCACCGTGCTCTGGGAGCTGGCTCCCGAGTTCCCGGGGTCTGAGTGGGTGATGTTGGCACGTGGCAGTGTGGTGAACACTGACTTCTCCCCCACTCCACATGTGAGTCTCAGTCCTGCAGTTATACCTTTATAAGCAAGGACTTTGAATTTCCAGGCCTTAGTTTATAGCCAAGAAAGAGCACAGAAGGCAATTCTGTCAATAATAGTTGGCTTAACAGCAGTTGCTTGATTGGGGGCATTTGGCATTCTGTCTTATGAAAAATACATATTGAACGGGAAATAAGAAGCTAGTAGAAACCCAAAAGTGTCATTTAAAACTGACTAATGTAATGCATATGTCATATTTTATATGATTTTATCTTTCGTGATTCTGTGAGATGTGTGTCCATGGCAACAAGAGAAGAGAGCGGCCAGTGAGATGGCTCTTGGGTGAAGGCTGCCAAGTCTCCCAACCTGAGTTTGATCCCTGGAACTGACGTGATAGGAGGAGAGCCACAGGTTGTCCTCTGACCACCACACAATAAATATAAATACCACAGACACTAAATAAAACACGTAATTTTAAAAAGAGAGAGGGAGGGAGCTGGAGAGATGGTCCAGCGGTTGAGAGCCTTGGCTGCTTTTTCAGAGGATTCAGTTGGTATCCCAGCACTGCATGGCAGCTCACAATTGTCTGCAACGCCAGCTTCAGGGCTTCTGATTCCTTCTTCTGGCTTTTGAGAGCACTGCATACATGTGCGGCACATACATACATACGTGCAGGCAGGCAGAACAATAATATAAAAATAGATAAATCTTCTACCAAGAGTGTGACTGTGACCAGCTGTCACTGGAGAATGTACCCTGGAACATCACTAGATTGTTTTCTACATGAGTCAATTCTGACCATCAACAGAAAATCATACCTAGTGGCTTAAATACAGAATGGAAAACAGCCTGCATTCCTGGAAAGTCTAAACTTGAGTTATTTTGCCCTCAGGTACTGCAGGTGCTGGTAATCTGAGAACGTAACTTTAGAATTCTTTTTCCTTCTCCCTCTGCCTCTCCCTGTATCTCAGAAGACATGGACTTTGGTATCAAATGTCTTTGTCTAGGTGGGATGATCTTGAGGCAAGATGTGCCCATAAAATAAGTCTTCCAAATGATATTTTTATAGGTCAGACCCCAGAGCAGGGTCCTGTCTGAACTAGGACAAGAGTCTAGAGGACTAGTCCTTGACCCTGCTCAGGGTTGAGCAGTTATGATGGACTCAGCCGACATCAGTTTTCAGTCCTGACCGGCAGATGCACAGGGCGAGCTTCCTGCTGGTTAGAACTGGAACCACACAGAGAGACGGTGCAAAGGAGCTTCCCAAGGGAGGCAGAGTGTCAGGAAAGATGACAGACTAGTCTACGTCAGAGGCAAATAGCTCGTTCCACGTTGTGGATAGGAAGCCAGTAGAAGGTGTGTTCTAGCATGGCAGTATGAACAGACACAAGTTCATGGAGTCCTTCAGTGGGCAGGATGGGCTGTAGAGAGTAAACTTTCAAATCTTCTCCACCCTTCCCCACCACGCTGTTATCCTGTGTTAGGGGGAGAATAAACTGGTGTTTTAAACAAGCCTGCCTGGGGGAGTGCAGGGCTGGGATCCAAGGAACGGGGTGTGTAATGAGCGAGATCCGAGATAACCGGTGCCCTCATGCTGAGCATACAGAAGCTGCTCCTCACCCTCTCCCCTCTTCTGCTCTTGGTCTGTGAACTGAGCTTGAAGCCTTTCTTCATCACAAAGTTCCTACAAATTGATGTGAGTAGCCATGGGAATCGTTTCAACTTCAAAGTCTCTTCCCATTCTGACGAACATGAATTGTAATTCTATTTTATCCTAATATACTTATACTAGAACGAGACCAAATAAGCATCAGGAATTAAAATTAAATGTGATTTTCAATGTTGTCTCAGCCCACTTTAGGCAAAGAAACATTGTATATCAAGATAGTATTTAAATATTTATTTTTAAGATTCAGAAACATGATGAAATAGTCACACATTTTTTTTTTTTTACTTATAACTGTGAGATTGATACGTTTGAATATATAGCTTTGAGTTATAATGAAGGGCCTTGAAGAGGAAGGAGTAGAGGCCCATGGTCTTTGGTGTAGCATCTGAAACATGCCTTTGTTCACACAGGATGTTGCTTAAGGGCTCAGACGAAATATCTTGTTCTGAAAGATCAGGGGATGCTGATGGTGAGACCCTGTGCTAGGACAGCCTGGGCACTGAGAAGTTCGCTTAGCAAATATCTTGTCTGGTAGGAACAGGAGCTGAGTCTGACCTGGAGTTGAGGATGCTGATGAAGGAAACATTATATTCAAGTAGATTCAGACAGAGTTCAGGATTATTTGGTATTTGGGGCTCAAACAAGCATATTGGAGACAGAGGGTCTAACTGTGTTTTCATTGCATAAGAATCCAAAGAAAACCGTCAGGAGCTGCAACATGAAGAAGCCAGGAGTTCATGTCTCTTGGATACCGCCTCAACTACAAAGACCCATCTACTCTGCAGAGTGAAAGCTCCCATTTCCCCGATCTTGAGAGCCAGTTGTCCGCCCTTGGGGTTTACCGTTTCAGGAGCCTCGAGAGCCATGGTACAGCCTTCCCTGAGTAACTGTCAGGAGGAGGCTCTGACCTTCCAGGGCTGGACTTCTTCAGAGCAGGCCTTTCAGAGAGAGCCTCTGAGGAGACACAGCCTCTGAGGAGACAGAGCCTCTGCTGGCTCTTCACTTGCGTTTTGCCATCGGCTCCTTCTTGTGTGATTTGTAGGAGTAGAGAGGAGACACTTCTGAGGGACTGTCCCAAACAGCAGGCAGTTGAGTGTGGGTCTGAAGTGTCATGGTTGACACCCACCTGTAGGGCTGCAGATCATTGGGTTGGGTGGAACAGTGTTGACCCTGACTGCTCTGACTGGCCAGCATGTTCTGCGGCAGGCAAGTCTTTGCGCAGAGCTATGGCCTGGGGAGTCATTGTGGGGCCATCTGAGCACAGGACCAAATGCACACAACAGCCCTAGCAAGGTGAACTAGGAGCAGACATCTGGGGAACAATATTCAGGTTTTTACCACCCAGAAGCAAAGGCCAGAGTGTAAAATATCTTCACTGTGTACCATCCGGCTGTAGGTCAAGACCAAGTAATCAGTTATTAAAGGAATATTCTCAGAGCAAAGCAGGTGCAGAAATATAGATTGCACGGTAAATTCATGCATATTTGTTTTGTTTTCATTTCTGTTTAAAATGAGAAAGCCTTTATCAGATTCCTTTACTGGACTAGGTGGAAATAATTGGATGGGAGCCCAAGAAATATCAGCTAGGTGCGTAAATTTATAAGCTGAAAGAAATTTGAAGTTGAAAGACATTTGAAAAACAGTGAGTTGTAAAACATCATTGATTTCCTTCAGCTTAATTCAAACCCTTAAAGTTTATTTAAATATTTCATGTCTCCAACTTCCAGAAAGGGATTAGGAGGAAGGCTGTAGGCCTCGATCTCCAGACCTCCTCAGACCTGCTCAGATTGCAATGTGCACATCTTGCTGAAATATAATTCCTATTTTTTTTTTTGTTCTGTAAGGAAGGGCATATCCCTGTAACTTGATTACAAAGATGCTGAAGTCTAGCAGTCTCTAAAGATTTCCGGTCGTCATTGCAGACTCCCAGCTGGGGGAGGAAGTAGACGTGATTGTGCTTTTGTCTTTGGAAATCCTCATTGTTCCTTTGCTTCATTGCCATTTTCTATGCAGAAAAAAAAAAAAGACACAGAAAGTCTCTGATTTTGTAACAATGGATGCTAAAAGTAAGTATCCAGGGAGGAATTACTGATGCAGATACCAAAGTGAGTGTGTGTGTGTATGTGTGAGAGCCTTGTGCATGTGAGCATGTGTGGGCGTGTGAGTGTGTGTATGCAAGTGTGTTTGCGTGTGAGTGCATGCCCTTGTGTGTTCTCAGGACCTGTGTGTAAGCGTGCTCATTCTTGCCTTGACAGCCATCTTTTTGATCTTCAGAATTTACATAGCCCTTTCTATGAAGTGTGGTCAACACTAAGATTGTTGCTACATTCTTATGACACAAGCCACACATTTACTTTAAAGCCCCTGGACTACAGCTTTCTAATTTATTCCAACATTTTAAAGTGATGAACTCAAACAGAATTCATCTTCACCACCACCGTGTGTGGCACGGCTGGAGAGGGGTCAGTACGCTCACCCTGCTTGAGTCTCAGAATACTTCCTTTCACCAGTCCGCCGCACTGTTGAACACAGGCTCCCTTCTGCTTTCCAGGAGGCTGACTGATCTGTGGAATCTCACGACTGAGCTCCTCCTAGTAGACTTCTCGTAGACTTCTCTTAAATCACATTACATTATCCTGGGTCATCCTCAGTGGAAGAGATAAAATTCAAATACCTTCATTCCATCAAGAAAGCTGAGGGTGGATTTTGTTAAGGACATGGTGACGGCTTTGCCATCTGTAGAGGCAGGGCTCACTCACCTCTTGCTATGGACCAGTTCTCCAGAAACATAATTCCAGACTCCTGCCTCCCTAGACCATTGCCCAGCCTGAGAGTAGATGTCACAAGTACTCTATGACCCGCGGACCTCTATACTGTTGGTCAGAGACCACACTAGATTCCAGGCCACCCTCACGGTCACATGTACTGTGTAAAAGAGTCTCCATGTGGTCACACCTTACGCTGTATTGTGTACCTGAAATTGGACCAATTGTTGCCGGGAAACCTTTTCCCAGGTTTACTGTGTTTTCAATATGCTGACTTCCCGAAGTCCAATCCAGGTTGATGAAGTCAGTCTGCACCTGGCTTTCATTCTTATCTCTTCCTGGATGACACCCACAAGGACCCTCCTCAAGACCTTTGGTCCACATTTAAGTTAACTTACCTATGACCCAAATAAAGATCCATGTTAATTCTTTAGCACACATGTCATTATGTCTTTGTTTTACTTATTATTTTTTTTAAATACCATTCTAATGATCCATACGTATTAGTATATTCAATCTGCATAAAACTTGCATCCATACAGATTGAACATGTATTTTATTTATATACATAAAATACATATATAAATAACATATATAAAACCTATAGCAGTAAATATGTCTTATGCCTGTGATCCTAGTACTAAGGATATTTAGGAAGACTCCCAGAAGTCTAAGGCTAGCCTAGGCTATAAACTCCAGGTCAGCCTTGGCTATGGAGAGAGACCCTGTTTGAAAAATGAATCTTTGAAAAAAAATTAGTTCCTTAATTTAAGTTATGGTCATTAACAGATAATTGTAGAGGGTGTGTGTGTGCGCGCGCATGTATTTGTATGTGTGTATGTGCATGTACATGCATTTGTAGTATATGTGTCTATCTTGAAAATCCTGAGAGGAACATTCTAAAGTACTGTGTATCGTGGGTTGCTTATCAGAGAAAACACTTACGGGAACCGGGACAGAAGAGAACACGAAAGAGAAAACTGTATGAAACCAGGCAAAGGTCAGAGCCAACCCTTGCTCTAAAGTGTGCTGTAGGCATTTCTCACTGACTCAGCCTGATAGTTTGTGTGACCTTCTGTGACTGTGGCTTATAACATCTAGGAGGGCCCTTCATTCTTTGGACCATGCAGGCCATAGGAACAGGTGTGAACCCAGCAAATGGTGCGATCTGGGCAGAGCCACATCAGCTTCTGTCCTGGGCAGAAACCTTTGCTAAACTACAGACACAAGCGGGTGTCATGAAATGCTAGTCACCCTCCTAATTTTACATAAATCCACTTGTTTTGCTCACAAATTATAAAACATGTTTTTTCATTCCACATGGAAAATTTCAGTATTGTTTATTTTATTTTCAAGGTTCCCTTTTGGTCTGGAAAGGTGGGGGAGGGAGCTCAGTATTCCCAATTGTGCCAAGAATACTCTAAGCCTGTTGCCAGATTCCATTCTTTCCCAGCCATGTGAAGCCCATTCATGAAAGAAAAAAAATGCTCCAAAATCTAATTCCAGAACTCAGTCACAGGAGACAGGCAAGCTAGTCTTCTGTGCCGGCCTGACACCAGGGTGTTGGTCAGCCTAAGGTATTCCAAGGCACACAGCTTGCCTTTGTTTAAAATGTGACAAGACCTTGACCTGTGACGCTGTCCAGAAGGGTCTTGATGAACCCCAAAATGTCACCTAAAATGTCCCTATGTACTTCAGCCACTCAATAGAACCTCCAAGTGATTTACCCTTTGACTGGAGCGTTTTCCAAATATTGGTCAATTTTTGGTAATACAAAAGCTATTTTTTTCCATGATGTTTTCTTCTTTGATGTCACAGTGGTGCGTGAAGTTGACCATGTTTGGAAATCTATGCTGTAAAAATAAATAAATAAATAAATAAACAGTGCAAATCGAAGAGCCTATTTCCACGTCTCTAGCACACCATTCTGTAGCTCGGAATGGCGAAGGTTTGCAGTCATAACTGCTAGTGTCCTTGCCACACATTGTACCATTATGAAAAACTAAACAGAATCCCGAAACACCTTGACTGATGCTAGTTGTTGAGACAATGAGAGTTCCCCGATCACCAGCGGTCAACCACCATGAACACTGACACTCTCGCTCAGTCAAATCAAAGTAAGCACTCATTTGTAAGAGGTTCCCTCCTAGGCAATGACAAAGGGCTCTAAGTGTGGCCGTTGGTGGCAGGTGGCCTCTATGAGCACATGCTTAGGGGCATCGATCTGAAAGAAGCGGGTAACGGCAGCACAGGATGGGAGAGCCATGCAGGTCAGGCCTGTGACTCCGGAAATGGCATGTCCTTGTTTCTGAGAAGAAAAGCTGGTTTTGTATAGCTCTCGTCAATCCCCGCCACGGCAATGAGCACACACTCTTTCTTTCTGCAGACCTTCTTATTATACACAGTCATCTGTAGACTGTCTCCAGGGACCGTAGACGCCTGTCAGTCCATTTGAGGTTCCACGCACAGCAGAGAGGTAGCAAAGAGACCAGTTCCTGTTAGTCCTGACCCTGCCACTGCCCAGATGAGCCTTGGTGTTGTAGGAGGCCTCTTGTCCATTTCTCAGCCACTCAGACTCCCGAAATAACCACACAGGAACTGTATTGATTAAATCACTGCTTGTCCCATTAGCTCTAATTTCTTATCAGCTAGCTTTTACATCTTAATTTAACCCATTTCCGCCCATCTCCATTATTTTATATTTTACCACAAGGCTCGTGGCCTACCAGCAAGGTTTCAGCATATCTGTCTCTGTTGGTGGCAGCTCCATGGCTTCTCCCTGACTCCGCCTCCTTTCTTCCAGCATTCAGTTTAGTTTTCCCCACCTAGCTCTACTCTACCCTATCACAGGCCTAAGACAGTTTCTTTATTAACCAATGGTATTCACAGCATATAGAGGGGAATCCCATATCACCTTGGCGGACTTTGTCAGGAGGCAGTCAGACATGGAGAAAGGTGTCAGTGATGGGGCACAGCCCATCTCATGTCTGCCCTTGCCTGATAGCCATGTACAACTTCCCCTGAGGCCATGCTTAATGTACTGCTTATAGAGTTTACAGATATTCAGTGGCTGCATAAAACCTTGGTTTCTCTTTACTGTTATTTTGAATGTGTTAGCTAACGGGTTAGCAGACTCTCACACACAGGTTGATTGATTCTCCGGAACTACAGAAAGCATCACAGCACCTCGAGCCCTTTGAGACTAAAAGCAACTCAGACTATTAAAAGCCAAAGCACACGGTGCTATTTAACGATAGAATATGTTGAAATCCTAAATTAGAGCAAGGTGTACTGAGACAACATGCATGAAAATGTCACGAGGAAACACATTGCTTTGTGTGCTAACTTGAAGAAACTAGCGGAGAGAATATACCAGAAGCATGTGTGAATGTGAAGTTTAGCGACGGTGTCTGCGAGGACATAGGACACTGATGATTAATCACCTTTGCTGCTCCCTTGGAAGCCTGTGCAAGATTGCTTGATGTACCATGGTTGCCACTGCCGAGGCCTTAGAAGTTAATTGGCAGTTTCACCAAGAGACCCTTCCGCAGAGCTAAGAACCAGAACTGTGTTTCTCAGATTATCCTCTCTGTCAACACCACGCTCATCAACGCATGACCTCCCGCGATCCTGCTTCCTGCTGTAGGTTTTCTTGTGGCCTGACAGTCCCCCTGGGTGTCTAATGACAAGCCAGGACAGTCAGCGAAGCCAAAGTGTCAGGAACTCATCAAGTCAATAAACCAAACCTGGTGCGGTTTTCTGATCGGAAAGTTGAAAACACTTGCTGCTTAGCATTGACGAGCACTCTCAGACCCTCCGCAGCTGGTCTGTGCTCTCGCTAAGCCGCCTTTCAGTGAGGCAGTTTGTCATGCTTCCAGAGCCACCGTTGCCTGCTCCCATTGAGGTCACCGGGAAGGGTGGCTAGTTGGCACTCCCATCCCTTTTCTATGCCTGCTTCCCTGTGTTCAAAGTAGGCAGTTGCAAACGACACCCCTGGTTCTCGGGTCACTGTGTTCTCTTACTGTGTGAAGCTCTCTTGACTATAATGTCTCTTGACGTGACAAATGTGTCTGGGGTCCTAGAAAAGCCACACCTCTCGGCTCTGTGCTCTTTACTTGTGAAACGGGGACAAGAATCAAGGCGAATTGGGTGTGTGTGAGAACAGTGGAAACAGGGTGGCAGACACAGCATCTCCACCCCTTGACCTTTCAAAGCAACTGGGCCCAGTCTTTGAGACATAGAGGCTTTGCATGGGAATTTATTTTCTTCAGGGTCAGCATAAAACCAGCCACTTTTTTTCCTTGTATAGGAATACTTTTAACTTGCTCAAGACTTTGAGCACAGGTACATGAAGAAAAGAGCATCTATTTGGGCATGGTCACAATGTAACTGTAACGGACCTGTAACTCCAATACTCTAGAAGCTGAGGCAGGAGGATCATAAGCACGAGGCCAGCTTGGGGTACATAGCACAGCTCCTGGCTAGTTTAGACTAAATCCTGTCTTAAAACCTTAGGTTAAAAAAAGGTTTCAGGCTATCTGACTTGAGTCACCAAGGTATCAAGCCTTATAATGCAGGTTGGATTCCAGAACCCATGTGATGGAAGGAGAGAATTAACTCCATCAAATGGCCCTCTAGCCTCTACATATATGTCATGGCAACACACAGCCACCCCTGTTTGTTGGGGGAATTGAACTCAGGACCTCTGGAAGAGCAATCAGTGCTCTTAAACTCTGAGCCATCTCTCCAGCTCCAGACCATTGTTTGTACACACATGTGTTGGCCGAGGTTTCCGGTCCTTAAAGTCAATAAATGAGAAAAAAGAGTTTATTTAAAAACAAGAACAGTTAGCACTTAGCTGAAATGAACCAGATTTGATAATTCATAATGTGATCATTTTCTTTCAGTCATGAATTTCAGCCATGTGATAAATCTGTTTAGGCGGTGCTGTCCTCTGTACTTTGGGCAGCTTTGTAGGACACACTGAAAAAATAAAGTGACTGCTCTAAATTGCAGAATGAAGAATTCAGTTCGTGTGTCGTGATGTTAACAGGATGATGATGATAGCCACGGTTTGATCCATCATTTTAATATGATAAAAATACATTTATTTGGCAACTCTGTATTTACTTAACCATACTTAGGTCTGTTGGAAATGAATGCTACCTGTCACAAGAAAAAAGGGGTCAGCCGGAAGTCAGTGGGGGATAATGGCAGACACCGAGGACACCAAGGACTGGCAGCATATGTTACGTGTCCCGTTCCACTATGTCAGCTAAAATGACACACAGTGGAAGACCAATCTTTATCAGAATGTTCAGAAAGAGTTACAGGGACATGGTCATATCAATGGACCTGGTGTTTGGGAGTATGAAGATTCCCCAGGGAGGGAGAAGCAGAAATAGTAACTCCACGGCAAATTTTGTTCCCAAATTGAGGTTTAGTTCCTAGTTTTCAGTCATAATTGAATGTAAAGGCTAAACATCTGAGCCCTTTATGTAGATTTACAGACATGGTGAAGGATGGGCTGAGTTCATAACTATATAAGGAAAAGTTCATATGTGTCTCTTGATATGGTAGTGGATGTTGGACAATCAAGAATGCATTTGGCATTGCGGGATCAAGAATGCAGTGGACACTGTAGAATCAGGAAGGCAGTGAATGTTGCAAAATCAGGGAATAAAGTGGACGTTGCTGAATCAGGAATGCAGTGGCCTTCGTGGAATCCAGAATGTGTTAGGCCCTGCAGAATCAGGAAGGCAGCAGATGTTGTAGAATCAGGAATGCAGGGCACATGATAGCATGGTAACAGGCAACACAGAATCTCTCATGGCCATGGGCACTGTTGTGTCTAAATGTGGGTAATGCCGCTGGCAGGAAGTGAGGACGTATCTAGTGACTTTTCTCTCTTCTTTCTCTCAGGTTGCTACCAGCTATGTAACGTTTTTCGATCCCATGAGATGGAAATTGACCAGTGCTTGCTGGAGTCCCTTCCCCTGGGCCAGCGTCAGCGTCTGGTGAAGCGCATGCGCTGTGAGCAAATCAAAGCCTACTATGAGCGCGAGAAAGTGTTCCAGAAGCAGGAAGGGCTCCTGAAGAGAACCAAGCCTGGGAAGAGCCAGAGGGTCCGCTTCAGCCTTGCTGACATGATTCAGGACGCCATCATCCACCACCATGACAAAGAGGGTACGCCTTCTCCGTGGGGCTTCTCGTGGTCTATTTTTTGTGTGTTGTTGTCTAGGGAGATAAGAATGACTTAAAAGGAAAAAAAAAACAAACAGTGGTCCTTCCAAAATATGGCATGAGAAGTCATCAGTCTCTTAGCTGATACGTGAAAAAGTAAAATTTTGGTGAAATATGTATATATCGCCTGAAAGAGAATTACTTATCTGAAAGGCAAGCAAGTTCTTTTAAAGTTGCATACTCTAATTCTTGACAGGATACTTTTATCTGCAGACGTGTGCCCTTAGATGAACGGTTCTCAACCTGGGGGTCTCAACCCTAATTTGTCTTTGTCCGTTTTAAGTTTGTTTTTGTGAAAGACTGGTTTCATTTTGGGACGGAGTGGAGTTTCAGTACTCCAGAAGTATGCTGGCGTCCAGTTTCCCTGCATTGTGTGTGCAGACAGCGCTTTCCCAGTTGGTAGTGAGTTCTGAGTCTGTTTGGGGCATCTCTGTCCCACCCCATTAATCTCTGTGTCTCTTTTCATGCCACCGTTACTCTTTGGTGAAGCTCTGTCATAAGCCTTGAAGCCGGGGATGGCAGTCCGGCTAGATTTGGTCCTTTTGTTCAAGAAGGCCTTGACACTTTTTTAAAATCCTAGGTTACCGTGTGGAAACTTCTCAAGCATGCCTGATCGAAACCCTTTTGTCTTCCTGCGATTAGTTTCATCACCGCTCACTTTTATGTATGAGTTTCTTTTCTGCTTTTTGTTGTGGCCTTTGCAATCTACTTTTCAAGGTGTTAATGAGAGAGAGATGCCCTGTTTCTGGAATTTTGTTAGGACAGAATGTGACATTTCTCTCACCAGGGCAGTATATTTGATGTTTGGCCTCCTGAGAGGGAAACCTTCAGGAGGTGGGGCCTAGCTCAAAGGAGTAAGTCGCAGGAATTATGCCTTTTGGGGATCAAAGAAACCCTAGAATATTGAGATGAGTTTAATAAATAATTCTCACGAGAACACAGAAGACAAGAATGCCAACGGTAATATCGGCATTAAAATTTATTTTGATTAGATTTCAGGTGGCTATAAAGACGCTGTTCAGACTTTGGTGGAGGCCAGATGTGTTCATTATCATGAAGAACATGTCTGTATTGTGTCCGTGTCCTGAGACTTTGTGGCAGCCTATGTTTAAAGATGAATGGCTAATTTATCTATTAGAAGAAATGTCAAAGGCATTAAGTCTTCAGGCTGTGGCCTGCCTGGGTCCTCTCTGCCTTTAACCTGCTTTTCAGTGAGAATTGGAAATTAAAAGCACAGCCAAAAGATTCAAAACTGGAATTTGGTCAGAAAAAACAGTACAAAGCAGAGGCTGAGGAAGCCTTGGTTTCAGAAGAGAGAAACACCAATAAAGAGAAGCCACTACTCTTCACAGGACTACTAGAAAACGGTCATTGGGGGCAGGGCTGTGGTATGCCAGATCTTGCCCGTCATGACTGCAAGGAGATGAGAGTCTTTGGAAACTCTCCCTTAAAATATCAGTTCCTCTAGGCTCCCTGCTTGTGGCGCTACCTAGGAAGTTGTGTCCCAGGATTCATTGCAGCGTGCTCAGCTGCCCAAACACTCGGAGGCCAATGAAGTCATGGCCTAGAAGGGGACCGAGCTCCATCCTCAGTTTCTGTAAGACCTTGGTATAGTCCATGTGTGGGGGGGTGGGTAGGGGTTTACATAAATGAGAAAAAAATGCAAGAAATATCTGGCCATGGAGACTTCTACCCAAAATTCTAGTGATAGCTGAGGCTGGGTAGGGAGCAAACACCATGTGGTAAGACTGGCATTCCTGTGGGTAGATCCAGAGAGAGAACTGTCAGAGTGATGTCTAAACCACAGTGACGATCCCAGGATGCTGGAGAGGCCAGCTCTGTGGAGCACCTTCTGAGGAAAGCGATGGGCAGGTAGCAGAGCCAACCCCAGTCAGACACCTCACAGAGTCAGCTCAAGGCCACAGACGCAGAGTTGTAAGGGGTCCTGGGAGTTCACCCCATAATGCAGTATGTCCTAGATGCAGGGCACAAGCTGTGGGAAATACTTAACTTTCTGAGTTTCGGCCCTTGGGGTTCCCTCCCCCCAGACGCTCTGCTCCTGCCTTCAAGGGGAGCACTACCCTCTACCACCATATCTAGGCCCGTGTGGCTTTTTTTCCACTTTTTCCCTGGCTGACCACTAAGGCTCTGTCCTGATTCTCAAAGGAGACTTTGAACTTGAACGTTTTTAAAGAGTTTGGAACTGGAGAAAACTTTGAGGATTCTTGGGGATAAACTAAATATGATTCCATTGTCAACCTTGAGCTCCACGGGCAGGGGACATTATGGGTTGGACCTGGAATGTTCCCCCATAGGCTCATTTGTTGAATGATTGATTGGTCCCCACTTCTTTGTACTGTCGGCAAGTGGAGAGATGTTTAGGAAGGAGGACTTTGCTTGAGAAAGTAGCTCACGTGTGTGTGCCACTGAGTGTTCCACACGTGTGCGTGCCACTGAGTGTTCCACACGTGTGCGTGCCACTGAGTTTTCCACACATGTGCGTGCCACTGAGTGTTCCACACGTGTGCGTGCCACTGAGTGTTCCACGTGTATGCCACTGAGTGTTCCACACGTGTGCGTGCCACTGAGTGTTCCACACGTGTGCGTGCCACTGAGTGTTCCACGTGTGCGTGCCACTGAGTGTTCTACACTTGTGTGTGTGCCACTGAGTGTTCCACATGTGTGTGTGCCACTGAGTGTTCCACATGGGCCCCAGTCTCTTCTAAGGTGTTTTCTGTCCACCCCGAAAAGAAAAACAAAAACAAAAACAAAAAATGTTCCTTTAGCCTATTCAGACAGCCAGGGTATTCTGCCCAAAAGCCTAGGTCCAATCATGGCTTGAAATAAGCTGTTCTGTATTTTAACTTGTTTTAAGTTTTTTCTGCCAAATTGTTATGGCATGTTGTCATAGCGACCTTACTGTAACTAATTCAGTGTAGATGCGGACCTCTTAGAGAAGCCAGAGTTAAGTGGGCTCTTTGAAGCCAGCAGTTGGGCGGATCTAAAATGGCTGTCCTTCTTAAGTATTAGCCACTATTTGAAGTCACAAGGGCTCAGAAAAACCAGGTTTTCTTTGTAACTCACTATAGAAGATATTTTCCTGACCTGACGTTATTTTTTTTTAATGTGTTCAATCTGGAAAACTCATGAATTTAGGAATGTGTGCGCTTCCAAGGCTCTCAGCTAGGGATTGGAAATCTGTACATGAGAGAACTGTCAGCATGCTCCGTGCAGCCCTGGCTATAAGAAGACTCTCTCTGCCCTTCTGTGTGGGCACGCCAGTTGAACTGATCCTTGCTGAGAACCGCGTACATCTCATGTAAATGTGTATGCTTTTATGCCTTTATATGCAGCATCCTAGGCATGGGGACGTCCTGGAACCAGCTGTTGTATTCAGGTGGACCGAAGTTAGTGGTTCTCATGAATTTTTATAGCAAAGACCTAAAGGGGTTGGATTCCAAATAGAAGCGGCCAAGAGTTCTGTAAGGGCTTTTCTGCAAAAATGGCAGAAATCATTAGGTAGGTTCAGATGGAAGAGAGAGGAAGATGGGTCTCCCCGTCTATATGTCAGTCATTTGAGAGGGGAAAATGAGTGACCCACAGCAGAATTGGTCGAATGAGACCCTGCGTCCGCCGATCTTTGAGTCGTCTGGTGTTAGCTGGATGGTGTGAACTGGTCGTTCCGGTACTGGCTCCACCACAGGATGCTCTGGGTAGCTTATGACCTCAGCTCTTGTGTCTATGCCTCACTCATAAAGATGCTGATTTCATCGTCTGAAGTGGGGCCAGAGAGTGTTCAGAGATGCCCATGAGACCAGGGTGCTGAGGGGGTTGAGGCCTCCTTCCTCGGGAATAAGTAAACAGGACAAGGGGTTGCAATGGCTTTTAGCGGACTGTACTATACCTCACGAAAGACCCAGATCTCTGCAAGCATAAGGCTGGAGCAAAGGAGCGGGGAGAGGGCAGCATGTAGGATTGCGAGCACAGGCTGGGTGGGGCTCAGTTGTGCAGCATGGCCTAGCTTGTGCAGGGCCGGAGGTTTGAACATAGAAGATGAAAACTAATCAGATTTGAACAAATATCAGAGCGGCAGGAATCACCCCTAGAATCAGGCTATCAACTTTACAGCCCGTGGCTAGACACGGCGGGATTAACTTCACTGCTCAGGATCTCAGGACTGTGGCTGAGGGCTGGAAGGGTGCATTCCTCATGAAGACGCTGAAAAGGAGTAACTTTCTTGTAGGCTCCTTTGAGGCTGCCCACATCCCTGCCCCTTGCCATCTTCAACCAACAGGGATCCTTTGTCTTTCTTCCAAACCTCTGCCTCCCTCCTGTGTAAAGGGCCCATAGGACTAGATCAATCTAGATCAGAGATCAGTCTCCATGTGAAGTCCAGTGGCCAAAGGAGTTGTGGGCACTGGCAGGTTCTGGGGGTTGGCACGGAAAGAGGCAGGGCATGCCACCTACTGACGCCATGGACAGGGCTTAACCTACCCAGGCAGCTGTCATCTTTAGCAGTGTGGGCCTGGCTGTTTACACTCAAGTGAACTACGAACATGGCTTTTCTTCCTAACCAGGATCATTCTGTATTTTGAAGTTATTTTTTAATATAATTGAATTGGGTTGTGTAATGTACTTAATAGGGGAAAAAAAGAATGATTAGTTTGGCGTGAAAGCTGGGGTGGCAGAGGGTGGTGGTGTGGGCCTAGATCCAGGCTCTGCTGCCCTGTCCCTTGCTCTCCAGCAGGCTGGTAGACTTCTGTGCATGTAGAATCCTTGTTTATCATGCTGAAGTTGTGTACCCGAAGTACATGCCTGTAACAACGTGCCAGGAAACTGGTAACAGAAGCATGATTTACCTCCTCACAGTGTGGGAAGTCAGAAGTCTGAGAGCCACGTGTGAGCATGTGTCCTCCCTCTGCGGACTGGGGGAAAGCCAGTCTCCAGGTCCCTGCCAGCTGCCCTGGGTATCAACAGTCACACGCCTGTCTCTTCATTTCTGCTTTCATTCTGTGTTCATCATGTTTGTTTGAATGTCCACGGGCTCCCGGCTCTGCAGACTCATCCTGGGATCGCTGGTTTAGGAGCCACCCTGTCCCTGGAAGGGCTCCTCTTGACTTCATCCCTGCAGATCTGCTGGTTTCCAAAGCAGGTCCTCGTCACATTTCTAGGTGGGCATCGTAACCCAGCACAGTGCCTGGCAGGGATATCTGAGGACTAAGTGGGACACTCAATACATGTCAGTGGCCGGCGTAGCGAATCAGAGGAAGCACAAATGTAAAAGCACTCAGCACCGACGAGTGGCGTGAATTTCAGGCCATTTCCAAAGGGGCCAAGCCACCCAGCTTCTCATTAATTCATAGATATAATAACTCTGAGCTTGTCTACCTTCAGCCTTTCTTCCTATACTTGTAAATTCATTATAATTTATAGAACGAGTGCCTCAGACATTCCTAAAGCCCCATGCTCACTCACGTGCACAGCCAGTTTATCACACCTTGAAATCAGAGAGCAGCCAAGGTCACATCTGCTCCTTCCTGCTCCAACTCTCTCTGTTAATTCCTGTGCAGGCCACAAGAGCAACTACCACTTAGCATGCCTGGACAGTAGGGATGGCTGACAGATGTCAGATGTCATTTGAAGGTCCCTGCATGCAGTGCCCTCAGGAGAGATATCCCGCAGCACACTCTTCATAGGCATGAAGAGGAAACACGGACTGCCCTGACTGAGGGCACCCAGGTCCTAATTTGTAGAATGGGGGATCAGCTACTCCACCCAGTTCTGAGTTAAGATCCGTGATGCCAGGCCTTCACAATGCTGGCGCCCAGAAACCCCCACTTCGTGAAAGCCTAACCTTCTACTGAACCCCTTCCTTTCTGCCTACAAAACTCTACACTCCCACCACCCTGCTTGTGACTTGCGTGTCACTGCGAGCAGATGCTAGACAGAAGCAGCTGAAAAGAGGAGAGCTTAAAAAGGTCACCTCCTCATGTCACAGATGGGAGGGGGTAGTTTGTATCCCAAGGGACAGGAAATAGAGAAAAAGAATGCTGGAGGGGCCAGAAACAATCCCCAAGGATACACCCCTCCCGCCGGCTGCTGTCACCCCAATGCCATCCTGTTATGAGTCTCTTGATGGACTGATATAACGGTGAGGATTTGGTTGCTTGACAGCCATCAGCCAAGCCTCCCCTGGATGGCTCTGTGAGGGACAGTTCGTGTTGAAGCCACAACACAGTCTGAGATTTATGTCTTGTCACTTCACTTTAGTGAGGACTGCCACATAGGACAGATTTTTTTTTTAATGGACGGGATAATAATGCATATATACACATAGGACACATTTTTACTATCCTCCCAGTCACCGTGCCAGTAGCTGGGTCAAATAGCATAGCAGGCAGTTTAAATACTGGCCACTTTGCAGAACGCTCATTTAGTGTTGGTGAGACCCTAAACCAGGCATTGGCTTCATGCAGAATGCAAATGCCCTTAATCTCCAACTTCTCATGATTTTATATCTCATGATTGGGCACCTCCAATTATGGAGCAGCTGCCGCCTGTTATCAGAAAGCATCGCAGCCCTGCGGACGAAGCTACGTAAATCCACCAGCTGCCCTGCCTGGCTGTGATTGGCATGGGTGTGAAAGCCGTCCATACAGAAGCAGTCGCTCACACACAGAGAAGGAACTCTGGAGGGCAGGCTGTCGTTCTGTGTCTCTGCCTTGCAGCACAGAGTCCCGGGCTGAGCTAAAGGCTCACACGTTCGAGAGCCTGTAAAGGGACGGCCATCACTCTGGGAAAGCTATCCTCACACCCACTCAGCTCCAGCATGCTGCCCACTCTGGACCGTGGACAGCCCACGACAATGGCTCTTTTGTGGAGAACGTTCTCTCCCATTCTGTCCTTAAAGGCGGCTGATCCCTTTCCATTTTCTTCAAACCCCAAATATCCAGTATGTGAGAATTTCATGTTAGTTAAACCTAACTCTTGCAGGAAGAGAGTCTGCACACAATTCAGATCAAGTACAGCCCTCTAGATCCAGGTTTGCTGTTAGATCACTTCCCACCCATACACTGGTGTTGATAAAAACATGCAAGAGGGCAGCCTGTGCTGAGTTACCCCATCACTGCTCTCAAGGTGGCGGTGGCCTGGTTTGTCCCTTGTCTTATAGAAACCCTGTAGCTGTAACTAATGGTAGAGCTGAAGTCACTGATTGCTAATAACGCTAATACTCTTCACAGATTGTGTTTTCATTGAAACTGAAAAAAAAAGAAAAAAAACCCAAATACTTTAGTTGAATTTTTGCATTTGCTCAAAATAGATCCATCAGGTTTCAGATGGCGTTGCCTGCAAGTAGGTAAGCACAGAGGCTACGATTCATGGTGCTCAAACAGTCTACCTGAGAAGGAAGAAAGGGTGACTGGCAATTCTGTGGCAAGAGGCTCAGTCTGTCAGAGGCCAGCAGTGCCGGATGATTGACACGCTCAGCGGCCAATCCGCAGACGGTGTTGGCCTTTGCCAGTTCCTGTCGTATGTGCAGAAATAAGCTGTTTTCCATTTATTTCCACACAGAGGTGTGCCGTTTGTAAGATCAGAGAAACTGCAGTGTGCACAGGATATGCAGGCTGGGATCTATTAGCAGAGCGTGTCCCGGGCTGTGACTGTACGCGGTGGGTTTCTGGGAGTGGAACTGTGTAAGTGCTTATGTCGGAAGCAGCACCTGCCCACAGCATTAAACCCGCCCTCCCCAGCCGTCATTGCCTTAGCTCTGCCTGATTCAAGTCTAAGTCCGTGTCCGTGGTGGCAGGGTTTCTGTCTAGAAAGCAGAGCCATGTGGCCTTGCCTCTTGTTGCCCCCACATACCCAGAAAGCCCCTTAAGTCTAGTACTTATGGCTCCTCCTCTTACCCCTGCCCCCAGAGCGTTCTTCTTCCAGGATTTGTCCTTGGAGTTCCGCCTGTGCCAGACTTGTTGCTAAGTTCAGGAAAATTGTCAAACATTCTGTTACCCATTTCTTTGCTTGTTTGTGCACACCCGTGTGAGTGTGTTGATACACCTGGGCACATGCAGGAGGGAGCATTGGATCCCTTGGGAATGGAGTCAGCAGAGGTCTGCGGGTCTCCTGGCTTGCTCCATAGATACTGGGAGTTGATATCTGGCCGTTGTGAACTCACACCAAGTGCCCCTTAACCATCTCTCAAGCCCCTTGGAAACGTTTTAGCCTCCGTTTAATTCACCTTCAGATAGCATGGACCTCATTGGCCAGTTCTTATTTTTGGCTTGGCTCTGCTCACTGGGCTTGCTCTCCTCAGATCTCTGCAGGTGTCCCCCATGCTTCCTTCTCTTTTGTCTAGGCAGGACATTTCTCTTCCATTCTATATTCTACACCCCACAGCACCTGTGGGTCTCTTAGATGGACACGACGAAACACCACAGTCTGGGGCACTTACACAGAAGCATCATGTCTTCCTTTGACTCTGGAAGTTGGGGGTCCCAGATTCAAGGACCAGCGGATTTGCTCTCACCAGGGATTTCACACTTGGTGACTCGTCCCTTCCAATAAGGACAGCAGTCAGACTGGACTTGGAATCAACTCTTATGGTCTCATATGACCTGTATTCCCTCCTCCAGAGTTGCCAAGAGTTCCATTGAGTTAGAGTTTAACATATGGTTTGTTGGGAGATGATATCAAATTATTCTTGCCACCTCGTTCTAGCAAATCAGGTCCCTTGAGAGGATTCAAGTTGTGCTATGCTCAGTTCCTGTAGTTGGAATTTTCTTTGGGCCGCCAACCAGCTCCCAAATAAAGACACGGAGACTTCCTATTGGTTATGAATTGCTTGGCCTTAGCTTAGGTTTATCCCTCTCGCTCTTTTAACTTAATTTAACCCGTTACTAGCCATCTATGCTTTGCCTCTCGGCTTCTTAAATTTCTTTCTTTCTGTATGTTCTACTTTCATCCGTGGCTCGCTGGCTGGCTGGCCCTAGGCATCTTCTTGTCATCTCTTTTTCTTTCTTCCCCGAGCCTAAATTCCTCCTCCTACTTACTCTCCCTGTCTGGAAATCCCATCTATACCTCCTTGCTCACCATTGGCCACTCAGCTTTTTAATTAGATCAATCAGGTACCTTGAGCAGGCAAGGTAAAACAGCAACACATCTTTGTATAAATAAACAAATGCAGCACATCTTAGCATAGTGAAGCAAATGCAACCTATCCTTACATAGTTAAACACATATTCTGCCACAAGTTCCCATTTCACCTTTCCCACCCCAGCCCTCCCCTACAGAGTCACCTACAATTCTGAACCTATAGAGAAGGAGAGTCGCCAGACCTTTGAGGAGGGTGGTGCTGTGTAGGTGGCTAGATCTTGAAGGACTGGGTCAGTTCCCATGACCGTAGGCTGTAGGTAAAGGGCAAATATGTCTTGCTCCCATCTCTAGCATCCTGGCTTGTCTGTCCTGTGGTGTTCTCTCCTGTGTGAGCTTCTGACATTGCAATGTTATCCATTAGGGCCTTTGTGGACTTACGGCTTCCAAAAGTTGTGCCAAGTGACCCTCTTTTTAAGTGACTTGTCTTGCCTCTGGTATTATGTTAGCAACAGAAAACAGAATAAGACATCATTGGTTGTATTGCTGAGCTTCCTCACACTGTCACCTTCAAATGACCTTCTTCATAGCATTTCCCACACACAGAAGATAAACCACCTGACATGTGGTTAGAGTCCTTGTCTGACTGCATTTTCAGCAGATTCCTGGAACACTCAAGGCCAACCTCATTCTCACCATAGGCAAGAAGACTGCCTTCTGCCACTGTCCTGATAATCCCACAACCCACCACTTCCCATGACCTCACATCACATGATGGGATCTGAAATGGCTCAAGAGATAAACTTCTGGGCATGACTACAAGGGGTTTTTCAGACTGGATTGGTTGAGGTAGGAAGAGTCACCCTAACTGTGGGCAGCACCGTTCCATGATCTGGGGAGTCCTGCGATACAAAAAGGGAGAAAGGGAGCTGCCGGCTTCTGACTGTTCACTGGGTGCGGACAGCTGCTTCACGCTCCTGCCCCCATGCTGGCCCTGTCACAAGGGACCATAGTGCCTCCAACCGTGAGCCAGAGTAACCCCATCTGCCATTACATAGCTTCTCGTCAGGGATTCTGCCATAGCAACAGGAAAAGTAAGTAATTTATTTATTTGGATGATTGAATTAATATTTATGTCATTTAGAGCAGGATATGGACAGTACTGTATATGTGTTTGCTGTTTTAAATCCGTTTGAAAACTTTTTACTATTGTGTGAGGGCTAAAGAGATGGTTCAGTGATTAAAAGTATTTACTGCTCTTACAGAGGACCTGGGTTCAGTTCCCGGCACCGACATGACAGCTCAGAACCACCTGTAACTCCAGTTCTGGTGGATCTGATGCCCTCTTATGGCACTTGAAGGTCCATGTAAGCATGTGATCTATATATACTCCCAAAGACTCACACATATACACATAAAGATAAATACATAGATAAGCAGCCATGCATGGTGACACATGCCTTTAATCTAAGCACTTAGGAGGCAGATGTAGGTGGATCTCTGTGAGTGCAAGACGAGACTGCTCTACATGCTGAGGTCCAGACCAGCCAGAGATACACAATGATCCTGTCTCAGACAAACGTTTAGTGTCATTGTGTGTATGGATGTGTGTGTTTGATGTGCGCGTGAGGGCCCGCAACGTGACACCGGGAATGCGTGGAAGTCACAGAACAACGTCTGTGTGGCGTCTGTTCTCATCTTCTGTCCTGACATGGATTCTGAGCATTGAACTTACATCATCAGGCTTGCGTACTAAGGATCTTTACACGTGAAGCCAGCCCTGGATCCTCATGCATGTCCCTTCACTGTGTTCTTATACATCCCATGCTCCCTCCTCCAGCACACGTGCCTCCCTTTGCTATGGGACAATGGTTTGTACCCTGTCAATTGTATTTTACTAAAACGCTGATTGGCCAGTAGCCAGGCAGGAAGTAGAGGCAGGGCAACAAGAACAGGAGAATTCTGGGAAGAGGAAAGCTTGGTCTGCAGTTGTGACCCAGCCACAGAAGAAGTAAGATGTGACTGCCTCGCTAAATAAGGTACCAAGCCACGTGGCTAGCATAGATAAGAATAATGGGCTAATATAAGTTATAAGAGTTAATAAGAAGCCTGAGCTAGTTGGCAAATCAGTTTATAAGTAATGTAGACCTCTATGTGATTTTTTTTAGGACTTAACGATTGCAGGCACTAGACAGGATAGAAACCCCGACAACATCCCTTGCCTCTCTTCTCTCTTCCTAGTTGTCACCCCTGATGATGTCATTAAAATGACGTCCATTACTTTCTCTTGATCCTCCTTCCTTAGGGTCACTTCCTCCCTGCTCATGGCCCCATTTCTGTGTCCCTGTCCACATGCCCACACACAAATTTATATTTGAGAAAACATTGTGTATGTCTGAGTCTAGATATTTGGGTCATGTGGTGGTTTCCAGAGCCACCTGTTTTGTATTGTATGTTTGCCAGGGTGTGCATTTACTCTCCTTCATGGCTGAATTTCCATCGTGTGCGTGTGAAACACATTTTTCT
The DNA here is from genome assembly GCA_028555095.1 of Dicrostonyx torquatus. NCBI lineage: Eukaryota > Metazoa > Chordata > Mammalia > Rodentia > Cricetidae > Dicrostonyx > Dicrostonyx torquatus. The sequence continues at coordinate 5,547,166 of JAQHUG010000020.1, read as the reverse complement.
TTATCCATTCATCTATTGATAGACAGCTATTCCGTAGCTCTGTGGCTAGGCAAGCCATAAAGATGAGTGTGCAGCTATCTCTATGGTATGTTGGCTTAGTGTCCTTAAGACACTAAGGTGGATCTCTGTGAGTGCAAGACGAGACTGCTCTACATGCTGAGGTCCAGACCAGCCAGACTCAGGAGTGACATAGCCCAGTCACATGACATTTCATCCCCACAGCAGTGTAAGATTTATAGCCGTGTCCACAGGAATTAGACCCATGGATCTAGAATCTACTTGTTCTATTGCTGTAATAATAATCAACACCAACACCTCCCTGCGCTAAATCATTCTGATGTAGAATTATGTCCCTCGTCATTCTCCATCCCAGTGAGAGGGAACTGCTTGCCTGAGGCAGGCTCCTAGGAGAATGCCCCCTCCTCCTCCCTTCCCATTCAGTGTGCTAACCTGTAAGTGCCTGTTGCAGGAGCTACTGACTTAACTGGCGATTTGATGAAATAAAAAAAGAGAAATCTAATGTAGGGCCGTTTGTAAGCCAGAATTCTCTGTCTGGTAGATGAGTGGATTCCTGTGGAACTGGTGCAGAGTGTAAGACGCTGAGCACAGCCGTGGGATTTTTAGGAACTAGTTTTTAATATCCCACGGCAACTGTAAAGACCAGTCTATTAAATAACTATTCACGTCTCATCCAAATACGATGACTATTAGAATCACAGTTGCTTTCATATTAATTTGCAATTCTCAAAGATGCCACTTGATGTCACATCCACCCGGCATTGCTATGCTCTATGGAATTCTTCCTTCAAATGGACCAGAGTGAGGAAGAGGCCTTCTCTGCTCTGGGACTTCTGGAGAACTAAGAAGGATTGCCTTCCCCAGGGCACAGGTAGCCCTGTGTGGAAAAGGGACCTGGAAGTGGGAAAAGGACAGTGGCAGTGTGGTGTGACAAGAGATATGTGCTCACACACTGCACGCCATTTTCCAGTCTACTCTCAGGCTCTGGTATCTCTGGGTGATGGGCACATATTTAGTTCCCACGGGGCAGGGGAACTCTCACAGGGGGCCTCTGCTGGGGGCTGGTTTCTCAGAAAGACTAAGTCATGATTAGAAGTTGGTGGCTTTATCCCATCTCACTCTCAGGGAGGGGAGGGGGATGGGGATTGGTCTATGAATAGCCATAGCTACCAGGGAGAAGCATCTAGAGGTCCTAGGCAGGTGTGGTTGTTGTAAGAATATGACTGATATCACAGCCCCTTCCCATCCACAAAACCAGAGCCTGCGTGACGGGGAAGCGTGAAATCTGAAACAAGAGGCAGAATGCCCACCACAGGAAGTTTAACAAGCGGTAGAAAGCCCACCGGCCAGAGTTTAATTTGGACCCCTGATACTTAGAAAGTGGGATATGGACACATCAGGGCCCTAAGCCTTAAGGACGTCACGTGGCCTGAAAGCTATTGCAGAAGTAGGATGACCAAGGCTGCTGGTTGTACAGAGGAGGCACCCAAGGCCAAGCCGACCTTGAGCAGCAGCAGGCTTGGCCCCGTCGTGCAGCATCTTCCAGCTCGTTCTTCCTCATGGGCCTCACATTTGCTCATCATGTGATCTGGTGTGTAAGAAAAGGCCAGGCCTGGAAATCACAGAGGAACACAATTGAGCTCCATGTAAGAAAGCAGTTTCATGCACTCTGTGCAGGATGCTTGGGAGATTGGTGAGCATGCCATGAAGATTAACCAAAGTCCCGACACCTCAGGTCGCTCTTGGGTAACAAACGGTGCTTACATCCTAGGCACTGTGAGTGTGAATTATAGGTGACCCGTAGCTGTGAGCTACAACCGAACTATTACAGTTGATTGGTTTTGTGCAATGCTGTATTGATGCATCTTTAATATCCCTCCTGATACCCCCATCTGTGCCACAGAGACCATGCGTGGGAGCTTCCGCTTAGGCTAAAGATGAAACTTCTCCACGCTTTTACAAAAATCCAAGGGTCAGGTCTCCTGTGAGTTCATCATCAGTCTGTGCCAGCAGTGGATTTGGGCAGAGCCACATCCTGGGGACTCCACCTGCTTTTCTCGTGAGCTTTCCCTGCAGGTTGGAACAGCATAATTCCTTTATCATTTTATTATTAGATCCCTTTATAGAGGTGTTATTTATTAAACACACCTGCCATGAGAGCATAGTATGAGCTATAGCTTTACATGACATGCTGATGTAACCATGGAGAGCGCAGTGTGACCTATAGTTTTACATGATATGTTGATGTAACCATGGAGAGCGCAGTGTCACCTATAACTTTACATGATATGTTGATGTAACCATGAAGAGTGCAGTGTCACCTATAACTTTACATGATATGTTGATGTAACCATGGAGAGCGCAGTGTCACCTATAGCTTTGTGTGACATGTTGATGCAATTAGTGGCATTGCTGTTGGGTCCTTGGACTTGAACTTTCCCACCAGTTACCTGGAGACAGTAGTGTAGATGAGCCTGTGGTGAAGATTGGGACTCAAGATGCTGGGTGCACAGCGGCTTTCCTAGTACCAAACTGTCAAAGATTTGCAAAGACCGTGTTATTACAATCCACAAATGTTCAGAGGACAAAACAATTCGATTCTCAGATTAAAAACTTTCAGAACATCTATCACTATGACATTTGATACCAGAGTGAAATTTATTTCAAAATTCACATGGACTTCAACCCCACTCCATGAAAAGAACTTGGTGCTTGGACATTTTTTAAACTTGTTTATGATACAATATTTTTTATCATGAAGAAGCTTCAAGAATACATTATGAACATTAAATTTTACTGAATAAATTATTCAAGTGTATTAAATAATTGTAAATGTAGTTATATTAATATGCTCATATTTATCTTTAAATGCTTTATGCGTGTGCTGGTTTTGTGGTTCAGAGTAAAGGTCATTTACCACCAGGACTTACAGCCCTAGTTCAGCCTCCAGCACCCGCATAGTAGAAGAGACCTGACCTTGGCAAGTTGTCCTTACATCTCCACACACACCTTCACACGCGCGCACGCGCACACACACAGTAAGTGAATAAGTGTAATAAAACCATAAATAACAAACTAAATGAGATAAGCGGATATTCTGAGGTCATCCCTACTTATCAAATTAATGCTTTTTAAAAGAAGCCAAGATTTTTATCATGATCCTGTGTCATTGTGATTAAAATGAGCCATTTTATTTGAATTTACAAAAGGATCTCTAAGTAAATCACTTAGCTTTTATTATCTTTTCAATTATCACGTCATAAGAATTCAACTAATTTTCATTGTCAGAAATTACTGTGCTGAACTTGGGGGGGAACACCCTTTTCCTGTTTTCTTTTTAACAACAGAACAAATGTAGAGTCCAGGATATAAAAGGGGCAGACCTAACAGCAGCGAAGACCTTACTGGTGGGAAGCTGGTGTCTCATTGGCCAGGGCTTGAGATGCCTCCTCCGCCAGCAGGTCCAGTCCTGAAGAGAGAGTGCAACCACAGAGGCCCAGGGAGAGAAGGGCCCTGTAGAAACTGCTGAACTGTGTTGGACTTCATCCAACACTGGCAATGGGGCTGGAGAGCATCACCCGTGTTTCCGTGAAATACGATGGAACTTTTCTGTGTAGTCAGTCTACGCAATCCGTATAAGAATCGGCTCTTGTGGAATGTCTGACTTTCTCCAAACATTGATAAAAATCCTCCCATCTCAGCAGGAAACCCAGTACCTGTCGCCAGGTACTCTCCGATCTCCTGGTGTGAAGGTCAACCTCAGTGTCCTGAAGAGTGGATATGATCCAAAACTAAGGCGGATGTTCAGATCCCATCTCTGCGATCTTCGGGGGCGGAGAGATGGACCAGCCATTCTGAGTCTTTCTCTCACCTTTTCCTTTCTCTAAGTCTCTCCCATCCCCTTCATTCCTACAGCAGGTTCCTCAGCACAAGACTGAGCAGACTACCGATGGACATCTGACTCCTTTTGGGTCAAGGTCCCTCCTCTCTCATCAACATCTTCTGGGTGGAGAACCGCTCTTCCTGGCTGTGTGCAGTCAAGTTCTGGTTTCCACCATTCCTTTGTGTTTAAAGTCCTAAACTAGTGACTACTGAGCTGGAGAAGGTCACCATGGCTTCAGAGCACACAGGTCTGCTCTGTGGGGGGGGGGGGGCGATGCTCACTCTGAGCAGGTCTGAACTGGAATGAGCTGGACCCCACTTGACGGATATTAGTTATCTGCTGCATGGGGACTCCATCTTCTCTGCTTCCTTCTTCTGTCTGTTGTACCCATTTGTTGGTACCACCATGAGATACTTTCTCCCATGCTGTTCCCACTATCAGAAACCACCTTCCCTTACCACGGTGCTCAGGGTCAAGATTCTTGTCAAATAGCTTCTCCATGTTTTCCCCTGACCCGTGTTCTCTGCCGTAGATGCCTGTGTCTATCAACATGCATGTTGCACCTGCTTGCCTACATGCCTTCTCTCAAAGCATTGTCTCCACTGAGAATGCTCTTGTCTGCTCTCTCTCTCTCTCTCTCTCCCTCCCTCCCTCCCCTTCCCTCCCTCTCCTGCTGCAACCACCACTGAGTATAAAATATTTGTAACCAAGACACTTCCCAAGGTGTCCCCAGGTTCCCTTTATCCTGTTTCCTCTTTTCCTGCCTATAATCAGCAAAAGTTCCTTCTAAGATAATTTTTTTTAAAAAAAATAATAATGTGGTACTTTCTTTGGTTCATTTTTGTGTTTCTGTGGATTGCTTTAGTGGTTTCGTCAAGTATTTGTTGCTCTGAAACAGCTCAGACTCCGTGCCTTAGATGCATTCATCATGCACAATATTTATGGGACAGGCATCTAGCCAGACATAGCCGGACCCTCTGCTTAGAGTATAATGAGACTGTAGTCCAATGTCAGCAGACTGTGTCACCTACCGAGGGCTCTTCTGGTAGAGACTTGGCTACCTCACTAAAGAAGCTATGGATTGTCTTAGTTAGATGTCTATTGTAATAATGCATCATGTCCAAAGGCAACTTGGAGAGGAGAGGGTCAATCTCACTAACAGGTTACAGTCATTATCAGGGCGGCCAGCCAGGGACCCAAACAGGCGTGGGGGAATGCTGTCTGTGGCTTCTCCATGTGACATGTTTAGTCTGCTTTCAGGACTACCTACCCAGCGTGGCACTGCCCACAGCGGACTGGACCCTACAAGATCAATTGTTAGTCAGGAGAGTGGCCCACGGGTTTTCCTAGAGGATAATCTGATGAGCTCTTTCTTCCTCTCTCCCTCCCTCCTTCCTCTTTCTGTCCTTCCCTCTTCCTTCCTCCTTCCCTCCCTCCCTCTCTCTGTCTTTCTGTTCCATACCACATGCATCTGGGCATCTGTACCCCAAGCGCCTCATCTTCAAATTCTCTCCCTTCCCTGACCTATTCTCAGGAGGGACTTGCGGATGGGGCAGCCACTCCTGCCTCTCTAGTTCGGGTCTGTCTCCTGGGTCCATCATTCGTTCACCTGCTCTGCCATTTCACATTTCCCAGTCTCTTATCTCTCTCTATCTCCCCGCTTCCCCCGATGTTGTCTTTGCCCTTTAATCCCACAGGGATGTGGCTTGTCTGGTTTCGCTCATCTCCTTCTCTAATCCCTTAACCTCTGGGCCTGCTGTGTATCTTGACAGTCAGCTGTAGTCTAGCCTGGAGTTCCCAATGCATTATAGACTTCATAGCTGCTAAGTCTTTTTGATCCAATAAAAGCCTAAACTATTATCTTTTCTTAGTTGGAGGCTTACCCACATTCTGCTGTACATGGAAAGCCCAGATACATTTTTATTACAAATTATTTTTTTCATAAGCCTGGCTAGGTGATTAGGATCTAGAAATAGTTTGCTGACTTGGCAGTACAAGCTTGTATTCTAGAAGGAAAACCTAGCTTCCTCTAAGTCGCTATGGGAGGTTCAGAAGCACAGACAGCAATCTGTAGCCGTCCGTGGAGGGCAACAGAGATGTTGTTTCAATAGTCAAAGAATTGATCTTATTGGAGCAAATGAATGATAATGGGTTCTCTATGGAGGAAACATGAAGTAGAATTTAACAAATAGGACCGAATTAGGAGCTAATTAGAAAACAAATCAGCCTGGGACCCTTGACCTGACTTTTGTGATCTTGGTGAGTTTTCCGGGGTCCTGTACACCCTAATATGTCACCATCTGCTGACAAATATGGGAGAAATGGGCTCAGGAGGAGGGGGATTTAGGGCACAACACGGCCACAGCAAAGTTACAGCTGGGTTTGTAAATGTAGCTTTAAAAGACATCTAAAGGCCAGGGCTGCATCTCAGTGGTTAGCTCCCTAGCATAGAGTGTCAAAGGCCCAGGGCAGTTTCATCCCCAGGACAGAAGGTGGAATGGAGGTAAGGATGGAGGGAGGGAGGGAGAAGAGAGAGGAAAAGGGAGAAAACAGGACCTTTGTATTCAGATATTGATTGATTTACAGAAAGCAGAATACTACTTTTGTATATATTTGTTTTTTTTTATTTTAAAACAACCTTATTTTATATACCAATCCCAATTCCTTCTCCTTCCCATCCTCCCGCTCCGCCATCTTATCTTCTCCCCACCTCCCATCTACTCCTCAAAGAGGGTGAGACCTCCCATGGGGAGTCAAAGAGGCCATTGTATATTCTTTTCAATTTTAATTTCAAGTATGTGTTTGCATGTGTGTGGATTTGTACATATGTGTGTGAATGCCTGCAGATTCCAGAAGGAGGCATTAGATCCCCTGGAGCTGGAGTTACAGGCAATTGTGAACTCTTTGATGTGGGTGCTGGGAATCGAACTCGGGTCCTCAGAAGAGCAGCAATCTGTCTGAACCACTGAGCCAGACCTCCAGCCCCATTTGTTTTCTGAAGTTCACATTAGCTAACTACTTTCCACCAGCACAGACACGCATGTAGCTGGATGCTCACGTGACCAGCTTTCAAATAAGAAAGAAGTCACGTGATTGTGATTTATCAGGTTTCTGAAGGAAAATCTTCCCTGGAATTCTGTGTTTCAGAAAGATAACATTTAACACATAATATATTCCATGCCACCTTGAAAAGTCATGTATCTTGGAAGATCTGGGGGAGGACATTCGATTAAGATCGACTTGTTTTTGAATCCCTCAGGTTAAAATTTCTTATTATTAACATGTCCTGATGACCATAAGCCGTGAGCCAGCCTCCTGTTGGCAGAGCGCTAACCCGTGCTGTGCTCCTAGGGGCTGACTTGTTTTAAAACGGTGATGGATTCAGCGACTGCGGATAAAGTCTCTAATCTTCTCTGCCTCATGTAACCACTAGGCTCACCTCTGTGTTTTCACATGAGCAGAATAAATGCTGGTGTAATATAAATAAGTATGAGTTTCATAAAAGTTTCTCATTGTTACTTTGGTTATTCCTTATATAGGGGGTTATTTGGTTGTCTGCCAATTTTTCCCACTGTGTTCTTTTTATTCCATTGACTTAGTTGTGTGCGCATGTGTGCATGCAGATGGGTCCCAGCGATCAAACTCGGGTTGTGAGGCTTGACTACAATTGCCTGTACCCACTGAGGCATCTATGACTCGTGATTTATTTTTTATTTATATGTGTGTATGTGTATTTCCTGCGTGCATGAATGTGGGAACATGCAGAGGCCAAAAACAGGCATCAAATCCCTCAGAGGTGGAATTAAGGCTGTCGGTGGGATGCCTGGTTTATGCGGCTCTGAGAGCTGGAGGCAGCCCCTGGATTGTACAGCGAGTCCTGGTAACGACTGAGCCATCTCTCAAGCTCTTCATGTTTGAAGTAACAGAAAAGAACATTGTAACCTAGGGTAAGTAGCCTGTAGTAAGTCAAGAGAAGCCCACGCATGCAGGGCAGGGGAGGTCAAACCATTTACCCTGGGGGAGCCACTTTGTTTCACAGCTACTCAGTTTTAAAATAAAGATGGGTTTGTCTTCATTTTCTTTCTTTCTTTTTTTAAAGATTTTATTTATTATGTACACAACATTCTGCCTCCATGTATGCCCACATGCCAGATGAGGGCACCAGATCTCATTACAGATGGTTGTGAGCCACCATGTGGTTGCTGGGAATTGAACTCAGGACCCCTGGAAGAGCAGCCAGTGCTCTTAACCTCTGAGCCATCTCTCCAGCCCCCTTTGTCTTCATTTTCTAAGCGCAGATGATTCTTGTCTAGCAATCCCTGCAGCTTGGATAGCTACTCTGATTTCTGTCTCACCAATCCATTGAGCTGATAAACTCTGACTTTCATACTGCGCTCTGGTCGTTGCTGAGGCCTTGGATGGACAGAAAAGGCTGAAAGGGAAGAGCTGGGGCTGTTAGAGCTGTCCTTTCTGAGCTTTCAACACCCTGCATAGGACCGAGCCTTGATTCATATGTCACCTGTGGGAAGGACCTTGGGGGTGACTCTCAGTTGATCTGACGGCACCATTTCCAATAACATTTTGGGATCTCCAAGAAGCCAGACTCGCTGCAGCAAGCTCTGCCACGTCTGACCTTCCCTTGACAGTTGGTAGGAGAGTTTTAAAGGTGAAGGGCACTGAAGCTGAGTCAGACTTGGTCTCTGTAGCACCAACCACTGGATGATTGGCTCCATGCACACATCCTGGTTACAATATTTTCTTGACTTTTCATGAGACCAAAAATGTCCTATGTGGGTCTGAGATCGACTGAGGTGTTTGGTATTCACCTCCCTCACCCGTGTGGCTCACAGAACATCAGATCTTAAAAATCAGCTAAGAGGCAGCAGGAAGCGAGTTCATGAAAAATGAAGCTTGTGAAACCCAGCATAAACCCTGCTGGCTGCTCTCCCAAACGAAGACCCAGCATTGATCATTGATAGATAGATTTTTTTTCCTCTGGCTGTGGGAGGATTCTATGAAGGAAGAAAACTTCTGGCTAATATGGAAATTGGAGTTGACAGTGTCCCGAGGGCTCCATTTTTCTCTCTTTCTCATTGTGTCACTGGTGCCTGCCCCTTCTGCAGGAACATCTCTGGAGATATCAGTTATCAGTGCTGAACAGGGCATGTGTCTGAGGATGAAAAGAACAATGTGGAATGAGAAACAGGAAGAAAGGTGGTGCCTGCAGCAGTGCCCCGGGACACTGGGGACATAACGGTAGCTCTGGCTCCTTTGCCTCTGCGTGGAAGCCGTGAGGACTCACACGGGCATGAAAGGACTCCCTGGAGCCCTTCCTGAGGAGGCAGGGTCAACCTCTGCACATAGTCTGTTCTCACTGGTCATTCTGAAGGCTCCGTGTATGTTTTTGGCATCAGCAAACAGTGGATATCATGTGAGTCAGAAAGCTATGAATTACCCTATAAATACGTCAAAATTCCTAAGAAGTACAAGAGTCATGCAAATAGGATTATTAAATACTCTGTGAGCAAAGTCTGTGAGACATGATGATAATACATATGTGTGTGTATGTGTGTGTGTGTGTGTGTGTGTGTGTGTGTACACACAGTATATATGGTTTAGGGACTGTATAGCTGGTATAGTGGCACATGCTATCATCTCAACCCTTAGAAGCCAGAGGCAGGATCGCTGAGGTCCAGCTACAGTGAAAACGTAAACCTCTATCTTCTGAGTTCAGCTTATTTGACTTGACGTGATGATCTGTGTTCTTTGATTCTAGGCAGAATCAATTGATGTTGATTCTCTTGGACATGCGGGTGAGAGCTGGGGTTGCTCTCTGCAAGAGGCCAAGTGAAAACTGTCTGAAATGATGGATAGTCTGTTACTGTGAGCTAAGTGAGGGTTACTCGGGTCTATTCACAAGCACAGATTAATCAAACGTGCATTTAAGATGTGTGCATTTTACTAAAGGTAAATGATGCCCAAATGCAGGAAAAGCCTCTTTGTCTACTGCATTGGGTGCACTTCTGTGGGAAGCTGGACCATAGGTGTGGACTCTTCATTACTAGTGTCTCTTTTCGGACCAAGACTCAAGATTTAATACAGTAACATTCAAACAAACCTGGTAGCCACCCTGGCTAGCCTGCTCGACTTTTAGCTCACTGATGGTTCTAGGCCTTTTAGACCGTGCTGTCCTGCCACAGGCTTATCCTTCTGTCCACCCCTGCGGTCCCAATGGTTGGGCCAGCATCAGGTGTTTCCAACTTCTGGATCTCAAATTCAAGGAACTGAAAATCAGGGGTCCCAGAGATTTGGAAAAGCAACAGAGGTGTCCATTCAGAGTTCAGTGACAGAGCAGATTATGGCGGGCACACTGTCCAGACCGATGGGGGCACGTGTGAGAGAGTACACAAGCGCCCAGACTGTTACCTGAGGCTTCTGTTCACACAAAAGAAAGGGCATTTGATTCTTTGGGGATGTAGTAGGTATCTACTTTGATTGACAGGTTAGGTCTGCACACGTCTCTTCCCATGACGCATCTGATTTTAATTATGTGCATGTCCAATTGTGTATAGACGTAGGATGGCAAATGAGGGATTTTTCCCTAAATGTTTACACAGCGGTCAGAGTTTACCTTAGTAAGCATGTACCCCAGACCAGTTCAGGCCAGATCAGCCTTCATGCTAATACATTGAGAATACTCTTGAATAGAAACAATCTGTGTTTGATTGTTTCTAGGGATGAAGGAACCTATACTATCACTCGGGGACTGAATGGTGTGTGTGTGTGTGTGTGTGTGTGTGTGTGTGTGTGTGTGTGTGTGTGTGTATCCTGACATAGGAGAGAGTGCCTAGGTGCATTGTGCAGAAAGAGGTGTGTACATAGTGCTTGCAGCAAAGGAGATAGGCTGAGTGTACAAGAGAGGTGCGTGTATAATGCAAAACCACCAGGGTCCCTGTCTAAACCGACATGTATGCTCATCTGTTGCATGTGGACACCCAAAGGAAGTCCAGCAGAGCATACTTTGAGTCCAAGGAATTTCAGTTATGAAATAAGTTTTAAAAATGAATCATGTCTATTATGCATTTGAAACCAAAAATCCCCCTGTGCTCAACATTTGCAATGTAACCTGAGGACTGCATGGGACAGCCGGAGATCAGGTCTGCGTGTGAACAGCAGCGAGGGAGTGGTGACCTGCATGCAGGCCCTTCTGTCTCCCTGTATGTCTGCTCAGAGCCGACTCTCCCATCCAGTTCTGCCCATTTCCCTGCAGAGGGCTTCTCTTTACCTCAACCCGATGGAGTGAAGCAAACAGGCTGTCCCTAGTCCCGTCTACAAGGGCAGCTGTAGAATCCAACTCCAGCAAAACACCCTCCTCTGTGAATGTCAGCCCCGCCCTGAATCTACTTCCATTTCTCCCTCACCTGACCCGCTCTGGCAGCCACCTCCTCACACACTAGCAGCAGGAGCTTTAGTGTGTGTGTGTGTGTGTGTGTGTGTGTGTGTGTGTGTGTGTGTGACTGGCTGCCAAAGAAATAAAATTCAGTAAATGAGTAATTTTATTCTCCAATTCAACTTTCAGCTTCCAATTTATAAAATCGTATCTTAAACTTCCCTTACAAATGGATGACAGTTAGGCTACAGCAGAACCCATGGGTCTCGGGACAGTAAGAGGGCTCAGCAGGTGAAGAGTTGATTATGTAAGCTGGGTGACCTGAATTTGATCCCCAGAACCCACATAAAAGAGGAGGAAACTCTCCACAAACTCGTCCTCTGTCCTTTTTGCATGTGCTATGACATGTATGACATGTATATGTTGTTTATAATTGCAGATGGGGGGGAGACAAGGGGGAAGGCATGGAGGGGGCTAGTGGGGGAGACATGGAGGGGGCATGGTAGGGGAGGCATGGAGGGGGCATGGTGAGGGAAGACATGGTGGAGGAGACATGGTGGGGGAGACATGGCAGCAGTTACAGCAGCAGTAGCGGGAAGCTGCGAGCTCAAATCTTAAACCTCAAGCATGAGGTTTCTCAAAGACTTAAATCCCCAGAGTCCCTCTCACAGAGTGGCATGCTTCTTTCAGTAAGGCCGTACCTCCTAAACCTCCACAAACATT
>JAQHUG010000020.1:5506301-5531647 GCA_028555095.1 Dicrostonyx torquatus | reverse complement strand
TTATCCTTGGTTTTTACAAGTATGAGGAGGATTATTTTATTTTGCTGTCATTATCCCAAGATGTGAATATAAGTTAGTGGTCTATAGACCTATAGGCAGACCAGTTTATAGAAATATAAATTGCTGGTTGTGCAGGTGATGAACCCCACTGACCTTATCTGCAGAGTGGTTCTGTTTTTGAAACTCAGGTATCTTCTAACCTTGGCTCAGAGTAAGAGCATCTTATGTACGCGCTGTAACCCGGCGGAGGGCTGTAAAGAGAGGGAAAGCGAAGCCTGAAGCTTGTGTTTACATCATGTGCGTTATAGATTTACTGCTGCTGCACTGGGCTCTGAAGAAATATGGGGTCCCATGCGCGTCGTTATAAAACTGCCACTCTGCTGTGTTCCACAGTATTTACAGCAGTGTTGATTCAGGGCCAGGACCAGAAAGCAGCCCGTTCCTAATTCCCGCCAGGCCGGCTATACCAGAGCACTATATCACAGGTGATCTGGGGGACAGGCCAGTTTCATAATGTCCTCTTAAAAGGACTTTTCATCATATAAAAGTTTGGTAATTTAAGCTTTCACACAATTGTTATCATCACTCATCATCAATAGCATAAGCTTATTCTTCTCATGGATGGTACATATTCTTAGGAACTCACATGAATAACTAAAAGTATGCGGTGCACCTTCCTGGGAATACAGAGAGGCATTAAAAACCTGCCCTCCAGTACACTCAATCAGCATACTGGCAAAATAAAAAAAAAGCATCATGGAACCTTGAATATTATCAACAGGTTTGGGATAGCCTGGTTTTACATGGTTGGTATCAGCTAGAACAGTACAGGCTGCCAATCCCATCCCTGGTCATATGCTCTTCTGGTGGCTGCCTGGCAGTCTTTGAACCACTGTCTTTATAACCCTGATAGCTGTGAAAACCCACTGTTCTGCAGATGCTGACAGTGGAAATAGAGTCTGGGGATCCCTAAAAGGGCCTATCCCTAAATGGCTATTACGGTTCACTTCTCTGTGAGATTCCTGGAAACTTGGGTTCTTAAGAAAGATTTATTTTTATTTTACGTAATTTGGAAAAAAAAAAAAAACCAACCCACTACAGATCTTTTCCCGGGGGTCATTTGCAGAAATGAACCAGCAGTAAATGTTCAGCCTGAGGCTGTGATGACAGCTGTCTCGGAGAGCTAATGAACCCTGTAAATGGTGGGGAGTTAGACCGAAGGCTCCTGCATAGGGATGGCGTATTCCTCAGAACTCTGAAGGCTGGACACACATCCCAGCTAAGGGAGCGCTCCTAAAATACTCAAACTTTTTCCCTTGCTTTCCAAGGTCAGTGCAGACTAGGCAAGCATTTTGCCATCTACCAACCCACCAAAGAAGTGCCCTAAAATATAATCCATATGAAGTCCCTCTGCAAGTGCTGGGAGAGGTGTCCAGGCATCTAAGGAAACGTGTCAGTCATGAGCTGGCACTGACAGAGTGGGCGGAGACTTCAGTGCATGAGCAAGGATGGAGATATTAAAGGCTTCAAGAGGAATGAAACGAACAGGATTGCGGGCGGAGAGGCTGCTGTCCTGGAGGGAGAGTGCACACGATTTCAAGCAAATACAGATGTCAAACAAACAAGATTGCCGGCGGAGAGGCTGCTGTCCTGCAGGGAGAGGGCACACGATTTCAAACTTCTCCCTTTCACCATGTGTAATGTCAACTCTTTAACAGGCTTTCTGAGAAAAGCGAAGAAAGTTTGGTCCACGGGGTGGGGGTATCAATTAGTTTAAAGAAACTGTTCCTGGGCAGCTCCAGACGGTCTGTTTCCTAGAGAGAATTTAAATCGATTACTATTTAATGTTCATGTTGCCAAAGGAAACCTTTTCTAGATAGTATAGGAAGATTATTGAGAGGAAAATAACAACCAGATAGTAACTGTAAAAAGAAGCAAATAAAAGAGAAATCATGTAATTATAATCTCAAAAAATAAAAGACAAAGTTTCAAAAAGGAACTAAATACAAATCCTAGTGTTGAAAAGGACGGAACGTGAAATCTTATATATAGCAGAAGGAACCAAAAGTCAAGCGGACAGGAGGGTCAGTGGATCTGAGGACAGATCAGTTAGGATTATCCAGTCTGGGGAGAGAAGAAGAAGGAAATGGCCGGGCGGTGGTGGCACACGCCTTTAATCCCAGCACTCGGGAGGCAGAGGCAGGCGGATCTCTGTGAGTTTGAGACCAGCCTGGTCTACAAGAGCTAGTTCTAGCGCAGGCTCCAAAGCCACAGAGAAACCCTGTCTCAAAAAACCAAAAAAAAAAAAAAAAAAAAAAGAAGAAGAAGAAGAAGAAGAAGAAGAAGGAAATGTCAGCAGACCTCAGATCCTGGAGGAAGTATGGCATGTCGTGGGATGCATCAGCCCACAATGCAAATCACAGACAAGAGGAAAGGGCAAAGGAGCAGGAAGAGGGCTTAAAGCAAGGGCTGAAGTGGTGCGGGGGTGATAGATAGAGGATATTAACATACTTTTAAGAACTATCCAGACTCCAAGTGGGACAGAAGCAGAGAGGCACTTAGGACCATTCTGTACAGAGGTGCCACACATAGGCACCACATAGCCACGACATACAGAGGGGCCACACCTAGGCACCACAAAGCCACAATGTACAGAGGGGCCACACCTAGGCAACTCATAGCCACTATGTGCAGAGGGGCCACACCTAGGCACAGCAAAGCCACAATGTACAGAGGGGCCACACATAGGCACCACATAGCCACGATGTGCAGAGGGGAAACACCTAGGCACCACATAGCCACAACATACAGAGAAGCAGCACTGAAGAGTCTTGTCGTCACCATATGGGCATTCACCCTGCTCAAGGACCCCGTAGGAGCAACAGCTGACTTCACACTGTGAACTCAGAGGTCACAAGACTGGGAGACATGCTAACAGAAGGACATCCTCAAGAAGGCTGTGTCCAGGAAAGCTGCCTTCCCAGATGTGGGGACAATGAAGGCATTCCTGAGAAAGCAACACAGAGAACTGGTGGCGCACGGATCTTCTGCACTGACCTAAAAGACACTTGAGTTCACAGGAAAAGTCTGCAAAGCAAAGTGCTCGTGGAAGACAGTACAATGGTGCTGTGTTTAAGGTTATGCTAACCTATCCGGAGACACTTGTGAAAGAAACAAATACACACCTGTTAATAGGCACGTACACATGCATAAAGGTGTCTCCTTGAGTCTGGAGGTCTGAAGTTGGGGAGACAGGAATATCCAGGAATGAAGTATTTGTTCACGGCTGAACCTCAGTCAATAGTAATTAATGTAAATTAGGTTGGGATGCATTAAAATGTTAATTATAATCCTAATAAATAATTCATCCGAATGCTTGTGAATTAAGATGGCAATATGTAAAGACCTCCTTACACAGGAGAAGAATGGGCGTGGTGGCACCTGCCTGTAACGCCAGCGCCTGGGAGGCTGAGGAATGGTCATGGATTTGCGATCACCTAGAAAAACCCTCTTTCATAAAATAAAACAAAGCGCAAACAGGAAAACCAAAACAAGAGAAGGCAGCAACAGAAGAAAGAAAAAAGGCACAATCCACACAGCAGACAAGTAGCAGAATGTCACATGGCAGTCCCACTCTCTCAGGACTTGTCTTGAGCATAATAGGCACTGAGCAGTTGGTGGGTGAGGCCTCTCTGACGATGACAGGATGAGGTACCAGTCTATGAGAATAGCAGAATAACATTAGAAATCATTTCATTGACTTGTTTTTTGTCTACTTGGGTTTTTTGTTTCATGTTTGGCTCTATCCTGGGCGTCTGGGAAATCCCTCCTCAGGGGCCAGCTGCCTCTCAGGGTATAGGTCTCCAGCTGGGCCTATCATTAGTTGGTCACTCCCATAATTTCTGTGAGGGAAAGGAGGGGAAACTTTGGTTGAGATGTGAAAACAAACAAGTAAACAAACAAAAAAGAATTTACACATTAAAAATAATTTTTAAAAAAATCTCAAAGGACAGAAATCATAAGAATGTATGAGAGCCGGGCGGTGGTGGCGCACGCCTTTAATCCCAGCACTCGGGAGGCAGAGACAGGAGGAACTTTGTGAGTTCGAGACCAGCCTGGTCTACAAGAGCTAGTTCCAGGACAGGCTCCAAAGCTGCAGAGAAACCCTGTCTCGAAAAAAAAAAAAAAGAGAATGTATGAGAGAACCGAGCAGTCGTGTTTTGTCTATAAGAAACACCATTTTATTCAGACACAAATATGTTTAAAACAAAAGGTTCACAAAGGATCATCAGTCAGAGAACAGTCCTGAAAAAGCGGGAGTGGGTACGCCAGCAGTTAGTGATGTAGACGTCAGTAGACAAGTTAAACGGACGTCCCCAAGCTTCACGTCCTGGGTAGCAGCAACCTGTCACTAAGGTCATCACCTGCTCCCAGTTACAAAGTGAACAATCCGGAATAAAGCGTTTGTTTAAAGCGCTCATAGTTAAATTGTTTGAGGAAGATAAAGGCACAGCATGGAAAGAGGAATCATCCCATCTCGAAGACAGGGAAACCATCACACCCTACGCCCACACGAGGGTCCAGGACAGATGAGTGGGAACTGAAGACTGAAAAGGGAAACAGCGTACCTTGTGTGACCCCAGCAGTATCAGAGCGGTAGATGGGACAGCTGCACAAGAGGCAGGGGCAGAAGACCTGAAGCCACGCAGGGGGTTGTGCGCCTCCCACACCAGCAGACCGCACATTCGCAAGTGCTTATGAATATGCTACGTCAGGTGACAGGCCACAAGGGAAGCATCTTCGTGCATCCAAAGGACTGACGCAGACAGCTTTGCTCTCCAACCTCTAGCAGATTGTCACAGGGTTCTAGGGAGTTTTCAAGTACAGAAAAATGAGCTTCTCTGTCCTGAATTATGTCCCTCCCCCAGTTCATCTGTTACACTCCTAATCCATGTCTTGGTTACTTGTATGTGGCTGTAATGAACACCATGACCAAGGCACCTTATAAAAGAAATAGGTTACTATGCCTTATGATATTAGACAGTTAGAACTCTTAATGACAGAGGCAAAGAACTCCTAAGGGTTCCATCTTGTTCTACAGCCACAAGGCAGAGAAAGAGATACACACACTGGCCACACCTCCTAATCCTTCCCTAATAGTTCCGCTACCTGGGGACCAGATGTTCAAGCTTCCGAGCCTTTGGAGGTCATTGTATTCAAACCGCCATGCCCTGTACACCTCAGAATGTGACTCTCAACACATGGCCTTTGCTGGCATAAGTCAACTTGAGAAAAGTTGGGACACGGGAGGGAAAGGACAGGGAAAGCGGGTTCCCTGAGATGCTGGCTTCTCATTCCCAGAAGACGCTGTGAGAAGGCTTGGGAATGGCTATCTCAACAGTACCAATAGGGGTGAGGGGGAGATGCAGGAAGCCAGTAAAATACCCCAGCTAACCTGCTCCAGGGACTTCCAGTCTTAGGCTCTCCCACACTGAAGGGATTGTTATAACTTTCTCCCTGCCTCTTAGTCTTCAGTCTTTTCTGGACATTCAGTTCACTGCATCAGGAAATGAGCTTGGGAACCCTCTCGATGGCCACCGGCATCCTGTTACACACCCACCCCTCACCAATGTCCCCTGCCACGGTCGTGCATCTTCCACCATCGCTAAACCTCCATCCACATGAAGTAACCAGTGCAACCCCACAGCTGTAAATGCTACAGCAGAAACTGAATACCCAGTTACCCAGCTTCCCGCATTTGAAAATAAAACCCCCCGTAAAGCAGCAGCCAATGCTCATGAAAGGGACACACACTTGGGTGGAAGCGAGGAAAATGTTGTGGGGGAAGCAATCACGAAACTGAGAGGGAAAAAATGGTTCTATGATCAAAATTTTTAAAAAATGAAAACAAAAAGATTCAAATTACAAAAGTTGGGAATGAAGTTTTACTTACGTGCTAATTTAAAAAAAAAAAAAATCAAGTGAGCCAAAACCTGCAGTCGTCCAGCCAAAGCCTGGCTGACCGTGTAAGACTGCAAAGCCCCGAGAGAGGCATAAGTCATCAAGGAATCAGGATGAAAGAGCCAAGCGAGGCAGCCCTGGAAACAAGCTTCCTGGAGTGGAGGGACTGAATTAACACCTTCCCGTGGTGGAGCCCAGGGCACTGCTTCGCAGAGGCACCCTAGCGATGACTGCAGAACCAGCCAACACAACGCTGTCAATGCGACCATAAAGCGGGACACAGGAAATGTAGCAACGTGCTACGTGAGGCTGCTGTGACTCAGGGTCAAACCTAGAGCCATCGAGGGTAAGAAAATAGTCTGACAAGGCTGTGAAAATGTGGCCAGGCTCTGGAGCCCTTCCAGACCTGAGCCAAGAAATTCATAGCCTATAATGAAGTGGGTTTCACCAGTATAAACCACTATAATCATTAGTGGATTTCCATTCATGCAAGGCCATTGCTATCTATGAAAACCCAGTCAGTGAAATACAGCACGTCATTGATATGAGCATAATGAACACAGCCACAGCCTCTCAGTAGACCCATTAGAAAGCCCTCGGCCTTTCCGCAGAAATTGCACTCAACCTACAGCAATGGTAGGGCGTTCAGCTTCGCTCACAAGAACCTGCCCGGTCAGCCGACATCACACCAGATGGGGCAGACCGATGCTCAGTTCATGTCTGTGAAGAATGAAGCGAAGACTCTCCTGTCTCTGCTTCTGTTCTACACTGGCTGGAAGCCATGGCTGGGACATTGGTGAAGAAGGTGCTCGCTTTAGGACCATGTACCTCCGAGTACCCTAAACAGCGCTGAGCAGCAAACTTTGCAGAATGTGCGTTGTGTGCCTGGGAAAACGGAACACTTACTCGGTGTTATAAAATGTCACCTTTTCAAGTCTGCATTGCCCATCTTAGGGCTTCCCTTTATCATTTTCTTTCTTTCTTTATTTGGATGTTCGTCTGCACACGCGCACATAGACACACACACTCACACATGCTCGTGCACACATGCACACACACATCAGAGGGCAGTTACATGGAGTCAGTTCTTTTCCTTCCCCTGGGGGTCAAACTCAAGTCAGCATACTTGGTGGCGAGTACCTTGACCCATGAGCTATCTACCCAATTCCCTCCTTACTTTTTAATTGATTAGAAACAGTGCCTCACTATCTAGACAGGGTGGTATTTTAGACATATCACGATGCCTAGCTTTTCTTTATTTTTAATGTATTTTAACATTATTCTCTTTTCTATGTGTTCTTAATTTACCCCCGATACCCTTGGTTACCATAATGATGACGGGGAAATAGCTCGTTTTTAAGCGTTTGGAAACAAACAACGGCGTGTATCTAGTTCATTATACATAGCTATTCTAGGCAGTGTTAACTGCTGTCCTCTGGAATCTCCCCTGGAAACTGCCGAACTAACAAGAGTCCACGGAGCTTGACAATGGAGCTCCCAGATGACACCGGAGTCCAAATCCATGCTCCACCCCCCAACAGCTCTGTCCCAACAGCGCTGGATCTCTCCACTTGCAGCGTGGGGATAATATAATACCAGCAGTCTCTTCAGAGTGGGAGACTGTCTTATTATCATACGCATGCCCAACTATGCATAGGAAAAAGAGGGCAAACAGAAGATTTCCCCTAAAAGTTCACTCCGAGGGCATGGTTCACCTTGCTGGTATACTCATTCGAACCCAGCATGGTTTAGCTTGACCCCACCGCCTTGACCCCACCGCCTTGACCCCACCGCCTGGAGCTCCCACACTGTGATCTACGGTGTGTTTGGATCAAAAGGTTACGAAGGGGAGTGCCAATTCCATTGTTTAAGGCAGATATACCTGCAGCCTGATGCAGGTAGGGGTCTTAGGTTGCCTGCAAGTTCAGAGAGGGGTGTGTCAAGTGGAGTCCCAGGTTGCTGACCTATCCTTGATGCTTCCCTCCCTCCCTCAATTCTCTGAGAATGGTGGCTGCTGGCGATTTGTCTACAGCCTTGCCACCTCTGAGAAGGTTCCTCAGGAAACTGGACCTTCATCATGAGAGCAAATTCTGGACTGAAGGAAGGACATCATCATGAAAAGAAAGTCATTTGTTTGTGACTAGAAAGGGAATGTTCTAGAAACGTTCCTTAGGAAGCTCTTTCTGGAATAGCCCTGGAGTAGACAGGCTGTGGTCTCCAAGAAGTAAGGACAGGCTTGGCTCTCATTCCCTCAGTGGGCAGACATGCTTTGGTTCTGTAGTGAGAGAGATTCGGATGTAGGGTGTCTTGACCGGAGGAAGACTTAAGGATGGGTGTTCTAGGCTACTCATAGGTCCCCTCCATGGTAGATGACTGTTCCCATCATGCTCAAAGGATACACAAGCAGACAGGGTGGCTTTCTGTGGTCGGAACCCATACAGGAGCAGCCAGGCTGTTGAGATGGCATGGCCTCTTAGAGTCCTTCAGAGGGAGGGAGACAAGAGGAAAGATACCTGGAGGCACTGATACCGTGATGACTAGCGAGAAAGATACCTTCAGGTCACAGAGAAGAGATTGGATGGAAAGCAATATGCCTCCGTGAGGGTGACGAATCTGAGCCACTTTGACCATGTCACAGTTGAGAGGAAGAGTGGCTGTGGCTAGACATGTAGGCTCATGGATGTCCTTCCTGCGCTGGGGGACTGAGGAATGAGGCTGAAAACTTCCTGGCTAACTTGGGCTACATAGAACCATTGACCCAAACTAAAGCAACAATAACAGCACAACCAAAGCAACAAAATAGTAGCTGCTACTTTGTTTCCTTCTTGTGGCAAATGCATCAATTACTGCTGTGAGATTTTATTTGTGATCTCACAAATAAAGCTTGCCTGAAAATCCGAGTATAGAGTGTCTCATTAGTTAGAGGCCAGGCGGTGGTGGCGCACACCTTTAATACCAGCACTTGGGAGACAAAGGCAGAGGGATCTTTGTGGGTCCAAGGCCACTCTGGGCTATGGAAGGTTGGTTTAGTCAAAAAGTTAAACATAGCCAGGTGATAGTAGCACACACCTTGAATCCCAGCACTTGGGAGACACGTGCCTGTCATCCCAGCACACGGGAGGTGGAGACAGGAAGGGATATGATTCGGTAGAGAGAGGAATGTAAGGCGGAAGGAAACAGGAGCTCAACCATTTAGTCTGAGGATTCCTGGAGACAGAATCTCGCCCGCTTTGGTCTGAGGATTCAGTAGAGATAAAAAGTCTTTGAGTAGCTGACTCCTTTACTTCTCTGGTCTTTCAGCCTTTATCCTGATAATCTGACTCTGGGTTTTTATTATTAAGATCAATTAAAATTCACGCTACAATTTTTTTTTTAAATATACTACCAGCAGTGGGAACAGTGGTGTGTCCCTGAACCCAAGGACCTTCCTAGGAGACTAGCCCCGTCAGGACGCCGCAATCAGCAGAGGCTGGCAGGTTTCTTGGTGCCCCGCGGCCTTGCGTGTGCTAATGAATTCACCTTGCTAGCAAATGGACACACAAATGGTTTTCCAGCTGTGGCTTTGCTCCGATAATTGATAGATGTTTTGATCCCTGTGACTTCATGGCTTTGTCCCATGATGCTCTGTGACAGTAGAAGAAACACGGGCAAGGGCTAATGGCACAAACGGAGGCTTTAATGTGCAAAATGCAAACCTGTCATTGCTTCAAGCCAAGAGGTCGCCACAACTTGCCAAACAGCGTCCTCATGAAGCTAGAGAGTGGATCCTTTTTGTTTATATGTTTTCTTTTGTTCTGCAAAGGACATACGAACTTGGAGCTTTGAAATAATCCACTTCAGTCTAATGTACTTTGTCATTCATTTCTGTCTGTAGTGGCTGATCAGTCTTCCATGCCAGATAACAGGTTTGGACGCAAAGAGAAACACACGTGACCGCCGGTGTGCAACCTGAGATCTGATGGTGACTTTACCCTCGCCCTGTCGCCCTCACAGCTGTTGCCCGAGCTGCTAGTGAAAGGCTGTCAGTTTGGGCTCAGGGTGTACTCCGCGCTCCAACTCTGTTTTCTCTCTTCTCTTGCAGTGCTTCGACTCCTGAAGGAAGGGGCGGACCCACACACTCCCGTTTCCTCAGGAGGGTCCTTACTCCACCTGGTAAGAACGGACACTTGCAGGGGCCATGGGATGACACCTGGAGACAGAGCATAAATTAAGGGTCAAGAGTCAAAAGTCAGTCTCGGAATGAACATCCAACAATGAGGGGGGAAAAGGGGAGGCAGGTGTGGATAAAGAGCTGCTGAGTTTGATGTTCTGAGGGAGGGACCCTGAGCCTAGCAGACCTGAGGAGGAGTGGGTGGGACAGGATGTCAGGTCCCAGTTCACCCTGTGGCTGATACCCATTGGACCTTTTATAAAGGTGTTACACACGATCCTTGCGTCTGTAGAGATCTTGTCACAGTAGATTGAGTGAGTGTGTCAGGTGGCAGTCACAGTCATTTTTCCATCTCCCAGGTGACACAATGAACACTGAAGTCACAGTGAAGGAGCCACGAATGAAAGACCCCCAGGAAATAGGGCCTCCACGGTTAGTGGGAAGGTAGTGGCTCTAGACCCAAGTGACAGAATGCAAAGATTGAGAAAGAGTACGGCCAGAAGCACAAGGACATCTTGAGAGACTTCATGGCCCCCAGGCTGAGGCTGGCATTTTGATGCTGTCGTGGGTACCTAGGTTGGGTCTGGGAGATGTACTGAGAACTGAGCATTGGGTGAGGGAGGGGGGCTCACTGCTGTACTCTTCTTTAGTAGAGATTACTCAGTAAATAAAAGCAAAGGAACAATTGCAGGTTGTCAAAGAGAGAAACAATTACAGGGTTGCAGGATGCCTTAGGTGCTGAGAAAGGCAATTTAGCCATCTAGAATGTCAAGTGTGAGCAGTCTTCCTGGGGAGCCCACGCCTTGGGACATCCCACTCTGGGATGCCTGATGCTTCTCAGACTTGGCTCCTGATTACACAATGTCCTGTGGGTGTCTTGAAGGGAGGGGCACAGTGCATGTGCGTGGGGGGTCAAGGAGAAGCTGTAGACACCGTTGGGATGTCGCAGAGTTCTTTATTCAACTCAAATATTACTCGTTGAGCACCGAGCTCTAAGCCAGCCGTTCCCAACCTTCCTAACACTGCGACCCTTTAATACAGTTCCTCATGTATAAAATTATTTTTATTGCTACTTCATAACTGTAATTTTGCTACTGTTATGAATCATGATGTAAACATATTATATAAAGAATAATTGATACATGACTCCTATGAAAGAGTCATTTGACCCCCAAAGGGGTTGTGACCCACAGGCTGTGATCCACTGCTGTACGTACTGACTTCTGTTAGACATTTCTCTTAGATGTCCCAGAAAAAGAAAAGCAATAATATGGGAATCAAATGTTTCAGGGATGTGGTTGATACAGATTGCAGAGACAGATTATTATTTTGGGGTGTATATTTTTATTTTAACTTATTTTTAATACATATTTTGCAAACATATGTGTTAAAATATTTGACTTAGTCTCTTTGCCTACTGGTCCATTAAAAAAATCCCTATAGCAAACAAATGGCAGACAGCAAGTGCTGGATGATGAACAGGGAGAAGTGGCAAAAGCAACCATGTCTGTGCCACCAGGAAGGAAGTCTCATGAGGACAGCATAGAGGAATCCTCAAATTTCAATCTTTGTAAGAATTTATGGAGCAAGGAGTACATTTATGTAAGTCTTGATAAAATATTGGGTGTTTGTGACACTTTTTTTTAATGAACTAAGAGAAGGACCACCAATGCTCACACAGTGGAGAGTGACTTTCAGACATCCTCAGTGCTATGCTGTGGCATCCTTACACCACGGCCAAGCTAAGTGAAATCCCTTAGAAATTAGAGATTTCCTTCTACTGAAGTGACTCTAGTTTTAATGCCAAGAAAAGGAACTCATGTAAGTGTCATGATGGCTGCGAAAATACCTTAGATGTGTTGGAGCACGAAAAAGCAAGGTAAAGAACAGAGTACATAATGTAATTGAAGAGATGATGTTGAGGGAGGCAGGGAAGGGTAAGGGGAGGAAATACATAGATGATAGGATAGATAGTAGATAACGCAGATGAAAGATGTTGGAGAGGACAGACTGACAGACATGATAGAGGGAGAAAGGTAGAGATGATAGGAAGAGATGGTGATAGATGTATGTGATACAATATTGATAGAGGACAGACACATAGATGAAGAAAAAAATTGATAATAGATGGTTGGGTAGATGATAGATAGATAGATAGATAGATAGATAGATAGATAGATAGATAGATAGATAGATAGATAGAAGATACACAATATATGATTGATAGGGAGTAAATACACAGATGGTGAGGTAAATAGATACTAGATAGACAGGTAGATGGTACATGGATGGATAGATTGACGGATGATATAAAGATGAGGTATAGCTTAGAAACATTAACTCAAAACATGTCTAGGCTTTTTTTTTATGACCCCACGGGGCAATAAATTTCCTTAAAGTGGAAGCGTATCCATGAGAGATGTTCTCAGGCTGACTGAGTTCTTTTCGGTTCCAGGAGAGAGACGTGCGTTTAAAATGTTCAGGATCCAAACTTTAGGGAAAGAAGAAGAAAACAAGGGAGACCTGGCAGTGTGCAGGTTAAGGAGCCTGGTGACTCTGGGAAGGGGCTAAGATCAGGTGTTCCCCCCCCAACACTTACAGAGACAGGAGACAGAGATGAGCACACTTGTGTTGGAGAAACACTAGGATTCATGGGCACGTGAACTAAGAGGGGTTTTATGCAGAAGCATAGAGAGCCTTAAAAGTTTTAGCCTTTAAGACAGGATTTTTTAAAATCTTTTTTTAAGATTTATTTATTATGTATACAGTGTTCTGTCTGTCTATATGCTTGCTGGCCAGAAGAGGGCGCCAGATCTCATTACAGATGGTTGTGAGCCACCATGTGGTTGCTGGGAATTGAACTCAGGACCTCTGGAAGAACAATCAGTGATCTTAACCTCTGAGCCATCTCTCCAGCCCTAAGACAGGATTTTTACAGGGTTCAGTTAGAGACATTGTAAGTAGCTAAAGGGGCTAGAGATCTGAGGGTAAAGATTATCTACTCACAACAGGTTCCGTCAATCCATAATCCTTGATTCTTCTCTCTTCAATCCGTCACTGTTTCTCACTGTTCCTTCTTGTTCTACATTGCTTTGGGTCTACGTCATTCTCTCTTGTCTTCGCTTTTACAAATGTTCCCAGTCATATATACCTTTAAAACCAGCAATTCCCCAGCGCTAGCAGGTTCCAAGGCCAGAATTCTTTTGCCCCGTAGAAAAATCAGATAAGGGTTTTCTCATACACGCAGATCCATGGGAGTGGCTAGTACATGTCTAGTGAACTCCTTAATGGAGAAAGTTAATTAAGAAAGGAATTAAATCATCGGGGGATTCTTGGGGGGAGCAGGTTAGTGCGCTACATTATTAGGTGATAGATAAAAGAGCTAAAAGGTTTATTTCTAGTAAAATTATGAATAGGGCACGGATTGTTCAAATCAGCACACCACTTCTTTTCTCCCAGTAGGCATAGAAATTACCAGGTAATCAGGCAACCTAGGGGAAGCTGATGGCTCTTGATCAGACAGCACAGACAGCAGGCACTGCAGTCTCCGCGGGCCTAGGTCTGAAGTTAGACTTACTGCTCTAAGCGAAGAAGAGACCCAGGCCTCTAAACTTTCAGTTTCAGGCTACGCTGTTATCAGCTGTTCTGACCCTGGGTGTTGTGGGTCTTTCTCTGGGTTGCAGCTCATTATCATCCCTTCTGCTGTCCTTGAGAACCCTGAACTAAAGTCATCAGTGAACGGAGGTGAAAGTGAGCAAAAGGGGTTAAGAATCTTTTAAGTGGGCAAAACCAGAGCAGCAGCTTGGGCAGGTAGTAATCCTATGTCCTTGGAGATCTGTGAATATCTTAGATGGGATGTTCTTGCCTAAATACTGACCCGTGCCTGCTGATAAAGATAATAGTAGGAAGGCAGATCTCTGTGCTTACCTAAGAGAGAGGAACAAGGCCTGGCCAGTGAGAAACCGTTTCCCTATACAGTTCGGAACTGCAGGAATTAATCCCCAATATGCAACAGAAAGGGAGTCGGCTACAGCGAACAATCTAAGGCTAAGGACAATCACTTTACTCACAAAGCAATAACGCCAAAAAGCCGTGCCTTTG
This sequence comes from Dicrostonyx torquatus, assembly GCA_028555095.1. Lineage (NCBI taxonomy): Eukaryota > Metazoa > Chordata > Mammalia > Rodentia > Cricetidae > Dicrostonyx > Dicrostonyx torquatus. The sequence continues at coordinate 5,517,435 of JAQHUG010000020.1, read as the reverse complement.
GGTTTAGCCTTTACCAGATCCCTTGGTTCTGGTATGTCGCTCGTGAAAAGATGAGCAAGATTTACTGTATAATGTTACTACTTGTAACACAGAAAGGTGTGGGATGCCAGACCTGGTCCTTAAAACGCTTAGCCTTTGAGCAAGAGACACTGCATTTTATACTGTGTGAAGGTCAATGGTGCGTCCGCTTAACATCTGGAAAAAGAGACAAGGGTGGCAGAGAGCCTGGGGACGTGACACTGAGTGACAGGCAGAACAGCAGTTCCCAGCCCCTCTGAGCACGGGAAGTCATCTTGCCTATCCTCTTGGTACAGTAATGTGTCACCACAAACTGATCTGGTGATGATCAACACGGATTGAGGGGAAGAGGTGTTAGCTTGAGGGAAATTCTTTCTACAGAGCAGGAGCTCTGCTAAGCCGTGAGGATGGTGTAAGACCGCTGTTACAGAGACGTTCAGCCTTCATAATCTTTTCAGACAAGGGCGATTAAAGGTATTTATTGCTGTCAAATTATTATTCATAATCTTCAGAAGTGTGAATCACGAAGTACATCCCTCGAGAAGGCTGGGTGTCACTTTCAGCTTTGCATCTAATTAGCTTCTTTATTCTCCTTGAAAGACAAACTGCGAGTACATTTGGGGTATAAATGTGGATTCCTGAAGTTGGGGTTAGGGATGTCTTTGTGCTTGTGCACACTTGCGTACAGTGTGTGTGTGGGGGGGTGCATACATGTGAGTGTGAGGTGTAAGTGTGGATTCCCACAGTCCAGGTCAGGAATGTCTTTGTGTTTGCGTGTATGTGTGTGTAGTGTGTGATGGGGTGCATGCAGGTGAGTGTGTTGGTATGTGCCTGCCTGTGGAGACTAGAGCAGGGTGCTGGGTGTTTTCTGTCACCCTCCACCTGATAACTGTGAATGCGCTCTCCCATTGGTCACCCTCCACCTGATAACTGTGAGCACTGTCTCCCATTGGTCACCCTCCACCTGATAACTGTGAGCACTGTCTCCCATTGGTCACCCTCCTCCTGATTACTGTGAGTCAGGGTCTCTCACTGAAATGGGCTCTCTCCTTTTCAAGTAGGCTGGCTGGCCAGCAGTCTCTCCTCTTCTTCTCCCTGTCCTCTGAGTGCCGAAGATAGAGGCATGCACAGCCTCACCTGGCTTTGTATATGGGTGCTGGGGATTCGGACTCAGCTCCACATGCTTGCAATGAGAGAACTCTTTCCCAGTGAGCTGTGTGTGACGCCCCTCAGGGTATCTTAACAGACCCAAAATCAAAGATCATCCACACCATCATTGACTGGACAGCGAGCTGTCCAAAAGAGGGAGCAAAAGGAAGAAGTGCTTTCACCTGGATCCAGATCACACTCCACACAGCTCAGTGGGAACTGATGCTCAGGTCCTGATGCTGCTGTGGCTGAAGTCCCCGTTCAAACCATCAGTTTCTCAAGTGATTTAACAGTGACCCACATGGGACATAAGAGACACAAAGACTTGGCTGGAATTAGATGCTTTTCGGTCATGCTACCTGCATTTATCTTGCCTCGTTGTTTCCTGGAATCCTTTCCTGTATGCTCGCAAATGCCCTTGATGACCTTATACCAGGGCTTCCCTTTTGTACAATTTTAGACATGTTTTTTTTGTGATTTTAGACTTTGAATTTGTCTTCTCTTTTTCCTGCCGAGTAAATGTTCTCTTTGGTGCAAACTGCACAGCTGTAGTGTGTGATGTGCCCGCTCACCCAGCTGCCGGTCATGATTTACTGCGAGAACCCCCATTGCCACTAAAATTGTTTCTGAGACTTTCCGAGATATCTATTGTCTCTGTATGTACTGATCCATTCCCAAGCTCTCAGGTGAGCCTCAGTGATTCCTCTGCCTTCATGTCTGTATCACACTGCATCGACCACCGTTTTAAGCAAGTCTAGACACTGAGTGCCTTCCGTCCACAAACTGTTTCCCTGCCCACAATCTTTAAGCTATTCTAGGTCCTAGATATTAACTTATGATCTTAGATTCAGGTTTTGGGTCAGTGCAGATAGACTTGTGGGTTTCTGGATGCATTTTAATTAAATGTAGACAGACATAGAAAGAATCGGCTACGAGTCCCATGTTTTCTGCCTCAGTAACACAGTATACATTTAAGGTTCTATGAGCCTATGAAATGTGATTACTTTGTTACTTTCAAACCTCCAATCTTACATTGTTTTGTTTGTCTTAATCACAAATGTTTCAAAATTTTTGAAACTATTCAATTATTAAAAGTTTCCAAACTATTGTTGTTAGCGTATAGAAATTATGATTTGCTGCTCTGACATAGTGTCCTACAACTCTGCCATACGTGTGCATTAGGTATGATTGTTTTTATATATTTGGATATCTGCAGGTCCTCCGTGAGTGGAGGCAGATTTGATGACAACATTATAGCTGTGTTTCATTCCTTATTGCACCAGCAAGAAGAACCTCCAAGGAGTACTGAGGAGTGTGAGAATACGCAGACCCACCCCCTATATTTAATAAGAAATATTCAGGGCTTGTTGTAGACAATTTTTCCATCTTGTAACATCCACTTTTAAGTATGGACTTCATCAAATTGCTGGTGTGCTTAGGGTCAACTCTGGCATTTACTTTTTGTCCATAGTTTCCATTTTATACCAACACACACACATACACACACACTTTCTGCCTCCTCTGGATCATTTTATGTGAATTAAGTTTATGTTCTTGTATGCTGTACATAGAACTTAGTTCAATATGTGTTTCAATATTCCAAAGGAATGATTAATTTATCCCAGTAGCTTTTTCCAGCACTGTTCTATTCCTTTACATGTAACTTCAAAACAGTATATTAATTTTCTACAAAGTACAAATTTATGTATGCATATACGTATTATCTATCCATCTTTCTATTGATCATCTAATCTATCTATCATCTGTCTATCTCTCTATCTCTATCCCTCTACCTACCATCTATCTATCTATCTGTCTGTCTGTCTGTCTATCTATATCTATCTATCTGCCTGTCTATCTACCTATCTATCTATCTATCATCTATCTATCTTTCTATCATCTATCTATCCATCTGTTTGTTTGTCTATCTATCTAATCTATCTATCTATCTATCTATCTATCTATCTATCTATCTATCTATCTATCTATCTATCTATCATCTGCCTGCCTGTCTGCTTACCTACTGTCATCATCTCCCTCCTTATTCAGATTGGCCTTGACCTTGTGACTCTCCTGCCTTGGGTATCATACCTGTCCTTCACATCGGCTTCCTAATAGTATTTCCAGTCCCCTGATTTCTGAGCTCTAGGTGCTGCCCCTCTTCTGAGTGCAGTACCATTGGTCATTCATGCTCCATCCTGTGGATTCTATTTATGCTACCTTGATCCTTCCCTAATAATTTGTACTGGATTCTAGACATGTTATATGTTTCCTGTTAAATATTAGCTGATTTTTTATAACTTTAAATAATATTCCATACCTTGGGGAACTGTAGTTATTTAGAAACTCTTTGATCCTGTTGGGGCTTGCAGTTATGATTTATTTGGTAGAAAAATAATAATGTTAAATTGAAACTTAGTGTCCTCTCCACTGAAGACAGATGCGGGTATCTAATCTGGCCAGAGGAAATAGGTACCAGTTTCTACTGTGAGGGTCATGATCCTTCTCACCCAAACGGCCTCTCTTCCTGACATGGGAGTATCTTAAATAGGACTTCTATTGCTGTAAAGAGACACTATGACCACAGCAACTCTTATAAAGTAAACATTTAATTGGGGTAGCTCACTTACAGTTTCAGAGGTTAAGTCCATTATCACAATGCGACATATGTCTGTGTGCAGACAGATGTGATCAGAAGGCAGCAGGAAGTTGACTATCACACAGAGGGAAGCTTGAGCAAAGGAGACCTCAAAGCCCGCCCCCACAGTGACACACTTCCTCCATCAAGGCCACCTTCCTAATAGTGTCACTCCCTGTGGGGGACACTTTCTTTCAAATCACCATAGAGGTGTAGTTCATTATTGTCACGGTGGGTGGCATGCAATCAGACATGGTGCTGGAGAGGAGCTGAGAGTTCTTCCTCTGGATCTGCACACATCAGGAAGGGACGGTGATCCAGTAGGACTGGCTTGAGCTTCTGAAACCCCAAAGCCCACACCCCAGTGACATGCTAACTCCAACAAGGCCACACCTACTCCTACAAGGTCACACCTCCTAATAGCACCACTGCCTATGAGTCTATGGGGACCATTTTATTCAGATCACCCCAGGGAGCTTCCTGGGGACTGTGTTTATAAATAGAGCTGGTGCTTTTATTACTCAGCTGCCCAGTCCCCAAATAATCACACAGAAGCTTAATATTAATTACAAACAGTTTGGCCTATTAGGTCAGGTTTATTACTCTCTAGCTCTTACATTTAAATGAACCCATTTCTGTTAATCTGTGTGTTGCCACATGGCTTGTGGCTTTACCTGTGCTCTAATACATCTTGCTGTTCCAGGGGCTTTCTGGCTTCTCTCAGAATCCACCCTTCTCTTTTCCTGTATTTTTAGTTAGGCTATACTGTTGGCTCTACTCTGCCTTACTATAAGCCAAATTAGCTAGTTTATTAATCAATGGGAATAAAACATATTCACAGTATGCAAAAGGGTTATTCACAGCATTTTGCCCCTTTTTGTCTATTCAAGAAGGTTCTAATCTTAACATAAAATTATATACAATAACAACTATTACCAAGTATTGTTCAGAAGAAAGAAAAGGTAATTTAACCTAAACAAAAATGAAACTACAAACAACAAGAACAATGTCAAGTAAAAAACACATTCTAGCTGTCCAGGCCACAGGTAATTGGCAAATTATAGAGATATTTCAACAGTTCTTCTTTTTTGAAGACTATAAGTCTCATACCTAACATGTCCTTTGTTAAGATTCTGGAAACTTGCAACTTTGCTGTCTAGTCTTTAACCTCATTGAAGACCTGAGAAGGAATAATTACCTGAGTAATCAGGAAGTGCAAGCAAGTGATTTCCAAAACCTGCAAGAAATGGCAGAAACAACTGGCTGCCTGGACAGTCACCCAAGGTTTCTCTGTGCCATTGTGGCATCCAGCTTTGGCTATAGGGCCTAGAATGTCTGACAAACCATTTTCAGAAGCAGGAAAATTTGAAGGACTGTCCTACCCTGTCTTGGCAGAGTTCAGCAGTTGCTTTTCTTTGTGTCTTGCTTGTCCAGAATGAACAGAGGATTTACTGTCAGCAGTGAAGGCAAAGGCAGTGTTTTCCCAATAGGCCAGTTTTGCCAAGAAGAAAACAAACTCCATATGGAGTGTCCTCAGTGCCCATCATCATCTCGGGGCTAGATTGGTGCTGCCAGAAGCAGATGTGTTTCACTGTCACGAAAAGTCTAAGTTATTAAAACATTTAAAATGCCATATATTGTAGGCCTTTGAAATGTTTGAAGAATGCCTATCTATCTGAAATATATCTTTGTACATCTAGAAAACCTAACTAATGTGACTATAAATTTGACTCTTATAGATAACTAATGGTATTTTTAGAAATCTGTATTTCTTAATTATACATTTTTAATTGAGCTATATAAACACAATCCCTTAAACAAGAGTGACTTGTACATGCAGCATAACAAAATTAAACTTAAATTTGCATCAATAAGGTAAAACTCATACCAATTATAAAGTATTTTGAGATTAACAGTTTTTTAGGTTGAGGTAGATTCAATAATTTACCCTTTCCCCCATTTCTATATCACAATGCCCATATCCATTCACGTGCAGGCTTGAAGGGCCTGCTTCTGCAAGTTCTTCCCTCATGTAGCTTTTATTCTCTGCCACTATGTGCCATGAACTTTGCATATTTAGACAATAAAGCCTAACCATACTGAACCCTCCTCCTAATGCTGTACCTGAGAAGTCTCTTGAGATAGTGAATTCAACAATGCTAGGGTTAATCTAGTTTGTTTTTTACACACACACACACACACACACAAACACACACACACACACACGTAACCATGGTGGCCAGCGGAGGGCATCAGATCCCTGGTGCTGGAGTTTCAGGTGGTTGTGATCAGAATGTGTGCTGGGAACTGAACTCAGGTCCAGAGTAAGAGCCGTGTCTGCTCTTCACTGTAGAACTGGACCTGAGTCCTTCCTCCCAAGCATGGAGGTCACAGAATGACTGGAGCAGATGCTGGTGACTCTCAGACAGCAGCAGGATCTTCCAATGCTGCACTCCTCACCGTGCTGTCTATTAATGGGGGATGAATTGTCACAGTGGGAATATTGACGGATAGGTGGGAAGAGTCTGTTCTGAGCATGTGTATACTTCCTACATAAAGCACATCCACCACAGAAGAGAAACGTTACATGCATATCAACAGTCCCAATGAACTGTTGGGGTCGGAAGGATAGTGCACTCAGGTTAGAGCCCTTACTGTCCATGGCCCAAGAACCTGATCAAGATATGGCTTAATTTTTAAAGTGTCTGCCCCTGTTTACTTTTCTCATCCCAGAATCTGCTGCCCAGATGTCCCCAGCAGTCTGACGTCTGTCCCTTTCCTTTAGCCTCACTGGAGATGGGCTTCACCTGTCATGTTCTGGCTGTCAGCGATGTTCGCATCATTTGTGATCGCTTGTGTTTCGTTTGTGTCTTCCAGTGTGCTCGATACGACAATGTCTTCATCGCAGAAGTCCTCATTGACAGGGGTGTCAATGTCAACCACCAGGATGAGGACTTTTGGACACCCATGCACATTGCCTGTGCCTGCGACAACCCTGATATTGTCCTGTTGCTGGTCTTAGTAAGTACATTAATCCAGGTGACCGAGCCCTTGAAGACTTAACGACAGACATGTATATGATAGTATACCTCACACGACTTTTGGGAAAAGCATGCGTCTGTGTCAACATTCATGTTCTGAGAACATGCAGATAGTTAGAAACAAAGTTGTCAGGCATGAAGCTCCTAAAATCACCCATGTTCATGGCATGACAAGCTTTAGAACTGCATGCTTTGGTACATTGATGGAATGCCCATGTTTGTTCTCAAGAACCCACATCCAGTCAGCTGAATTCGAACTGTTCAAACATTTCTTCCAATGGGATCATAAATTTGGGAGGGAGTGGGGAGGGCGCAGAAGTTGGAGGGGGAGAGGTTGGAATGATGCAAATCCAGTACTCATGTATAAAATACCCAAAATTAAATAGCAACAGCAACAACAACCTTTCTTCCCATACCTGACTACACATCACTGGGTGTCACTGACTTTCCCTTTCTAAGTTCAGGCAGGGATCCCAAGCCTGGTTCTATTGCCAGCCCTCATGCTAGTCTAGAATGCCAAAGCTTCTAAGGAAGGCATGGGGCAAAAGGCTACTGTTCTGAAGTGGTCTCCGCGGAAGGCAGGTCCAGACTCCTGGGTTGACATTGCAGAATTGATGCTGCAGAGCTGGACAACTAAGCTGAGCTCATCACAGGACTGCATCATGACTCAAGGCTCATGAGGTAGACCTTTGTGCCGATCCATCCGACCTTAACCAGAGAGACTGTCTGTGGTCATGGGAAGTGTAACTTTGAGAACACCCCTAAAGACCAGGGGCAGCACTCCCCACGGACCACACTGAACCAGAATGTTGCGTGTTTGTAAGTCATGACTGGAGTAAGCGTGGACATGAAAACTGGTGCCTGAGGTATCAATAGACAAGGGCTCGTAGTGAAGATGAACCAGCTACACGTTGGCAAATTCCTTAGGTCTCTCTGAGACTGCACAGATGAGGAAGTCAATGTGAAGTTGGTATACCCTGAAGTTAGTCTGTCTCTTCCAAGGGAAATCAATAAATGGTGACATTTATCCCAGTCCTCAGAATAAATATTTAGAAGAACGATGATTTTCTAAAGAAATCCTGCATCATCTTAACCTGAATGGACGCCACACGGCATTGCCGGACCCACTGCCGGACTCCTTACAGAGTGGAGAGTTCATCTGCTTCAGTCCGTCCTCTGAGTTTTTGAACTTGACCCTGGTTTATCCCTGAAATTATCAGCATCTTACCTACATTCTTCACCAACGCGCCTCGTCCTGAGAATGGACTTGTTTCAATCATGGCTTATCTCCCCCTCCCCCATGCCCTTCTGAGAAGCAATGGATACTTTTGGCTTTCCACTTAAGAAGTTAAAGAAAGTTAAAGTTATAAGTTTAACTTTAGTTCGAGAAAGGTGAGCAGTTTAAACCTAAATCAAGTAGAAAAAGAATGGATCCAAATCAGATCTTAAAAAAATAAAATTTAACCTAGAAAAACATTAGCTGAAACAGATTAAAAGCCAAAGCTAACATGAAAATGGGTTGCTATTTTATACAGTAAACAGACAGCACAGGGCAGTACTGTAAAACGGCAGCAGGATTTTCCCTCACAAATCAGCTAAACTGAGGAGCGATGACTGAATCCGGGCAGGGGCAGGGGCATGGACTTGCAAGATGGAGCTTTTGTAAAGAGAGGGAGGCAAGCTTTGCGAAGGATACAGAGCAGATCTAGGCAGACCCTTCCCAACAGTCCACACTGGGACAATTAAGGAACTGGAAAAGTAATTATAATAGATTGTAATTTAAGGCAGGCAGCAATAAATATCTCTGGACTCGTGCTTAAAATAACAAATGGAAAGTGCTTGCTGCTGCAGTTGGCAGCGCAATCCTGGGAGAGCAGGGCCTAACAATGAGGGGGACTCAAGTTTTAGGCAATAGTCAGCTTTATTCAGAACATCAGGTCACCTGTGCTCTGAGGGTTAAGGAGGGTCACGTGAGTAAGGTGTTCAGTCACAAAAACAAGACACGTGTGGCCAAAAATCTGTTTTTCCAAGGGTAATATGAATAATAACAGCGTAAGTCAACTCCTATCTACCCGCTGCACATGGGAGGAGTGCAAAAGCCCATTCTAAGAACAACTCTGTGTTTTTGGAGAAACTGAGGTCCCATGAGTTTTCTCAAAAGCACTCAGAATTCCCCTGGCATGACTCCGGTCTTGGACTGTGTTCCAGCAGGAGAGAATCCTCAGATCTACAGTGCAGCTGAGTCGTGAAAGGTCCATGTACACCATCTACTCTCCAGCAGCCGGAGCAGTCCTCTGCCCTTGGATAATGTGGTGCTGCCGGTGACTTCCTTCTGAAGTTGGCAGTGTGGAGAGGAAGGAAGGGAGGGAGGGAAAGAGGGAGGGAGGAAAAGAGGGAAGGAAGGAAGGAAGGAAGGAAGGAAGGAAGGAAGGAAGGAAGGCAGACCAATCATCACAGAACCAGAGCTCCCTCAGACAGGAGGTGAAAGTCCAGCTCAACAGCGATGAGATGCATCCATTTCAAGTGGCCCTGGTGTTCTAAGAACAGCATTCTCCATGCCTGTTGGCCCACCAGAGCACACAAGCTAAGAGCAGCATGGAAAGTTGTCACGTGGACCCCAGCCAAGGGCCATTGTACAAAATGTGGAGCCGTGCACCTCTCTTTTCCAAGGCTGTAAAAATCAACAGAAATCTGAGAAACCCCCACAATTAAATAGAAGCCAAGGAGATACGACTGGCGTTTAGTGCAGTGTGGGGTCTGTGGCGTCTCTTGGGGTAGACTAAAGGCTGGCTGCGACCTGGGGACAGCACAGGCATTGTGCACTCTAGCCAAAGACAGCCATCTACAGTAGTTCCTTCCCATAGCACCCGGTGCCATCATGTGGTAACAATGGGGGTTAAGGTGCAGTGTGAGAGGGAACATTCCAGAACATTGTCAGCTAGTCTGTGTACCTGAAGCTGCTCAAAACCAGAAAACTAAAAATCTAATATACTGAAAAATAAAACAGGACTTGTCAGCAGAAGCTATAAATATGTGACCCATAAATATGTATCATTTAAATATATACATACAGTAAATGCATTTATAAACCAAAGAAAAACTGTTTAACTTAAAAATATTATAAGCCATTTTCTGTTATATTATTTTCAAAGATATTTACCTTGAAAAGAACTATGCCATACTTTCCTATATTAAAAAAATTGTCTCCTAAATTGTAAACCAGGTACATTTGTTAATGAAAAAATTTGGCCCTGCCTCAATGTAAGGGGAGGAGCTCGGTCCTTCCTCAACTTGAGTGCCATGCTGTGCACAAGCCCCCTTCTAAATGGAGGTGGAGGCGGAGGAGGAATGGATATGGAGGGGGTAGATAGGGAAGAGGAGGGGGAGAAGAAGAGGAAGGAGAAGCTGGTTGGTATGTAAAATAATAAAAAAGTTATTTAAATAAAAAGAAAAAATCATACAAGAGTTATAGTCAATTTCATGATGCAGTTACAAAGACAGGGTAATTTACAGTGCCTGGTAACCCTATAGATGCCAAAGTCACTGCCATTCTTAACTGGCAGAAGTGGCCAAAGGGAAGTAGCCAAACCACCCATCCATGGCCCTTAGAGGGCAGACACAAATAATGCTGATGAGAGGTTGGAGGTTCTCATTTTAATTTCAAAGAATGCGTGACCTTGAGTTGTGGAGAAAAACAGTCGTGCAAAAAGTATTAAATTTCTCTGTATGTCAGAAACACGAGGTGTGTGGCAAGACTGCTGTGCAAGACACACTAGGTGGATGTGATTTTGCGTGTGCGCACACATGTGTGTATGTGTGTGTATGTGTGTGCATGTGTCTGTGTGTGTATGTGTGTGTATATGTGTGTATGTGTGTGTATGTGTGTGTATGTGTGTGTATATGTGTGTATGTGTGTATGTGTGTGTATGTGTGTATGTGTTTGTATGTGTGTGTATGTGTGTGTATGTATGTGTGTTAGTGTGTATGTTATGTGTGTGTATGTGTTTGTATGTGTGTGTATGTAATTGTGTGTGTATGTGTGTGTATGTGTATGTGTGTATGTGTGTGTATGTGTGTGTTCCTTCAGAGAAAATGCTTTCTATCCTCGAGAATTCTCTGCTGAGGCCGAGGGCCGCACTGTTGCTGCGTTAGGAGTCCTTAGCTCTGCTTGTGGCCTGCGTGTTGTCATCACCACGCCCGAGAGCAAAACCTGTTCTCTCCATCCACTGCCTGGCGATGCAAACCTTCTAGAGACTGTCCCGATCCGTGGGAAGTGTGTTTGAGAAGC